>CM028383.1:11094133-11139853 GCA_013146195.2 Codonopsis lanceolata | reverse complement strand
AAAAGCAAAAAGACTCCCTCTTCTTTTTACTACGGGCCAGGCGGCACTCACAGTTTAGTGCGGGATAAAACCTCACGCTTCAAGAGGTAGGTCTATTAAAAGTTTATTTACCTTTTTATGTGTAAAAGTGCTATTTAGACTAGTCCAATGTAAGCAAAATAAGCAGTTATGTTGTCCGAAATTCTATAGAAAATAGCACTAAAAAGAGCTATTATTATGACCAATTTTTTATAAATGTATTTGTAACTCCAGAAGGAGGTTTTGTAAGTTTGTAGAGCATCTCCAATGCACTCTTCCATATCATCTTAACTTAGCCAGGTCACTTCTTGCATACGCATTTTTCTTAGCATTAGTTTAAGAATATATTTCCCAATGCTAATCTTCTATACATCTTCTTAGTTGGGTCTCCTGTACCTCATTAACTTTACACTTCAATCTTATTTTATATTTCTCAAACAAATAAATTACATAAATTATAAATAATGACATTAATTAATTTATAAATAATACTATTACTCACAATTTAAATAATTTATAATTTAATTAATAAATTATCAATAAAATACATATTATACATGACTCGTAAAATAACATAAATAGGAAATTACATAAAACGTTAAAATTGAAAAAAAAATACATAATGATAAAGTTACATAAAAGATAAATACTTAAAAATTACATAAAAACAAAAAAACTTAAAATTAAAATTACAATTCAATAATTAAAATTATAAAAGCGTCACCGTAACGGCGCCATATATGCTCAACCAAGTTGGATCGAAGTTCATGATGTGTGTTTCTATCTCGTACCTCGAATTTCGTTGCAGATATTCTTCAAATGCTTGTGTTGGCCCATGATTTACTTGTGGAGAGTCATATACGGTATCATCGGCCAGTTCGTAATGTGATCACCCTCGGCCTCCACATCATGTTATGTAAAATAATGCATGTGAGCATTATTTCTTTCAAGTTATCTCTATACCAAAACACTGCTAGGACCTTTGATAATTGCCCATCTTGATTGGAGTACTCCAAATGCTCGTTCGACATCTTTTCTTGCGGCCTCTTGCATCTCTTTGAATTTCTTTCGCTTAGCATCCGGCGAGACACGAAAAACTCTTAACAAAAGTAGCCCAATCGGATAAATTCCATCGGTTAGGTAGTATCCTTTTGTATCTTGTTTGCCATTCACTTCAAAATTGCGGTGGTGCATTTCCTTTAGTATGTTATTGAACAAAGGTGATTCATATAACACATTAAGATCATTACGAGAACTGCGACCCCAAAAATGCATGTCATATCCATAAATGCCTTAGCACAAGCGCCGAGCACAATTGTGGGCTTCCATGACCTCTTGAATATTGACCACCTAGCGGCCAGGACAATTTTTCCATTCCCATTGCATACAATCAAGACTTCCTAACATACGGAAAGCCATGCCTTTGCTCGTGCATTTGAAGTAGGCGTTGAGTATCATTAGCATTTGGTCTTCTCAAGTATTGACCTCAGAATAATTCAATAATACATCGGCGAGAAGTTGAACATGCACTCGATGGCGGTTGTTTACGCTAATCGAAGGTACTCGTCGAGATGATTGGCCGAACTCCATAAGCCAATTGACGGATAGGCTGCCGTGCATTTTTGAAGTGGTGAGAGACCTACTTTTCCCTTGCATCGGACCTCTGTCGAAAATAACTTGAATGATTCTCCAATGGATTAACTATCTGAATGAATAAGTTTCGATGCATTCGGAGCATCGCCGAAATATATGATCGGGATCTGATGGTGAGATGAAAGTAGTCATTGACAAGTTGAGTATTTCCGACTACACGCTTTTGATCTATATACCTCCTCCTTTTCTTTGGCGGCGCCTCGATGTTAGCTCTCTTCGTTTCTTCTATTTGTTGTTGTAATGCAATTATCTCCAAATATATTTTTTCACCTTACATGTTGGATTCGTTGGATTCTTCGGTATATTTCTTGTGTTAGAGCTATTGGTAGAAGAAGAGGAAGAATTAGACATCTTTAGTTGTATGTTGATGATTTGTAGGTATTGGTAGAAGAATATGACACCCCTTATCTATATATACTTCTCAACAACGCTGCTACTTTACGGACTACTTTAAACGAAGCTACTTTAAAAACATTAATAATTAAAAGTTACATAAAAACATTAATAATTAAAGTTACATAAAAACATTAATAATTAAAAGTTACATAAAAACATTAATAATTAAAAGTTACATAAAAACATTAATAATTAAAGTTACATAAAAACATTAATAATTAAAGTTACATAAAAACACAATAATATTACAAGTTACATAAAAACATTAATAAATAAAGTTACAAAAAAAACATTAATAATTAAAATTCATATTCTTTCTTCCTCAACTGTGCCTTTACTTGCTCGCATCCATGTCGATGTATGGCAGCCTGTTCTGGAGTCATGTTTGAGGTATCTTCCCGAAGAAATTTTATGTCTTTTATGAGCCTTTCACGCTCCTGTCTTTGTTCTCTTGCAACAGCAGCTTCCGCTTGAAGTTTTTTTGCTTCCGCTTCAATTTTTTTTAATTTCGGAGTACTTATCTAATGACAACATGTGATCAGCCTTGCGGGTATGCAACTCATCTATATCTGAAGATTTTTCGACTTTTCCTTTACCTTTCGCATTCTTTTTTGCCGCTTTTCTTCCTATCGGACGAGTACGTAAATCACTATCTTCTACATCTTCAGCATCCACACTAGTCTTAGAATAACCGCCATCGGAGTCTGACATCTTAGACTTTTTATTGGTGTGAAGAATATATGTTTGACTAAAATATGATACAGAAGAATTTCTTAACACTTCCCACGCATGATCAAAATGAAAGTACTTACCTTTTTCTTGATGGTATACCGCCCTTGCATTTTTCATTAAAATATCATCGCTCCAACCACTGTGTTTAGCATTGACAAGCCTATTGTAGATTTCGTTGAAGCTTCTCACAGATGGAGCAATTCTAGTTGACCAACGTGGTGTCAACTTCACGATATCTCTCGAAATCGATTCACTTAGGCGATGCTCGTTGTAATAATCAGCTACACGCTTCCAATATTGCGCACTCTTTTGACCATTACCAATTATTGGACATTGGCTAATAGTGCGCGACTTCGTAAGCGCAAGATCTTCATCCTTGGTCCATCTTGCACGTGCTTGAGACTTGTGTTGTCACCAGTTTCGTCATCCAAATCAATTGTTTCTAAATTGATTGGCGTCTCGAAAATGGCGGCGTTGGAAAATTACCGAGCGAAGTCCTATCTACACTTGTTGGGCGTGACTCATTAGAAGATATGTAAGGTTGAGAAATTGCACGGGGCGTACCTTGCGGAGTGAAAAATTGGTTTCCCGTCGGTTGCCAATAATTCGGTTGAAAATAAACGTTACCAGATGAATTCCCAATAGTTTGAGGAACTTGAAAATCCTGGAAATTTGGAAAATTTGTAAAATTTAGCGGCATGTAGAAATTTGAATAGTTATGAACATTTGGATTGTTGGGATAATTAGGTGGGTATTGAGGGTATTACGGAGTAGAAGAAAATTGAGAATGTAGAACATTTTCGGGAACACGAGAGTTAGGTGTATTTTGATTTTCTTCATTTTCAGAAGAATTCAATAAATTTTGAAAAAAAATGAGTATCTCTTGGATCCATTTGGAAGCTAAGTGTGTAGAGAAAGTGAATTTTTAGAAAGGATTATGAAGAAATAGAAAAGAGAATAAAGAAGTTGTGGAGAAAATGAAGAGGGTTGAGGTGGTGTATCTATAGGGAAGAAGGAAAAAAAAGAAAAAAAATTAAATAAAAGACAAATAAAAGATCAGTAGGAAACGGCTACAAAATTTAATACCAAATGACTATAAATTAAAATCCCAACCCCCTCACCAAACCGCACCCCCACACACCAACGGTAAAGTTGCCTTTTATTTAAAAAATAATAACACAAACAACAGAGCTGGGCCCCACCATTCCGCGCCTCTCACTCGCCTCGGCCTCGCGTGAACTGCACGCGCCACACACAGGCCGTGTGTGACGCCCACCTTCCTGCCTGGCGTGCCTTCTTCCTCCCATTTGGCTGGCTTCCAATTTTGGAAGAAAGTTTTTTATCACTCCTCCATGCCAGCTTCCTCCGAAAATTTGGAAGGGTCACCAACGCAAATTGATAACTTCCAATTTGGAAGTCTTTCCACCTCACCTTAAGAAGATGGCGTTGGTGGTGCTCTAATAATTTACTTATATATATGCAAATATATATTTAATACTTTATTCAAGTGTTAAATAAATATAAAAAAAACATATTTAGCCAAAACAAAAAACTATTTTGAGACCGAAAGGGCGAGTTGAGTGTCTAACCTCTTCCCACCACGTAACTTAGCCTCCGAACCCTTTACAAATCTGGTTATCTTTGGTTTTTCTTTGTTTTCCTTAAAATAAAGATGACGACTCTGTTGATTACATTTTGAGTCCACAATTGAGGCCGAGCGTATTCCACGGGCTTTAAAGTTTCGAAACCACCCGTCTTTCATTAGCGGGGGAAAGGTCGAAAATCGGGACACTCACACCCGTTGATCCTTTCAAGCTAAAATTCTTCTTGGAACTGCAAGAAGCTGAAGGCCTCCATCTATGTGAAGCGTGAACATGGTTCTGTATGTCACATTTCTTGTGTCGTCGGCTAGTTTGAACCGGAAGAAGTAAAGAAGAGCAACTGACACTATCTTCATTTGACGGTAAGCAAAATCTTTCCCCAAACAGATTCTAGGACCAGCCTGCAAAACCAAAAATCTTATTAAATGTTGTTATCCAGTCACATGTGAAGTGTGAACTGGCAATAGCTTGAAAAAGAAAATTGTTTAAAAGATATTCACATACATGAAATGCTATGAATTTAAAAGGTGACTCTGGTTGGAAAATCCCATTTTTGAGCCATCTTTCTGGCTTGAAATCCTCGGCATCGTCTCCCCAGATGTAAGGCATCCTCCCCATTGCATAAGACATGTAGTAGATGCCGTCCCCTTTTCTCAGCCTGAAGCCATCTGGAAGGATGTCATCTGTTTCTGCAACTCTTCCATCCTTAAAAGGTAGAGTAAAAGGAAAATGACAGCATAATTAATAAAACTCATTTTGTCAAGGATGTAAATTCATAAGCAAACAGAATATGCAGGACATCTCAAGCACGTTCATAACTGAACTAGCATAAAACCTGTTTTTATACAGGTTGAAAAGGTTGCTTTTTCATCTTACTGGTTGTAGCCATGAGCTCTATCCTTCATGTACTACAGCCAAGTGATCGTTTATCTTAATGCCATACCCCTTAAGCGGTATATAGAGTATATGGAGTATCCATGTTTTGAGTTTTGCTTCATCGATAGGCAGATTTGTTTAGAAATTGACTAACCATATCAAATAATGTGGAAAGAAGAGCATAGTACTTGCAATATTTCTTAAGTTGAAAGATTAACAAAGAAAATATGGAAGGTTACCACAGGGACTGCAGGGTATAGCCTCAAGGTTTCTGTCAAAGCTGCATGAAGGTAATGCATTTTTTCAAGTACTTCATCAGTTATATTTTTAACGAAATCATCAATGTTCGCTTGAACACAACCGTGATTGCTGATAAATTCTGTCATTTCTTGCACAATTTTTTCCTGCACTAGTGGATTCTTGCAAAGCATATAGAATAGCCAAGAAAGTGTGCCTGCAGAAGTGTCTTTGCCAGCAATCATAAAATTCAGAATTATATCCATCAGATAACGATCATTCATCTCCTCTGGATTCTTCTTGCTCTCAACCAGAAATCTTGAAAGTATGTCCTCCTTGCCATTCTTGAAGTAATTAAGATATCAATGAATAAATCAGGTATTTAAGAAAAAAAACCAGAAGGGTAGATTAGCACTCATCATAGGATAACAAAATCTTTAAAAATGTAATTTTTAGTTTTTTCTCCCCCCCTCCACCCCATTTACTTTAATGTTAAGTAGTTAACTATTACACTAAAACCTATAAATGCAAATTCCATAGATTCTGCTAAGAGAACCATGACCAAACATATTCGGACTTTAAGATCACTTCTATAATAAAAATATCAAAATACAAATTCCAAGTTTATGCTACAAAAACCATTGCCAAACTGCCTGCAAAGAAACAGTACTTAGCATGTTTGGCATATATTAATTTTCCTCGTAAATATATTGGGTAAAAAAGAAGTTTACTTCTGATAGTAAATAAGCTTTAGAAAGAAGTTGCTTAGTTATACGAACAACACCTACATATAAGCCGTGGAATTAAACTAGGGTTTATTAAGTTGCTAGTATAATAGAAGCCTGTTTTGTAAAAACAAAAAAAAGTGCTTTTCTCCGAAATATTAAGCAAAAGGTTTACTTTGAACAATAAATAAGCCAAAAGAACCTGTTTCCCAGAGCTGTACAAAACAGAACATATAACTAATGGCAATAACTCACACAATGTCGATGCATTTCTAGCTGTTTTCTTTTCTTCACAATCAACTCGAGCACAAAACTATTGATGAATTTGATGTTCTTCTTAAGGGAAGCTTCGCCGCCAATGTTAAGAAACCTTTTTAGCTTCCAAAAGGGATCGACATAGCGCCAATATATCAATGCATTTGAATCATCAAAGGCCTTGATAAATGCACTTCCTTCTTTGCTCGATTCTTCCAGGCAATTCAAATCCACTCCAAACCCAACTTTGAATATCGAGTCCAAGGAACACCTCATTAGAGAATTCTGCAAATTAAGCATGGTTAAATCAGGGTTGAAGTTTACTGTTTCTCTTATTAATGTCATATAATACAGTAATTAGTCTTGTAGCATTCTTGCATTTGCTATGTCATTCCATTCACCCTTTAATTTTGTAATTATTTCATTTTCTTATTCATCTAGGAAAAGATACTTCCATAGTCATATGGTATTACATCTTTTGTTTGCTGACGACTCGTTGATTTTTTGTGGTGCGGATCCTTCCCAACTTGGTTATTTGCATCTGGTGCTTTTTTTTTTTTCAGGCGACTTCGGGTCATCGAATAAACATTGCAAAGAGTGAGATTCTTCTGGTGGGCGGTGTGGAGAATATAGCCATCCTGGCCACTTTTTTTGGGTGTAAGGTTGCTAACCTCCCTTCCTCCTATATTGGGTTGCCTTTAGGTAATCTGTTTAAAAGTAAAGTTGTGTGGAATCAGGGGATTGAGAGATTTGAATGTCGCCTCGAGGGATGGAAGAAACAGTTATTATCTAAAGGGGGCCATCTCACTTTCATTAAAAGCACTCTCTCAAGCATGCTCACTTAGTTGTATAGGGAAAAGATTCACCGTAAGATCTTATTACAACTTGCTGTCTCGTATAGGTCACAACATGTTTCCTTGGAAGTCAGTGTGGAGATCTGAAGCCCCTACTAGAGTAGCCTTTTTCGCACAGGATAGCTGCAATGAAGCCATTCTGAGAGGTGATAAGTTGTGTCGTAGAAAGATGATCTACGTGAATAGGTGTTATCTGTGCTAGAGAGAAGAGGAGAGTGCGAACCATTTGCTCCTACACTGTGCTGTAGCAAAGCAGATTTGAGATTTTGTTTTGAGCCTTTTCCAGGTAGCTTGGGTGATGTCAAGATCAGATAAAAAGCTGTTGTTGAGCTGGTCTTTATACAAACGAAGGAGAAGGAGTTGCTTTTGGTTTGCGGTTTGTTGGTCGATTTGTAGGGAGAGGTGTTGGTAAATAATTTGTTTGTCTTAGTATCTTCAAAACAGATTTCTAGATGAAGTATTGAAACGAGGTATGCCGAGGCAAATGTCCTTAAGACAAATATTGCCTCCGTAACGGTGCAAATGGATGGTTGGCAATTGTCTCCCAAGATACAACGTTTCTTCCAAAAGTTAGACTTGCACTTATTAACCTTTGACAGACGAACCAAATTAGCTGGCTTGCTCTTCAATCGTTCACAAAACAGGAGAAGGAATAAAGAGTAAAAGAAAACTGGATTTCTTTAGTAAACAACACTTATGATTTTCGGAGGCTAGACTGAGAGAATTTGCTTGTTCTTCGATGACCTGAATGACTGGAAGAGGGGTCTTTATATAGCCTTGGTCAAGTTTGTTCACAGAGGATGCAACCCGTGGCATGTTCAGTGAACCTGGACGTGTCTGTTCGAGTGACGGCTGCCCATAACTTGAAGAGTTGTGTCTCTTCAGTCGAGCTTACCATGAACCTGGACAGGGCGGTGCACTGCACCGAGCCTGACTGCCGCCACCACTTCAAAGAGTGTGTTGGTCTAGCGACCAGTCATGCCTGCTCATGGCTCAAACCTCCCTTCCAGTTCCTATATAAAAACATAATCGCTCCTTCGTGGCGATGCTTACGGGCGAAGTGCGCCTCGAAAGCGTCCAATACGAACTTTGCGACGTGCACGGGCTCGATCGAGTGCGTTTCCCCAACTAATGGCTAGCAAAGCTAGCTAGTGCGCAAGACATGGCTATATGGTTTGTAACTTAAATGTTACTCTCCATAATCTCCCACTATATAAACCATGACACTTTCTAGTATGTATTCAATGTGGGTTTAGACTCTTTTGTGGTGACTTAACCATTCACCAATATATTGACCCCAATATTCCAACAAGAGGAACTGTAGAGCATTTGAGAATACTAAGAGGAACTTAAAGACCTAACGCTTCAGACTTTGTTTTTCTTGGTCTAAGGAGCTGATTCTACAGGGTGGTTGTGAGTACCCTGTTTCGAATCCATCGTCGTAATGAATCGAAACGGGGTACTCACAGTAGTAATTCTTTTGTAGAATTTGAAAATAATATATCTTAGTTAGTGGTCTTTTTTATTGTATACATCTTGTGTACATAAGTTCGTATCATCTATTTCGAGGCCTTTTTTAATACTACTTATCAACAACAAAAAAAGTGTGGAAATTTAAGTCAGTGCAATTTATTATCAAATGAGAAGTTCATTAACATGTTTTAGATTCTTTTCACTTGTTTATTTAAATATCTTGCCTCTTTAATAAAGTCAAAAAGTTGATAGGGAGCAAATAAAAATACCGGCCGAATGCCATTTTGCACCACCCTACTTAAGCTCGGATTCTACTTCAACCACTAGACTTTTTTTTTTTTTTTTTCGTTTTTACACTTTTAACATTGTCAAAAACATAAAGTGTAATACCTGTTGAAAAATGGACACCGTAGGAAATTGTAACGCTCGTCAAGGATTGAAGTCTGAAGATGGAGAAGTTGACATGATAGCACATGACGTCGTCCCTAACGTCACTTATCAAGATAATGGTCATATTTCCCCTAGTTATGAATCTAAGGTTTATGCACCATTCTATTTATTTTTCAATTCGTGATCCTCGTAATTAGGTTTCAAAACCTATTTTTGCACCAAGGTTGTCATGTATTCACATAAATATGAAGGCTAGAATGGTGAAGTGAAGGGGATGTTCAAAAAGGAACTTCTTCAAACGAGTTCAAGGTATTGTGAGTTTGTCACTATGGGGGGTTAGGGCATTCAAGCTCGAAAATAACACTTTTAGTAGCCTATTAGTAATAAGACGACACTTTTATGTTTTAATTTTTGAAAATTGACTGTTTGAAATATTCTAAAATAGAATAGTAGACTATTTGCTCGGGACGGAGGGAGTATAAAGATGAGGAAGATACCATGAAATTGAAAGCTAAAAGAGTGATACAATTTTGGGTTGTGAAAGTGAAGATGTCTTACTTGTACATCAAAGGGCCTGTTGGCCTGAGAAAACTCAGAAAGAGTTGTAACCAGTTTGGCGGCATTATTCCTGAAAACAGTACAGCTGAAATCTCTCAAAACTCTTGTGGAGAACTCAAAACTTGCAAGCTTCCTCTGCTGCTTCCACTTAACACCATCGACGGCAAATATACCTTGGCCAAACAAGTCTGTCACTATATCTTGATTATACTGACCTTTGGAATAGTTGTCAAAATTGGTCTTAAGTATGTATTCAACGTTTCTAGTATCGGTCGTGTATAGCTCGCTTTGGTCTGGGGCAAGAAGCCTGAAAGTATGGTGTGTTTTGGCAATTTCTGCTAGGTAGTCGTGGAGTTTACTGAAGTAGAATAGCTGGCCAAATACAGTTCCAGCAATCGGAGGGTATTTCGGATCTTTTATTGATTTGCCTATGTAGATTCTAAGTATAAGAGCTGAAAAGGCTATGAGAACTAGCAGGACAGTAGTTGCTAACAAGGTGAAGATGGAATAGAGAAAGTCCATTTCTGAAGATGGTTGATAGCCGGAAAGGATGATCAAATAACCAGAAATTAAACCTGTCAGAATATTCCCCCAGCTACATTTTATCAAGAAATTTATATAAGACAATTAAGTTAAGACAAAAAATTGAAGGCAAATATGTTTCTTTTGTGCTTATCTGTACAGACGGGAGAGATAAACTAGAGACTAGTCATAGATTACACCAATGAAGATGACTTAATTAATAAACAAACAAAATGAAATTGGACAACTTCCTTTATATATTTCCAAAAAAAAGTAATTAATAACAGAAGTAACGGATCAACTCAACCACCATTATTCTATACTTGTCTGACAGCTAACAATTTCTTTTCTTCTGTCTGTGTTTTCAGTGAGGTAGTTTCTGGTGTTTTTGTAGGAGGTGGAGGATACATTCTTTTTCCAATTTTTCTCTTTTTCTCTCTATACTTTGGAATTAAGTACCTGTTTGGTGGAGCGTTTTGACAAAAACGCAGCTTTTCTCTTTAAAAGTATTTCAATGCAACGTTTTAAAACGTATTTGGAGCGTTTTAAAAATGTGTTGCGTTTACAAACATTTTGTTTATAAAAATAGCGTTTTGAAATAGTTTTCCAAACATGTTTATAAGAAAAAAATTAAGTTTTAAAAATGCTGCGTTTTAAAAACGTTGCGTTTAGAAAAAGCTGCGTTTTCAAAACGCTGCACCAGACGAGGCGTAAGATTATTGCAAAGCCTTTTCTTTACTAAAAATATCAACCCTTTAACACCTATTCAATTAATTCAACTTACTACACAACTATTAGTCGGTCTCAATAAACTGCTTGAAGTTATTCTCTGATTATGGTTATTTATTATCTATTGTTTGAAATTCAAATATGTGGTTTTATCCTCCAACTTTCTGTGTGTGTGTGTGTGTGTGTGACCACAATTTCGTCTGTCTGACCTTGTCATGATTAACCCTGCCATTCATCTTCCTCTCAAACTTACACCAAGTAATTACCCTTCGTGGCGTTTTTGGGTTCCTTGATGGCACTAACCCACAACTACCTGCAACTGTGGCTGCTGCTAGTGAATGAACTATGGGCTCACTAAGATCGACTCATTCTTGGGGTCATGTGCCTCCATGACAGAATCTGTGATTCCTCACTTTGCCTCCTGCGATTCTTCGGCGCAAGCTTGGCTTCAGGCGGAGAAACTTTATGCTCGTAGTCGTCGATCAAACTCTGAGTTTAAGGAAAAAGTTAACAAATGCAGTTAAGGACACGATAACTGTGGATGACTATGTTCAGGGAATGAAGCGTATTGCTAATGATCTTGCGTTGGCTCGGCATCCTGTTGGAGACGAAGAACTTGTCATCTATATGATGAATGGACTCAGTTATGAGTTCTGAGTTCAAACAGTTTGCTACTGCTATGAGGGCTCGTGAATCTCCTCTCTTATGAAGAATTATACGCCAAGCTTCTAGCTTTCTAATATTTATGCCATTTAGTTTATCAAGAACATAAAAGAAAATTTCTCTCCAGAATGTTAGTTATATTTTAAATTTCACGAAACTCGAGGATTTCTGGAGGTTTATTATTATTTTTTTATAGGTAAGTGTGACCCTTAGTTGGTACGAGGATTTCTGAAGGTTTATTTGGTAGTTTACACAATTAAAATGGCCACTCGGAATCTTCAAAGGCACTGTAGTCTGTCGTGAAGCTACTTTACATTAAAGATGTCAAGGGACTACAACAGTATTTGTTTTGCTACTATTCAAACAGTCTTGGAACTGGTGTTGAATGATATGTTTTTTTCCTTAAGAGAATTTCCCAAACAATGAAAGCTAAAGACAATAAAGCATGTGCAAGGGCTTTTGGCAGAGTTAGCGATTGAGAAAAGCTATGCAAACATGGCCTATGGATAATGATTGATCATTCATGCAAGCAGCAACCTTAATGAAGTTCAACACTGCCACCTCCACAATGAAAACTGACTGTCCCTCTTCAAAGCTTCCACCCTCTGCTTGAACCGGTACAGACAAGCTGGCAGCCAACTCAACGAAAGCTCGTCCGGCTTCACCAGTTCACCCACCAAAACATTTTCCACCAATGTAACTGCGCTCATGTCCAGAAAAGCTCAAAACTTCCATGTGATGATTAATTTTGATATTGCAAGACCGTCACTCACATAAGATATAAAAACCCAGTCACAGCTAAAATCAGCTTCAGCAGGAACTGAACCATAACCATAGACATGATATGTATCACTAGTTGTGCAAAATACAGCACTAGTGATGATGTTAATGTAAGTAAGATTTTATGAACAAACGAGCAAGCACCACAACCTTGAGGCACACAGAGTCACATATAAACCAAAAGCAAAAAACATTCATCAAAATTTCAGGACAGTTATTCAAGTTATAAATTCAGATAATAAACATGAGAAGTACTAAGACAAGATCCCAAAATAAGATAAGATTTATGACCTCAAAATGTTCTACTGATCCTTGTAGGCACTGCAGACCTCCCCATTTCCATCTCAGAGTCTCCCGAGCCAGTTACAAGATCATCTATCATCTCATCCTGACTAGATTCATCTATTCGAAGATGGTTTTCATCCTCAGAATCATCCTCAAACAAATACCCATCCTCAGTCTCACATAAGTCATCAAAAGTTACAATATTTTTCTTCCTTCCTCTATAACCAGTAAGGCCGAGTACTTTTTCCTTCCAAACAACTAATGGGCATTTATCAATCAACTCTGAACCTTCATAAGCTTCAGTCAGGAACACACTAAACCTCTTCCCTCTCTCAGAAACATAAAATATTCCAATATGTTTCAACAACAACCTCATTAGTTTCTGTGGCATCACAAACTCCCTTCTAAAATGGGTCAAGTGATCCGTAACCAATCTCTTTTCATTCATAAAGCTTAACATCTCATGCATTACTGCAACCGCCCGCTTATCAAATTCCTGGGACCCAGCTTTGAGCTCCCTAGCATCAGCATAAGGCGACAAATGCAAACATTTCTGAAAATGCTCAATCTGTTCATGATATTTATACACTCTCTTATAATTTGGTGGAAATTTCAACGGAAATGGAAGCGACAACATACCAGGAACATGATCAACTAATCCAGACACACCCAACACTTTCTTTTCCAACTCAGTCATAGCCCAAGACGGGTTCCATTTAACAAGCTCCAAGAACTCAACACCATCGTCATTCTTAATAACTCGAAAACATTCAGGATAATTGTGTACCCACTTCTCCCTAAAATCAATTGGCAAACCCAAATCCCTCCTAAAATGCGCAATCTTATCCAACGGAAGAACCTTATCCACAGACATCATTAACATCCTCGTAACATACTCAGCTGCCTTTTCGCCATTGTTTGCAATTAGTCTCTCTTCTTCCTCCACCAATTCTTCAGCTAAATTCGTTAGACCACACCACAATTTCCCATTCTTGTCCTTGTACAACTCATACAGTTTCGGCGATTTTCGAATAAAATCAGATATCCTGTGGGCCTTAGGCAAGCTAAATTTGCGGCGGTATTGTTCCAATGACCTGACAGGCGCAATTTGCTCTTTTTCTTGCTTTAGAACTTCCATTATAAACAGTATTTTGGAGGTGATTTTCCATCTCTCAACCGCGATTTCAAGGTCGTGGACCCGTTTCTTTGCGCTCCGATCTTGAACTCGCCTGTGTCTTGTCATTGACCGGTAAACTGTAGAGTGTATGCAACGATTTATGATGTAGTAATAAGGAGGTTTGAGAATTTGTTTGGCCATGAGTGTGAAGAAGTAACGAAGAGATGGAGCTAGTTGAAGGGCAAAAAGTCGTTGGTTCAACTACTTTGCATGTAATTGGTGGCGGGGAGTGTGTTTGTTGAGTGCCTCTCAGGTGTTTGTGAAAATGTCTACCGGATCTCGAACAGAGAGCATCAGGGAGAGGGTGACACAAGTTTATGACCGAATATCAGAACACCTAAAATTAACGCCTAAAACCCTAAACGCAACACCATTTAAATAATAAAATGACCTAACTACCCCTACAATTAACACCCCTAATTTAATTCCCTAAACCAACACCCACCCCACCTAAACCAACACCCACCCCCACCCCTCCCCCCACACTCGTCTCCCTCTCTCTCTCTCTCTGCCCCCAGATTTGAACAAGGAGCCGCCGCCGTCTCCTTCAACCCTTCTGCAAATCGTCTCCCTCAACCCTTCTGCAAATCGTCTCCCTCTCTCTCTCTCTGGCCCCAGATTCGAACAAGGAGCCGCCGCCGTCTCGCCGCCGTCTCCCTCAACCCTTCTGCAAATCGTCTCCCTCCATCTCTCTCTGTGCACGGCAAATCCCTCCCTCCCCCATATGCAAGGCAGCAACCTCTCTTCTCTCTCAGAAATTGAACGACAAATCCCTCCCTCCCCCAATACGCTCGGCGGATCCCTCCCCCCCAATACGCAACAAGGCACCGAGATTTTGGCAAAAGGTTCGCTACTTTGTAGCGAATGTATTATAATACATCCGCTTGTTTGTGACGGATGTTTTATAATACATCCGTTTGTTTGTAGCGGATGTATTACAAGATATCCGTGTAGCGGATGTATTACCTGTGTAGCGGATGTTCTGATTTTTTTTTATAAAATTATGTTTTTTAATTTAAATATTGTGTAGATATATAGAATGTTTTATATATAGTTTATCTGAATCCTTTGATAAATTGTCTGAATCCTTGGATTTTTCTTGCGCACAACCTGTTCGAAGAAATCCATGTAAGAAGGACACACAATTGCTTTCTTGCGCACAACCTGTTCGAAGCAATTGTAGTCTGTAGAGTTGAAACTACTCGCACAACCTGTTTTGTTTTGTAGGAAAGATCACACTAGCAGTTTTGGCAAGAAGTGGATTAAATTGTAACATTTCCTATTAATTATCCATAAGGGTATTTACGTCATTTTATTCTTTAAATGGTGTTGCGTTTAGTGAATTAGGTGTTGCGTTTAGGGTCACTCACGGAATATTTGCCATTTTAAGTGGGGGTGCCCTATTTTGGACCCCGAAATACTCCAAACATACCCCTGAACACTTGACTTTATATTTTACCCTCCCAATCTAAATATACCCCCCCTCACACTTAACTTCTTATTTTACCGTCCCTATCTAATCATACCCCCCTCCCTCTTGTGTCTAACCTTCTCCTCTCTTCCCTTTTTTCCGCATCCCTCTAGTTCATTGTCTTCTTCTTTTTTCCTTCCGGCTTCCGATATGTAATACTCTGATAATTTTAAATTACAAAAATAATAATATTAATTTATGTTAATTAGAATTATAATTATTTTGGACCTATTTAATTAATACTATAATTGTTTTAGGGTAATCTGATTGTTTTGGACCTATTTAGTAATCAATTGAATTGGGTTAGGCTTGGCCAACTTTTGACTAAGATTTTAATACTAATTCCTTTATAATATTTACTTAATTAATTTTGGTCCAATTAACTTTAGTATTTCGATTTAGAGTTAAAAAACCTAGTGGGGTATTATATGTATATATACGGTTGCGGGGGGAGAAAACCGAAACCAATCGAAAAAGAAGAAAGAAGCAGTATGGCGGCTGACTTGGAAGAGAGGTCTTGATCGAGAGGAGAGACGGCGGTAGCTTTGGAGGTATACCAAGTCATTCTTTTACGGTGAAACCTGTTACTTGTTTATACTAGTTTTGAGCATTAAATATTGATGGTTAATAATATAAAAATTGAGGATAAGTATTACCGAGTCAAAACCAATTTAAATTGGTTTGTGTGGAGGAATGGATTGATTGGTTAAAACATAGAATTATTGTATTGGAGGAGATTAGAGTATGAATGTAAAATGTGAGAACAAGTACAACCTTTTTGTAAACGTGTATGCATGTTTGTGTGTGGTTGTTTTCAAAAACAAAATTATTTTGATTACTAAATAGTATAAAATTTGATAAATAAACAAGGAGTCTATTAAGTTGATTTGAGGTGAATTGAATGCCATAATGCTTTTAAAAAGAGTATTTTATAGTTTGTATTTTATAAAGAAAAGATATATTAATATGTTAACACATTTGATAAGGCACTTATTAGAAGTCTTAATTAAGTTTAATATCAAGTATATGTTTAGGATATAACTAAATATTGAGGATTATGATATGGTATTAATGTAGGAATTTAATTAATGGAATAATGTTAATTAGTGACTTGTTATGTTGTAATTTTAGAATTTGATAAGCATGCTTAGGACGATCGATTATGGTACGATTATTTTTTTGCTAAGCACATCCAGGTAAGGGATTATACTTCATTTAGGTCTTTTGAATTCTTCGTTCCATACTGTTAAGCTTCCGCTATTTCTTTGATAAATGCCTATTCTTTGAAACGTGTGTTGATTTCGTTCGGTATTTGATTTTGAATTCTGTCGATTACGTTCATTTGCTTACTCATAATTATGCTCTTTGTTAAATTTCACATACTTATCATGTCTCATGTGAGATAACATTTGTTTGATACATGAATTGATTATTGATTATACTTGGGTTTGAGAAAATTATTTATTTTAAAAAAAATTCATACCTTGATCACTAAGTCAAACAACCTTGTCACATGTTAATGTGACCTTTCGATTTATCTAGTCATGGGTTAATGTGACCTTTAGATTTACCTAGTCACGGGTTAATGTGACCTTTTGATTTAACTAGTCACTGGTTAATGTGACATTTCAAAACCCTTTAACCATTGGACAAATAGTTAGTTATCTGGATATACCCTTTAAAAACCTTTACCCTTATGGGTCTTTAGAATTTTTTTGGAACATTGTTCGAACAAGTCTTTGACTGCTTATGCGATCTTGGTACCTGTGAGTCGTCCGTTGTCTTCAGCTGGTATGGGACGGTTGGTGACAATTGGACTACTCGAGTCGTCCTTTGCATTATTATCTTTCATTTGGAATCCTAAATATTTATCTGTGAGTCGTCCATTGTCGCCAGCTGGTATGAGACGGTTTGTGACAGTTGGATTACTCGAGTCATTTGTTGTATCTTTATCCTTCACTTGGAATCCTGAAAATATATTTGAAATTTGAATATTTGAACTTTGACTATTTGACTTTCGCATTATAGATATTTGAACTTTCGATTATGATTCCTTGATTTATTTCAGTCAACTCCTCCTAAGTAACCGGAGGGGTCGTATATGAACTTGCTTAGCATTGTTCGCTCACCCTTTCTTATTCTTTCTCTTCCAGGTGAC
Source organism: Codonopsis lanceolata (assembly GCA_013146195.2). Lineage (NCBI taxonomy): Eukaryota > Viridiplantae > Streptophyta > Magnoliopsida > Asterales > Campanulaceae > Codonopsis > Codonopsis lanceolata. Next base: position 11,122,300 of record CM028383.1, on the reverse strand, counting down.
ATTTAGCTTGGCTAGATGAATTGTTTCGAGTAGATGAATGAAGATGGTCAAAGAAGTTTTAGACATTTATAATTCATTCGTACTTTGAAAATTTTATTAATTTTAATTAGCTTTTATATTGGATTTCGTTTCAGACATTGGTGGTTGTATTTTAATTACAATTGAGGGATATTAATGTTGATTAATTATTAGTATTGGGATTTATTATGATTTTAAGTATTGATTGTTGGTGACGTGGCCAAATTGTGGGTCCAAATGGCCGGACCCGAGTTTGGGGCGTTACACGATAACTCCCTCCCTTTTTCATCAATTTTCTTTCCTCCCTCACATGAACCATCCCCTCATTTTCTTAACTTCTTTCCCTTCTTCCAGTGCTATTTAGAGCAAAAAAAAATTGATTTCGAATGTTTGGCCGAACATTGAAATCAAATGGTCGAACATTCGAAATCATTTTTTTCTTTTTGTTATTTTACCTGTGCGATTGAAGGTAAGATAGGGAAGAAAATAGGGGAAGAAGGGGGGAGTGATGGGATAGGAAGGGGATAGTTCATAGGAGGGACAAAGGGAAGAAGATAATAGAGGAAGAGGAAGGGATGGGGTGATGGGAAGGATGAGAAGGGGGAAAAAAGAAGAGGAATATTGGAAGGAGGGAGTAATGGAAAGAAAAAAACAAAAAAGGGTACCGAAAGATGGCAGAAGAGGGGGAGGGGGAAGGGGAAGGCACGCAACATCCACAAGATGGAGGGAGGGACGAGGGGCCGTGTTTAGATAGGGAGGGTAAAATAGGATGTTTGAGTTTTTGGGGCATGTATAAAGTATCGCCCCCTTTAAATTTTGGGTGGCGTTATATAGAGTATAGTATACCCCCTGGTTTTCCTATTTTACCTTTTTTTTTTAATTTTGAAACCAAAATTATTACACAAACACCCCCTCCCCTGCCTTGAATCCATGAAACATGACACTCCTCCCCCCTTACATAAACCAAACATCATGCCCCTCTATCATTTTCTCCTTTGACACCAGTTCATTCATCGAAAATAAAATAAAAGGCTTGAGTAGGAGGTAGAGACAAAGAAGAGAAACAAACTCCTTCATCCCATTCATCTTCTTTGGCAATATGGAAAACATAGTGTTTGGTGTTTTGTTATAATATAATTTGTATGTGAAGTGTTTTGGCTGAATTGTGAATTAGGATAAGAATTTTGTTGATTGTAAGTAGTTTTAAAGCCAAAAAATTGAAAGTAAAAAAAAACGATGTGGATTTGTTGGATTTTCGGCCCTGGTCCATAGAACAAATGCAAGATGTTCGGTCAGAGGACCGATGGAACAGTTAGCAAGTGTTCCATCAACTCTGGCCGAACATCTTGCAACTGTTCCATCAGTTATGGATGAACAATAGCATTGACAATAAATTGGAACATTGCTAAAATGTTGATCTGAGCCAACTAAACATTTTTGAATAGTACTTAAATGTTTGGTTGGCTCTGACCGAACATTTGATCAATGTTCTTTTGATGGTAGCCGAGCATTTCGTTGTGAATAGTTCATTTTCTTGAAGAAGAAAAAAACCTTGATGGTTTATATAATTTTAAGCATAAAAATGGTTATAAATGTTTGTTTTTGCTCAAAGCTTGATTTTTTTACACAAAGATTATAGGTCGTTGAAGGCTTTGGAAGGTTTTTGGGAAGAAATTTTTTGATAATTGCTCACAAATGCATGCAAATGAGTATGGAATAAGGGAGTATATTTGTTAGGGGTGGGGGGTTTAGTTAGAGGATTTGGGTTATGTGAAAAAGTAAGAGGGGGGTCTACTTAGAAACATAAAGTGTAGTATTGTTTTTTTGGTTGAGGGTATTTTTGTCATTGAGAAAAATTTGAGGTCAACTTAAAGGTTTTGGGGGTCTATATAGCACCACCATTAAATTTTTTAGGCTTTAACATTTTGCGAGAACATATTTTGCTCCCTAATGGACCAAAAAAATTTCTCCATGATGTACCAAAATGAACATTTTGCCCCTCAGACATTTATTGCTTTTGTTTTGTACTACTATCTCAACAGATGTACAACAAATCTCTCTACTATTTTTCCAGTAAGGTATCCTCAAACTGAATGGTCCCAAACTAACACCTCACATGGTTAGGACCACAGAGCTGGTAAAGCTCTCTTTACCAAGACTAATACCTGAGACGTAGAAGACCACAAAAACAGTAAAGATTTTTAACCACGTTTTAATACATCTGCATTCCAAAGCCTTGAACCCCAATCCTATGATAAAGTTAGAATGACTCCTATCTATTGATCACGCGCTTGGCATGTGGTACAAATCTATCTACTTTTGATTGTGAATGTTAAGGATATCTCAATAAATATTGTAGTTCACTATTCTACTTCGTTCCTTGTGAATTTAAAATGTTTAAATGTTAACTACTTTTTTGTACCGAAAGATGGATAGTTAAGACTTAAGAGTAGACTCATGGTGCTCATCAAAAGTGTCTTTTGTAATGGAGATATTCATTATAAGATTGAGATAATATCGCATTATAAAATATGATGAATAAAGTGAGTTTCAACAAATAAGTGAACAATACTTGGATATGTTAACTCGTGACTAATTAATGTATCTCTTCATGATATTAACAAGTATCTCTATTATATGCTTTTGGTATTAAAGGGTAAAGGGTAAATGCTAAGTCAAGTAGAAATAGAAACATATTTCATCAATTGCGGTAATTGAGCGAAGGTACAACACCCCAATACATGTATGTGATGAATTACAAATTTGTAGCGAAGTCTTCATATTAGATTATGAGTTTTTTGTTGATAGCCTAGTTATGAGTATATTAATGGTTCATGTTCGTGCAATTTAACCGTGATTGAGGTCCAAATGGACATGTAAATACAATTCCATATGTATTTGTAACATATTTTGTGTTGAAGATCAAAGTTCAATAAAAGCAAATCAAAATTAGTTTTGGTTCATAATTCATTTCATATTGAACAAATTTCGTAGCTCGGTTCAAGTATATTGGTGTGGTAAGATAAGCTTGATTTGGAGATATGCAAGCTATCTAGCGTGTCTACTAAGTTTGATTAGCACATATTAAATGAAGCTATTTATACATTTCAACTTTTTTTATTTCCGGGCTCAACAAATGTTGTAGGTGATAAAACATGGACCCTTTGTTGTGATAGAATTCACTTGAAGTATAAAAAATGTGTAAGAAAAATCTATTAATTATAACTAAAACAGAAGCCGCTGCTGCCACGTGGCGATTTTCTGTTACGTGCTTAATTTTTTTAAGGAATTTGGTGCTGCCACGTGTCACTCTCTATGAATTATATTGAAAAATTCTTTTTTTTTTTTACCAAAATTGATTAGTTTACGATATAAATAAGAAGTTACTGCTTACCGTTAGTTTATGATAAATTTTATCATATTTGTAATTATCAAGTAGATTTTATCACATTATCAAGTAGGTTAGAATAAATTTTATCACATTTGTACTTATCAAGTAGATTTTATCACATTATCAAGTAGGTTATGATAAATTTTATCACATTTGTAGTTATCAAGTAGATTTTATTACATTTGTAGTTATATGTACTCTCTCTCTCTCTCTTTTATCTTCTAATTTAATTTAGAATAAATTAGTTTACAGTTAATTTATGATAAATTTTATCACATTTGTAGTTATAAAGTAGATTTTATCACATTCGTAATTATAAAGTAGTTAACCCTTTTTTTCACTTTTTTTATACGTACTCTCTCTCTCTCTTTTCTCTCCATACGAATTATTTCTTCTTTTATTTTCATGCAAGCCTGGACTTCCTAATCATTTGAATCAACAATTGAAGCGGCAAGAACAAGGCTTGTGCAGGTAATTTTGTTTATAGGATTCTTTCTTTGATCTTCTTCTGCTTAATAAATTTGATGTTCTTATTCTGATTTCTTTTTTGTTCTTTGCCTCCAGAAAACAAAATTATCTGTTTTTGACAGTTTTATTCAATCTCTTTGTCAGTGCAAAACACAAATAGCCATAAATTCCAAAAAGTAAGCTTCATTATACAGTATTCTGGTTCTGGTACATAATTTGATACAGTCCAATGCACAATAATTTCTTGGGGTAAAGGGGGCAATGGCAAATAGTCCCATGGAAACTCTAGAAGCTTCCATAGATTTCACATTCCCAATCTCAGAATGTTTTCTATATGTTTGAGAAAATGCTAAATGTGTTTTAAGATGAGATAGCCATCAACTACAAATAATTTTAATTAATAGAATCAAATAACATCCATTGGATTGAGTTTTGAAAAATGCTACATTTTTCAGGACGGTTGAAGCAGCTAAATAGTGATTTCCGTTAATTTAACTAACACTTTCTCTCTTAATTTTCTCTTCTAATTTAATTTAGGATAAATTAGTTTACAATATAAATAAAAAGTTACTAATAAAAGTCAACAATTAATTTAAAATAAATTTTATCACATTATCAAAAATGCAGAAAGTACTCATGCTGGCATGGCTGATGGGATTAATCTTCTTACCTCAAAAGATTGGTGGACATATTAATGGAAATTCTATTAGATTGCAAACACCTAATGCATTTCAACTCAACTCCAACGTTGAAGTCAACTCTGGAAACTAAGTAATAGTGAAAAGAGGAGATCAAGTATTCAAGTTTTCATATACTACTTGAAAAACGTATGTTATGAGGCAATCAATTTTTCTATGCAGCTCTGGTAGATTCGCTGATAGTCAAAACCAAGAAGTGGGAAGAAGAAAGAACAAAAGTTTTCTTATATGATGAGGTAGATTCCATAATTTGATTAATGTTGAGATAATATCGGAGTGTTTCCCATTAATGTGAAGTATCTCAGCAAATATTATTTGGATGATTCATTTTTATACTAAAAAGTGGAATCCTAAATAAGCAAATATCACTGGTCTAATTTATTTGTATAAATTATCGTTTGTATCATACAATTCTTCCTAATTGCCATTCCGTTATATTTTCAATGATGAACCATAGATACTCACCTGGAAATGATTGTTCTGCATCATAGGTACCTCTTCTTGCAATGATGTAAGAATACAATATGCTGACGCAAGAAAAAGAAGAAGCGAGATCGAGGATTAGTATTATTTGCATTACTGAAGCAAACTAAGTTCAACTAAAAATCAAGAGAGGCAAATATTGTGGTCTTCTTGCTTTATACTTCTCAACATGTAGTGTTTCTTGAAGTCGAATACAATATCATGGTAGGGCTGTAAACGAGCCAAGCCAAGTTTTGAGTGTACGAGCTCAACTCATTCATTTTTAACCAAGCTTCAACTTACTTCAGTCAAGGAGCCAATGTCCAAGCTCAACTCAATTACAACACAAAATAAGTTATAAGAGAGCCGAGCTTGAGCTTCACTCAAACCTAAAATCAAAACAATGCTATAAATCTAATAAATTATACATAAACTGTATGTATTTTGTGATTGCGAAGCTTATTCGAGCCGGAGTTGTTTACACCTATAGCCTATGTTCGAGCTCAACTTGAACCGAGCATGAGCTGGACAAGCTAGAGCCAACTCAATTTCTTAAACATCCCTATTCCCATGAAATAAACTCAAAATTCACAATGGCCCTTATTTGTACAACTATATACTACTTTCTGAAAGATGTCATCTCCTTTCAGGAAAAGAAGAAGGTGCAAACTCAAGAAGTAAACGTTCCGGATAATGTATTTGTGACCAGGGCAAATACCAGCTGTCGGCGCCTTCCAAACAGAAGCTTGAATGGGGGTTTTGGTAATGCTTCCCCTATAAACAAAAGGCTTTCTCTGGGCATTCAGCAGCTAGGATCAAATAGCATCAATTCACCAACTCAAGGCATATCCTTCATAAAGGAAGGGAAGAAGTCACATGGACATAAGAAGTTCACTCGAACTGGCCTAGGGCTTATAGATTTTATCACATTTGATTTAGACGTGTTTCTCTTGATTAGGACACTAAATTTTTCATGGCAAGTGTTTTTTTCCAGATATATTTTACCCGTGCTCATAGATTTTAATATTTCAATTACATATTCATACGTTCAATTTTGAATACCTTATTTATTTATTGTCAAATTATTCTAATTAAAATTTTTAATTATTTATTACAACTTTAGAAAATCATCTTATTATGAACAACTTTTGCCAAAAAAAAACCTATTAAAACCGAGCATACGGTACTATATATATATATATATATATATATATATATATATATATATATATATATATATATATTTCCTACCAAAAATTAAAACCTAATAGATTTTAAAATCGGTGCCTCCTTTATACATGGTAACATGTGATTAATACTTTCAATTACATGACTATATGATCAATTTTGAATATTTACCTTATTTTTTCAGTTTTTTCAAATTATTGTAATTTTAAAAATTAATTATTTATTACAAGTTTAGAAAATCATATTATTATAAACAACTTTTACAAAAAAAAAAAACACTATTAAAACCATGCATATGGTACTAAATATATCTATATAAGTTCTTTTTTTTTTCCTGCCAAAAATTAAAATCTGATAGATTTTCAAACCGGTCTCCTTTATACATGTTAAAAGATTTTATTTTTTTGTTCCATTTTTTGTTGTCAAAATCAGTTAATACCAGATAAATTCTATCATATTTTATTTTAACGTGTTTCACTTGATTAATACTCCAAATTTTCAGGGTAAAAGTTTTTTTTACGGATAGATTTTATCATATTTGATTTAAAACTCCTCAATTCTCATGGTAGAAGTTTTTAATTTTTATTATTTTACCATAACTCGGTCAATTTAAAATAAATTTTATCCAATTTGATTAAACGTGTTCCACCGACACCTCAAACAACCACTACGAAATTACTTGCAAATTCTATCAACAAAATTCGCATGAATTTTCGGTTTGATGATTAGGCGTGATCTCATGCTTTTTTTTTGATTTATTAATTATGTGGACATCTTACTGTTGTTGGTTCATTCAAATAGCTTGCAAATTCTATCTATAAAATTAAATTTAATAAACAACACTAAGTCAACCGTGCATCGCACGGGTAATAACCTAGTATATTTACTATTTTAATTCAACTCAATACATGTAAATGATGGTGCTAGTGGTATGGTATGAAATAAAGAGAAAGATAAAAGGTAATAAAATATTTTAAAATGCTAGTATTATTTTTTATTAAAGAAAAGAAAATTTGTGAGATGGAAAAAGTAAGAGAAGATAGAGGGTTTTGTGACACTACATGTCAACTACATTTAGCTCTTTTCACGGAGTCTTCTTGTAAGAGATTTTAGAAAGAGGCATCACACAATCAAACATGTCATACATCAAAACATAAAAGTGGAAGGGGTTAGGAAAAATGTTGACGAACTAGAGGGGGTGCTGGAGCAATACCTTACACCCAGCACTCTAAAAATAATTAATACTCCCTCCATCCCTAAAGTATCGTCACTTTTATCACTTTACCCTTACTTTTTCACCATACTTTAATTACGAGCCACATACACATGGGCTTTAAAGGAAACTACACATTAAACCAATATAAATAATCAAGTCAATTGTTTTTTCTTAATTTGTGCACCGGGTCAATTAAGACGATAATTTAGGAATGGATGGAGTATATATGTCCCTCGATTTTGTCAAAAATATTAGTTTGGTTCTAGGGTTTGAAAACATATTCATTTGGTCCCTCAATTCGATTTTTTGGTCAGATTGACCCCTCCCACCGTTACCGTTACATTTCCGTCGATTTTTTTCTCAAGATGACTAAATTACTCTTACTTAGAAGTTCTTATGTGCTGACTTTTCAAAAATTCCAAAATGCAGGGGTTGAAGAAGGAAATTTCAGAGTATTAATTCAGTATATATATATATATATACTCTATATGTGATTATATATACTCTTCTCAATTGCTCGGCATTGTTCTAGCAACTTCCACTATGTTGAAGCTTTAATTAAGGTCTTTGTTGAGGCGACAACGATGTGTCCTTGGATTCGGAATATATGGATGACTGACAACCAAATCTGGGCTAAAATCAATCAAATCTAGTCTAAAATCCTTCGGATCTCGACAGAATGGTATAGTTGTTCCCCTTTCCTCACCTCTAAAATCCTTCGGATCTCGTTCGCCTTTAATAACAATGGTTTGGAGAAACAACCCTATGTCAAGCTCCCCCCATCTCCACCATAAGTAAACATTATCAAATAGCCAAGCCCTTTGACATTGCAAACCAATCGCTATCCATTTAAGAGACCGTCATACTCTTTCGAGCTCCAACCCATCCTAGACAAATAAGGGACTTCATTCGGAATTGCCCAGCCACCATTCTCATCACAGGTCAACCAAAAAATATGATTGCTGCTAATGTTCATCATAGCCGCCATTGTCGATACTAGGGTTACTTCTTTTCCTATCTCAATTTTGGAATCGAGTGGCTGCCATCAAAGTTACCATCGATGTTGTTCCCTTGCACGAACCCTAGATTAGGTTTTAATTTGATTCAATGTCGTCCCAGGCTACGATATCAGGCCGAATCTGGAACCAAACAACCAGATTTTGTAGGCCGAAAAGTATATATAATCATATATGTAGATAGGGTAATTTTAATCACACCCCAATATCCTCTCTATACACCCCATGTATTTACTGCATTGTACAACCTATGGTACAACATCTGAATACAATACATGTAGTGCAAATAGAGGATATTTGGGTGTGGTTAAAATTACCTATGTATGTATGTATATATGTATATATATATATATATCTAAATTAATACTTTGGAATTTCCACCTTCAACCCCCTGCATTTTGGAAATTTTGAAAAGTCAGTATATAAGAACTTCTTAGTAAGGGTAATTTAGCCACCTTAAAAAAAAATTCGACAGAAAATGTAACGGTAACGGTGGGAGGGGTGAATTTGACCAAAAAAATCAAATTGAGGGACCAAATGAATATGTTTTCAAACCTTAGGACCAAACTAATATTTTTGACAAAATCGAGGGACCAAAATATATATTAATTCCCCTAAAAATGAGTGGCTCTATATAGCCCCTCGTTACTATAAGTTGACCCCCCCAAAACCCAAACTTCCCAAGTTACCCTTCCCTTCATCCAAACTCACCCCCTTCATAGCCTCCTCCATCCTTTCTCCCCTCGCTGCCTCCTCTCTTCCCCCCTTCACCGCCTCTTCCTTCCCCCCCCCCCACCGCCTCTTCCCTCCCCCCAATCCACTACTTTTTCCTTCCCCTTCCATCACCACCTCCTCCCCCTCCCCCATCACAGTATATTCCTTCCATCACTAACACAACCAACCCAATACATAACTCACACCTCCAAGCACCTACCTTCTTCCCTGTCTCCTTCTTTCTTTAAAAAAAAAATAAATCAATTCAAGGGTTGTTCGACACTGGTTGATCGAACAACCTTGTGTGTTCGACCATGGGCAACCGAATAACCTTGTTGCCGAATAAGACAAGGTTGTTCGGTTGACCTTGGCTGAACAGAACAAGGTTGTTTGGTCGACCAGAGCCGAACAAACCTTTAATTAATTTTTTTAAAGAGAGGGGGAGATGGGTAAGAAGGGAGGTGGAGACGGGAATGTGACCGAAGATTGATGCTCACTGGCTGGTCGGGGATAACTGAGAGGGGGTATATACAGGGAGGGATGCAATGAGAAAGATAAGGTGGTGTTGGAAGAAGTATACTTAGATGCGGGAAGGGGAAAGAGGTGGTGATGGAAGGGGTGGGAAGAAGTAGTGAATTGGGGGAGGGATGAGGCGATGGGTGGGGATGGGGAGGGGGAGGGAGGGCTTATAGTTCTGTACTAGATCTTCGTGCCCGTGTTTATGACACGGTGCCAGTATATCTGATTTCGTGAATTGAAACACCAACGTCTAAATAAAAGGTGCTATTTTTTTCTTTAAATGTTACAGTTGAGGGGTACATTACTTCAAATGGTAATTGAGGGGCGCTATTTGAACTCGACCTATAGTTGAGGGAAATTATTTGTAAGAAGTTATATGTAACTGACCTATGAACATTTGATTTTGAGACGAAATCAACCTCCATGACCAGATAATCTCAGTAAATTAATTGAGTTTTATTAGGAGATTATATTAATATAAGGTTGATGTTTTATAAGGGGTAATAATTTAGAAGATTAATCTAAAGGTGTAACTGCTCATAATATTAATTGTAAGGGATGATATTATAATAGGATGAGAGAAAATAAAAAGTTAAAAATTAATAACTACTATCATACATATAAATATAAGAGTGAATCCTAATCATTAAATTTTTTAATCTCTGTCGCTAATTAGTTTTATTCCACTCCCGTTTGCATTTTAATATTGACAGCGCCACTCTCTACAAATTCTCAATCATATTCAATTATTCATCGGAAAAGCTCAACTTTCAAGCAACCGGTGTGGGCATCAAATTATGAGAAGAGTGTGAGAAATCTCACCAAAACCCTGATTATTACGCAATGATGGTAAAAACAAGTTCCTGTCCGCATGATGTGATTAATTCACTTTCGCTAACTAAATTCTGCTTAATTTCGCACAGACATGAATTTTTTCAAAGACTTCGTCGACAGTTTGAGCTCGATCTTCACCGATCCTTCATCTCAACGAAACCCTAGCTCTTCCAACGACGACAATCGAACCACAGAAATGGACGATGCGCTGACTGTCGGCGGAGTAGCGAATGAACGGACTGCTTATAAGCTGAAAGGCTACTTCAATTTGGGAAAAGAGGAGATTGACAAGGCGGTAAGGGCTGAAGAATGGGGGCTAGTTGATGACGCTATTTTGCATTACCAGAATGCTCAAAGGATTTTGCATGAGGCAATTTCAACACCTGTTCCGTCGTATATCAGCTCTAGGTATCGAAATTCTTTCATACTAATGTGTATATATGTTAGAAATGGTGTTGCTTAACTTTTAATATTCAATTTGACCATTTTAGGAATGAAAAGTTGATATGAAACTGCTTGGTAAGCTCGGTGGTCGTGGTACTACCTCTGTCCCAAAACTAAAGTCATAAGCTTGGTGATCATAGTACTTGCTGTCTCCCAAAATTAAAGTACCATTTTGACTTTTCAATGTCAATCCGACTAACTCTAGGAGATATTTAGTATGGTTTTCTTTGCTTGTAGAAAATAATACGATAACCTGTGTAAGATACATTAAAGGTACTAACTATAATCACATGTTTATAGTTTTTGAAATAAATAAATTCGCATCGAATTTTCATTTGAAACAGAACTCAAATTGACTTTGAAAAGTCTAAGTAAGATTTATTATCTGCTTGAATAGGGTTATGTGCATAATGTGTTAGTTCAATCACCTTTTGCTGCATTGCCCTGTAGCGAGAGAGTTATGGAGTTCTTTCTTTCTCTTAGCTGGAATTTCTTGGGTTATTCCAAGATCAGTAGTAGAGCTGCTCCGTGAATGGTCTTTGTATAAAAGGAGAAGGGATATGGTTTGGAATACGGCTCCGTCGGCAATTTGGTGGAGTATTTGGAAGGAGAGAATCAAAGAGCTTTCAAAAATGTGGAAAATGGATCAGACAAGATCAAGAAGAATGTTTCCCATACCAACAAGGGGTCACACTTATGGCTTACCTATCAAAAAAAAAAAAGAAGAAGAATGTTTATCAGCTTCTTCATTTGTGGTGCTCGGAGACGACTTTGAATTATAGGAACCCTTTTGTGGATATGGTAGATACTAGATAGTTTTTCGAATATGTAAATTTTTTCAGTATACGCCCTGTGTACAAGGATGCGCCTCTTGTTTAGGCGTCATAATTAATACAATCTTTACTTATAAAAAATAAAATAAAAAATATTGTATTATCATTTGGAGTTGCATATTGAATTGCTTGTCATGTAGGTAATGGCAGATCCCTTAAGGGATTGACATCTTCTTCCTGCTATCCATTACTTCTTCCTTGTCATCTGTATCACTCTGTCTTTTAGTTACTTGTACATTGAATGTCAGTAGGATTGGCCGGTTTTGCTATGAAATTTAACTAGGAAAGGCAGTGATATAAAGTTCGTAGGATTATGACAAAAATTGTATGCGATTGTCTGGTTAAAGCTGTGTGTATTGCTTAGGGGAAATTGGTTCCCTTAAAATGAGAAATTTCTTTTGTTCAAAAAAAAAAAAAAAAGAGAAATTTCTTACTGTTCTAACTACAAGACTTCAACATTTGTCTTTCAATATTAAGTTTCAAACGCTTTAGAACAGCGAATTAACTACAGTTGTCAATTCTGTCAATAGTGAACTAGAGAAGGTGAGATCCCATCGTCAAAAGATATCAAAATGGCAGAGTCAAGTTTCTGACCGGCTACAAGCTTTGAATCGTCGAGCAGGTTCCAAATCTCACACCTTTTGATGTTTATTATCATGTATTTTTCAAATGATATGGATAGTTGGAGACTTCTTAAAGTTCCTTTTGTTGCTTTTTCCTGCTCTTCTCATTTCAGGTCACACCTCAATAAACAAGGTATGGACTGATCTAGTCAAAGCGTTTATATTTTCAGTTTTTCAATCTTAAAACCTTTCTCATGTATAAATATGAAGTTATTGAGCTACAAAGTGCTGAATATTTTGATTGGGAATAGGAAATAGTCGATCAAATTTACACGCCATTCCTCTCTTCTGCCTAGCACATACTTAATTAGTCATTCCATAGTGGACTTTCCTTGACTTAGAGCTGGAGCTGCTCTGTGCTTTCCAATGGTTTAATGGCATTTAAACAATTTCCTGATCATAGTGTACAACTTAATGCTATCTAGCTCTTGATATCCTGTTTTCCAGATTTTTTCCTTCCTGCTGATGAAGGTATGTTCCGATGTAAACAGTGTTTTGGTAATTTTACACATAGTAGTGTGTATACTATGTATAAACGACAAGTTCATTCTGATTATATAGTTGTTCTTATCTGAACTCATTACTAGCCGTTTGTCACTTCTGGGTGATAATGATATGTCGTATTGTAGTTTAGATTGTTCATGTGTTGGCTTTTGTTCACTTTCTGCTTTCTAGTTGGTCATGATGATATTCACAAGTTATATGGAACTCAGATTATAGAACAAGGGTCTCTATCTATACCCCCTTCTCTTTTAACATTGAAGTAGTTTCCCACTTTTGATGTCCTTTATAGTAATATATTCCTTGTGCTCTCTGCAGAACACCTTACCTCAGGCATCAACTGCAGCTGTAGCATCATCAACTTCTAACGCTAGGAAAGTGGCGTTGCAAAAGTCTTCTCACTCGCGGGCTCAGCCTACCAAATCGATAAACTCAAAACCTGTACAAGAATCTAGTGCCAGCCTGGATTCGAAGTTGGTTGAAATGATAAACACTGTGATTGTTGACAGAAGCCCTTCTGTTAAATGGGAAGATATTGGTCAGAAACTATTGAATATATTTTATCTACTTACTTTGTTTGTGTTCTATATTCAATTGCTTTTGCTTTTCACTTTTACCTCTGTTTTACTCGTCAGTTTGTGATTGCAGCCGGCCTTGAAAAGGCTAAACAAGCATTGTTGGAAATGGTAATCCTACCAACTAAAAGAAGAGATTTATTCACTGGTCTACGTAGACCAGCAAAAGGTACCGTTTTGAAAAGTTTTGACCTGATGGTGATCGCAGCACTTATGGTACTTCTCATGCTGAATGAACATCTTCTCTGAAAAGGCACATGTTTTTTCTTTTTCAGGTTTACTTCTCTTTGGTCCACCTGGTACTGGGAAGACCATGCTTGCCAAAGCAGTCGCTTCAGAGTCACAGGCTACTTTTTTCAGCGTCTCAGCGTCTTCTCTAACATCAAAATGGGTATGTTTCTGTCTCGTTGATGTCCCTTTCAAACTTTTCTTTGGCATTGGTGTTGCCGGATTTTCTTTCTTTTACGGTCAGATGTTTTATGTGCTTGCCTGCAACTGAAACAGGTTGGAGAGGGGGAAAAACTTGTTCAAACCCTTTTCAAAGTTGCAATTTCTCGGCAACCATCGGTGATATTTATGGATGAAGTACGGTACTTATCTGCAATCTTTGTTGTATGATCGAGTCTGCCAGATACGGCAATCTGATTTATTTCCTTAGGCTGCCATGCAATATGTTAAAATAAATTGTTCAGACCATCAAATCTTTTTTCTTCTGCAAGCTAAAATTTGAAGGCTGAAGTGAATAAAGCTAAGAACAAGTTGGAGAAGAAAGAGAACCTTCCTTTGGAAGGAATTGGGGGAAACACACAATAAGCTCTACATTTAATTCTGAATACAATAACATCTCTGATTTACTTTGAGATATTACATCTTTATTTATAAGCTATGCTACTATCCTATTATTACTAGTTCTACTAGTATTATAACTAGGGCTACTACTCCAATTAAAAACTAACATGAACGTCCCTGTTGAAGGAAACATCTCAACAGAAAGTAATACTGAACTGAAAATCTATAAGGATATACAATCCCTGAAACCTATTGGCTTGCATGTTATCAGTGTGTTTTGACTTGGGCTTTTCCAAAGTCGATCATAAGCGTCCTTTTTTGCTGTATAAAAAATGTTCTTTTCATCTTTCTGGTACAGAGCAAGCATGACAGAAGGTCAATCCCTCTTTCTTAATACTAATGGCAGCCCTCTTATCAAGGAACATTTTAGCTGCAAAGATTTTAGATTTCGCAAAGTTGATAGTCTGATCAGACATCTCACAAAACTCTTTGAGACCCTTCTTAATGACCTTACAGTCCACATCATTGATTAAATCATCAATTGATGTGAATACCATACAGATATTGTCCTTATATTTTCCCCCTTTTTTCAGCTTTTCCTGGTAAATTTGAAAGTACTGCCTGTCAAAAGAGGAATTTAAGATGGACTTTAGTTAGTAAAGATTTATGACATAGCACTAGCATTTATGGAGATATCGTGTTTGTTTGGAAAGCAGAATCCTATTGTAGATTTCATATAGCTGAGCCAAGAGATTGGCACAAATCATTGCATAGTTCTGTATTCTAGAGATCCTGAATCCATTCCAGTAAAATAGGCTCAGACACTTAGCTTGCAATCTTACTAGAATTGCATGAGAGTATCTTGTGAACCTAAAAGTGCAGAAGTTTGGTATGCTATAATATCCGTGACACGATTCTAGGGAAGATTTTCCATGACATTTGAAATATCATTTGTTTGACTCGGTCTGCACTAGCATAGACATGCTGTTCATGTACAGAGACTTGGTTTCCTTGGTACCTTGGTTGTAGCTAATTTTCTGTGTTTAGGAGTGGCAGCTGTAATCTTTGACTCTGTCAGTCGTACTGTCTATGCCACTTCATGTGAAGCATTACATCACACTTTAATTCCTTAGGGTATTGTCAAGTAAATCTTATGCTAGAAACTAGAATCATCATATTACATTTCATCTTCTCCAGTATTTGTTACCTCTTGTGTTTTCACTGGCATCACTGTTTATCTGTATGAAATCTTGACCTTGTATATGCCTATTAATAAATGTGAATTTGTTTTCTACTTATCAAAAAAAAAAGTGTCTTTGTTTTGATCTTTGTTGTTTTTGTTAATACCTGTTCAATTTGAAATAGATTAAGATTCAGCATTATTAAAGTCAGGTATCTTTATTTACTCAAGTATTTCCACAAATATTTCTTTTCTTCATTTTATAGATTGATAGCATTATGTCTGCAAGGACAAGTAATGAGCATGACGCAAGCAGAAGATTGAAGTCAGAGTTTCTAGTTCAGTTTGACGGCGTGACCTCAAATTCTGATGATCTAGTGATTGTCATTGGTAGGTTTTATTATAGCAATGAAGCCTCAATCCGACTGTTGCTGGTTCCTTAAAAATTGTTTCTAGTCAGCACATTATGTGTTTTGTCAGTCTCTTTTCATACAAATGGCCTTGGTAAACTTAATTGATGAGCCTTTGCTACCTTGCAGAGGATAGATTTTCATGCTATACTAGTCTTATGAAATCATCTGTCACAATTCTAGACATGGTTTTCTCATTCACGCTTCTTCCACTGGTGGAGGGACGGAGGTTGTTTAAGATTTTGATTTGCCTTAAAAGTTAAAAAGATTTAATTTATCTTAAATGGACGGGTAGGGATGTGATGCGACGGGTAGGGATAAGACGCCACCCTCATGCGTGCAAGTACCTGTCCTGTAACTTTTGGTTGCTTATTTATTTCTCCCTCCGTCCCTAAATTATTGTCCTAGTTGACCTGGTGCACGGATTAAGAAAAAACAATTGACTTGATTATTTATATTAGTTTAATGTGTAGTTTCCTTTAAAGCCTATGTGTATGTGGCCCATAATTAAAGTATGGAGAAAAAGTAAGGGTAAAGTGGTAAAAGTGATGTTCTAAAAAGGTAAGTTTCAAGCTGGACAATTATTTTGGGGCGGACGAAAAATGAAAGGAGGACGATAATTTAGGGACGGAGGGAGTATTTAGTTTCTGTGTTTTGATGCATTTTTGTTTTCACAGGTGCGACGAATAAGCCACAAGAATTGGATGACGCTGTTCTTAGAAGATTGGTAAGTATGTTGACGCATGTATTATTAGATATAGTTGTTGTATTGCTCATGTCAGTTGAAAACTTGCTGATATGATTTTTTTGAAGTGTTGTACTCTCTCGGTCTTGTTTGAGGTTGCCTTAATTTTTTTTTTAATTTTTATAAAAGTTAAAACAGTATTAGCCCATTCATTTTTGTCCATGAGATTGTACATTTAGTCATTCACTTTAAATCACAACTTGTTTCTTCAATAAATGAGGGGTAAGTAAGAATATCATGGAAAGTGAAAGTTTTTATTTAGAAAAGGGATTCTCTCAATGAGGCATAAATAAGCCAAAAAAGGGAATCTCCAAATGAGATGGAGAAAGTACTTTTAAAAAAATCATCAGCAATTTTACCCTTTGCAAAGTAGTTAGTGGAATATTTTGCAATAGTTCTCCATGCTGTCCCACAATTAGTCATAATAAGTCACTGATCTGTGATTGGATCTAGTTAAGATTGCTAGATCTTAGTGGGCAACTCACTGGAGATCAAAATCTGCATCAGTCTGGCACCTGATCCTATGCTTTGCTTTTATAGTCATGGCAGAAATGAGTGTTAGTTTGGTTTGTGACATACATGTGACGATTTAATTTCTTATTAGCCATGCTTTCATTTTTTATCAGCCTGATATCCATAGAGGTTACCTGGTCTTGCATACTTAAAGTTACACTTATCATAAAACTGTCTGGCATGCCCAGGCTTAAAATTGCTAATAGTTTGCTACCCTGAATTGAAAGCTTTGCCGATCCTAACCTTGAGGAGTTCCTGATCTCTTATCATATTCTCTACCTATGCGAAGATTCTCGTTCCGTGTTATGCGTTTGACGTGATACATGAACTAATGTTATGATGAACAACACATGGTTTAATGTTGAATTGTGAGCCAGGTGAAGAAAATATACATTCCTTTGCCAGATGCAAATGTTAGGAGACTTCTGCTGAAACACAAACTCAAAGACCAAGCATTTTCCTTGCCAGGTAAGAATTGGTTCCTATTGTGTAACTCTCTTTAGGGTTCATTTTTATTCGAAGTATAATGCACTGTCTGCTAGATGTAAAGAACAGATGAACCACTATGTTCTTATTTCATGCTTTTTATTTCAACATCTCTAAACAAACTTTTGAAATAAATTGAAAGAAAGGTATTGCACTATAGCCTTAAACAACTTGGCACTCTGTTCTGCTACTCTGTCTCACTATGTGCATTGACATGTTAGCGTGAACTTTAGTGCCTTCCACTCATCTTAAAACAGTTGGTGAGCAAAAGCTGCAAAAGGGACAGCAGAGCGATACTATACGAATTACAATTGCCAAGCCACTACTCTATATGTATAAGGTGATGCAGTGGCAATTAATATAGAGAGTGGATCGAGCAAAGGATGGGAGCCAAACCTTTTCAACGAGATATGAAGGGAAGTCTACATGGGGCGTCTTGATCCAGGACAAGGAGGCTTAGCAGCTTCTAGTCGAGGGGGCTTGGCTTGTACCAGGCTCTTAAAAACGTCTCTTTGAGAGACCATTGGCTGTGCTTCCCTATCATGCCCAGAGATACTAACATAATTCATATCTCTGTTTGATGTGACATTATTTAGGCATTTCATCAAATTGGTTTTGTAAGATTTAGAAACGTCTCATTTTGTGAAGTGAGATGTTTTTGAATATTAGTGATGGACAGTTCCAGCTTTTTGTGGTGCACTGTCCGTTTGTGTGTCCTATTTTTCAAAAATCTTCTGGATGACCATTCAGTCAATTTTCTTTCTAACATTTGTTTCATGTTACAGGTGGAGATTTAGAGAGACTTGTTGGAGAGACTGAAGGTAAAATAGTTCTCAATAGTATAACTTTTGGAATAGAGTGCTACCTTGATGAAATAATTACACGTCTCATTCAGTTGGCTTGTCACAGTTGACCAAAGAATTTTGAAAATTGGCTTGAATTTATGCTCCTGGGATTCAGTGTTTGCAGTCTAATAGAGGCCAGCCTTACCTCATTTGAAGTAGTTCTCCTTAAGAAAGCAGATGTTTATTAATTCTCATGTTTGGTTGTACTAGTCTATATAGATACTCATTAGTCCGGTGACTCTTGTAGGATATTCGGGTAGTGACTTACAAGCTTTGTGCGAGGAAGCAGCAATGATGCCAATAAGAGAGCTCGGCTCAAACATTCTCACAGTCGAGGCAAACCAGGTAGTCCAGGATGGAAGTAATTATTTTCCAATGTTTGGTTCTGTTGCTGATGCTCTCTATTTGGGTGTGTAAAGTGATCAGTTTCTATGCGCCTTTGGTAAATGTTTTATTTGAATATGCTATATGCCACAGTTTTTCTACTGTGGTTCGAGCTACATTGCCTTCATGCATGTTTCTCCATGTGATTTTATTTTGTTTACTTCCTGATTTTTTTGTTCTTTAATTTTCGAGAAGTAAAAGAGACGAGCCGGAAAAGGTTGCATTTAGCCTGTGGCTGTTGGATTACTAAAACTTACCTCAATATAGCATATCGTATTGGCGATGAATGATTGAAATGGAATGGGGTGGATGATTAAAGGGAAATCGTACTCCCAGTATCTTGTATTTGCCATCTACCAGGGTTCTAATCTGTCCTTGCTTCTTGGCAACCTTTTTCTTCAATCAAATCCTTGCATCTTGATGGAATCCAAATTCCATTTAAACTCTTTTATGATTGGACTTGAACCCATTAATCTCCCAACCGTTTAGAAGCATTTTTTGATATACACTTTGGGATCATAATATACTTTGTTTTAATGCTAAAATGTGGTGACAGAGAGAGTGCCACTTGTTTAGCAATTGCTTTGCTTATTTCTCTGTCAGGCCTGCTCCGTTTTCATCTAAAACAACCATAGAAGGGAATTTAACACGAGAGTGCTTACGAATAGGTAGTTGCTACTGAATTGGTGAAGATACAATAATAGTCTTTGAATCCCAGTGGGAGAAAGGTCTTTAACCAAGGTAGATTCTCTCAAATGCTAAGTAGGGGTAGGTATCCAGTTCCCGTAAATTTTTAAAGTCATATCTAAGTTTTCGGTATGTTGCTTCGATAAACGCCTCCTAGTGTGCTTCCCTTGTATACAAGCATGCCATATTCATCATTTCATGTGTAATAATGTGGAGTAGAGAAATGAGGTGATGTTATATAATATCCTTGCCAAGGAGTTGAACAGGATGGCTGAATTGGCCAATTTGTGAGATTCTTTCCTAGGGAAAAAAATAAATAAATCTTTTTGACTTTAAATGCCGAAGCAAATAGAACTTGCAGAAATCTGACCAACTTAAGACTTCTCGAGTCTAAGAAGGCGAAGATATGCCAAGGAGTTGATTGGATGGCTAAATTGGCCATTTCCTGAGATTCTTTCCTATGGAAAAAAGTATCTGTTTTGACCATAGTGCAGAAGCAAATAAAACTTGCCGAAATTTGACCGACTTCAGACTTCTGAAGATCGAAGACGAAGAAGATTATGCAACAACATTTTACTAGAAAACTGTTTTGGAATAGAAGGAAATGACTGCTGGATGTACGCCAATGACATATCTACTATGAAAATTTACTTCTTGTGATCCTTCTGGCATTCCACCTTGACCAGTAAATGCCAGAATTTATTCACATGGCTTAATTTGACTTATATTTCTCGAGATTTGTATTGCTACCAGGTACGTCGGTTAAGATATGGAGACTTCCAGAAGGCAATGTCCGTGATTCGACCCAGCCTTCAAAGAAGCAAGTGGCAAGAGCTTGAACAATGGAACAAGGAGTTTGGGGCTAACTAAACCTCTGTGATAGTTATCACAAACAGCAGGAAAGTGAACTAGGCAAATCATATTTACCTATTTGAAGAGCAAATTCTGTACTATTCAACCTGACACCCCCCTTGTTTCTCAAGTTCGTAGTTATCAGCAAGTAAAAAGAATTTGGAATATATTGGCTTTTGCCTATTGGAAAGCATGTACATAAAGCATAAGTATGAAAGAGAGAAGAAGAAGAAGAAAAGTGACAGTGGCAAGAGAGGCTTTCCAGTTCAACTTGCTTGTTCACTATTGCAGCTGATGTATCTTAGATATTTAATTGTATATAGATATATAGACTAATTGATATCAACGGCACAGAAGCGACCCCAATGCCCCGTTTTCCCCCCTGGCGTTGAGCAAGCAGTACATATTATTGTTGGCAAAACTTAGTCAATTGTTTATTTTGTTGGTTAAGAGAAAGAAAGCTCCTGTGAATGGAGCATTTGAGACGCAGCATATTCTTGATCTTCCATGTGTGTCCCCGTTTATCGCTACAACTATAGCTTTGAGATGCTTGCACGATCTCAGTTCTCGTTCTTACGATGTTTGTGTATCGTGTCAATTTATACATTCTTTGATGAACAATGAAGTATGCACCATGCTACTGTTAAATTCTAAGATAAGGCACACAAGATAGAGAAGAGTTATTTATTTTATTAGGATTAGGATACTGAAGACTTATATAAGCCTTTTAACAATAAATAACAAACCAAATGGAAAAGACCTTATCCCAACAGCTACAATTAAAAGCTCACAAGATATTAAGACAGGTATGTACATTTTCCTTTTTGCAGAATTGTAGTAGTACCACAACTGTACTATCTCCTTCACCTGGTCCCAGAATGTAGCTTCTTCTCCTCCCTTCCCTTTATCCTTGCCGCCCACTCAACCTACCTCACTATATTTGGCAATGCTGGGAGCCAAACTTTTAGTCCCTTCGATCAATGAGTCTACTATACTATTTGAGATGTTACCTTTAAAGAATTTTATTTATAAAATTATTTATATAATTTACAAAATATTTTAATTTTACCCTCAACATTTGATATTAACATATTGTTATAATCAAGCATTTTTGTAATCATGATTAGCTCTAATGATGATTATTTATCTTTAATTATTAGAGTTTTCATTCCTGAACTTTTTGGATGCAACATGGGAGTAGTTTTTAATTCTTACGTATTGTTCCCTGAGTTCTATACAAAGAGACTCCTTTGTTTTTGGATATACCACTATTTCACTTTTAAAGTTATGCACGTGATCTTCATAAATGTTCCTTTAACCTCAAATATGATATAAGCACCTTGCTTAAGCTCAAACATTTCTTTAATTATTATGAGTATACTTATATATCCTTTAATTATTTAACATTTCAAATATTAATTGTTTTGCTTGGGATTGAGGAATAATTATTTGGGAGTACCTTTGTAATACCCCAAATCCCACATCGAGTAGATGTGAGACTTGAATATGCTTTATAAATTGGTCATACACTACTACTAACTACCAACACCATCTATGAACTTTTGAGTCTGCTTGTTGTAGACTTGGTAACGAAAGGTGCCCCTCTTGGGCTACGTGTAGTGAAGAGGATCTTACTTTGGAACAAGTGATGTGAGGGTAAAAGTGGTACACCGCGGGAGGTGTGAGCCACCTCTTAATACCCGTACGAGCAACCTTTTGAATCCTGCAACGTCTAGGGTACAATTCGGCCTTGATGTAAATTTAAGTGGGGGAGATTGTATTACCTCCATCCCACATCGGGTAGGTATGAGAATTGTGTGCAATTTATAATGTAACCAAACTCTAGTATTAGACACCAACATCATCCATGGACTTTTGAGTCGGCTTGTGTTGGACCTGATGACCCAATGTGTTGTGTGCTTAGTGTGTGTGGGCTGTATAATATCTAGAGTTGTCAAAACGGGCAAACGGGGCAGGCTTGCCCATGGGCTTGAAAAGCCCGCCACTGAACGGGTTGGGGCGGAAAAACCCGTAATCTCGACGGTCCTCGAATCCCTTGGCCATTCCGTCCCGCGTAGGGCCGCGGGCAAAACAGACAAAGCCTGCAAAATGTTGACTTATCCCAACTTCACAGAGGCCACTCCCAAATTCAACAAAATTTGTGACCCGAACTCACCAATCAAGGAAATGTTAATTTATCTGACCAAGTGACCAACTGTGCATTTGTGTGATATTTGATATCTCAGTTAACCGAAATTACCAAACCCTATAAAGATGCCATCATAAATTTAGCCAATTAATTAACCAAAGCTATCATAATGTCAAACGATCCAAATGCAAGACTAGGTATATTGGTATAGAGGTGAAAAAAGACTGAAGACGAGGTCAGAGAGTTGCTTGAATTGAAGAAGGGACGGAGTAGGAGCTGGAGCAGGCAACACTCAGCTGAGCACTGTGGCGCAGCAGTGGTGGTAGAAGTCCTTGGAGTCGCACATAGCGGTAGAACGACAAGTTTGTTTCTAGGCGTGAGATGAGAGAGAGTTGAGAGTTTGAGACGGAGCCGGAGGCCAGGCCCAGGAGGCGGCACAATCGCTGGAGGAAGAAAGTCGTCGGAAGTTGTGCATCGTTCCGTGCGTGAGCGTTAGAGAGAGAGTGAGGGTATTTTTCAAATTTTGATTTTTGACTACTAACTACTAACCCTAAGTCCTAACTCTAATTTGACGGAAAAGGAAAAGGAATGGGAATGGGCTTGGGCCTCTTGGGTTGGGCTGTCCAATGTAAATGTTTTTTAAAAAAAATTAAGAATAATAAGAATGTGCGGGTTGCTTGCCCCGCAAACGTCCACGGCCTGTGCGGCAAAGCTTAAAAAGTCCGCATCCAAACGAGTATCAAATATACTAGCCCAACCCGCCTCTAATAGGTGGCGGGATGGGCATGCCCACTGGATTTTACCCTATTTGACAGCCCTAACAATATCTCATGATTCAAAAGTGCAAGATTAATCTCGTGTCGGCTAAAACCAAATGGTTGATAAAGCTCTTTCCTATTAGGTTTTTATTAGTAATTAATAATCTATATTATAAAAAAGCTCATGGTCTAACTGGTGGCTCTGATCGAATTGTACTAAACACAATTGACGGTCTAGATTGATTCGTAAGTATGTGAGTTACAAATGAACCCCTAGTTATCAATTATGTATAAATTACCCATCTACAATTACATATAAAATCTTCACTTGTAGGTTTTGTTTAAGGCTTCGTTTGTTTAACGGAAAATGACTTCCGGAAAACGTTTTCCTCATTTTCCGGTGTTTGGTAACCTTAGGAAAATGCAATAACGTAAAGTTTTCCTTACGAGTCTTGAAAATGAAGAAAAATGAACTTTGATCATTTTCCGTAAAAGTCATTTTCCAAATGTTACGTTCGGCACCCTCCGCCCCCTTTCACATTGCAATTGGTAATATATTATTTAGGAACATCCTGACTCAATGTCACCTTTATTATTTAGGAACATCCTAACCATTGTCAATTTTTCTACTTTAAAACATTTTTTTCATATCAATTATCAAAAAAAATTATTTGTAATTGTGAGATTGAAAAAAGATAGATATTGATTTGACGCCACTAATGATTAATTGAGAGTTGCTAAAGAAAAATTATTTAAAATTCAAAACTATTTTATATTCAATATGTGCATTAATATTATAATTTTTTTTTTTGTATTTCTTCATGTAAAGTTTTCCGTAACATTTTCTAGAGACATCCTAAACATTATCTTTTTCTATTTTAAAACGTTTTTTTGCTTATCAAT
The DNA here is from genome assembly GCA_013146195.2 of Codonopsis lanceolata. Taxonomy (NCBI): domain Eukaryota; kingdom Viridiplantae; phylum Streptophyta; class Magnoliopsida; order Asterales; family Campanulaceae; genus Codonopsis; species Codonopsis lanceolata. The sequence continues at coordinate 11,098,099 of CM028383.1, read as the reverse complement.
TATCAAAAAAAAAATTGTGATTGTGATATTAAAAAAAGATGGACCTTATTAAAAAAAGATGGTCCTTATTGATTTTCTAAGGACATCCTAAACATTGTTTAGTTTCTATTTTTAATTTTGTATTTATTCATATATTGTTTCCGTTACATTTTACGTATGTTTGCCAAAACTTTTAGTAAATGTTTTCGTATATTTTCAAAAGATTTACAAACACTTGAAAATGAAATCTTTTTGATTTTAAATCATTTTTCAAGAAATCATTTTACGGAAATGATTTTCGGGTAAAACTAAGCGAACCTAAATTATCCCGTCAGTTATGAATTTTATTTATCCAGACTATTAATTAAATTGATCTCATAGTAACACCGTACCTATAGCATGAACGTGTATACTAGTAATGTACTAAAAGTAAGACTTGTGAGTTACTAAAGGAAAATGGAGTAACTTGGAAGATCAAAATCAAATTTAAGAAGTTCGTGGAACTTGACTAAGAACATCCACGTTCATAGACGCATTGAGTTTATTCATTTCTTAAAATAAGTCATGTCATAATCGACTTTATAAACATTTTTCTCAATAAACATATTCTCCACTATACATAAACCCATAAAAGCTTTATAGCATGGACCACAACTAAATATTTTATTCTTTCCCAATATACATTTATTTTCAAAAATAAATATATAGTTTTAAAACATAAATATTTATAGAACAAATATAATACGTCTAAAAATAATTTATATATTTTTAAATTTTATCTTTGAAAAAATATTTTTATTCATAAATATTTATTAGTAATTCAAAATACCGATGTAATAATATAGATTTTATTGAAATAAACCAACATAAAATCATACAAATTATAATTAAAGTTGCATAATACAATGAGAAAACAAAGTAATTAAATACTAATAAAAAATATCCAATCGTTACAACTTAATTTTCATTGTTCTTGTCTCCAGCGTTCCCAAATATGTTCGACCAAATCGGATCGAAGTTTTTGATGTACTTCCGATCACGTAGTTGCATGCCTTTGGAGGTATTGTTGAAATTCTTGAATAAATCCTTGTGATGCGGTTACCGGTGGATCTACTTCTTCATCGCTCCGATTACTTATTGCATTACCTTCATTTTCCACAATCATATTGTGTAATATGATGCAGCGTACATTATATCTTTCAAAGCCTCCTTGTGCCAAAATCGAGGCACCTCGTACTATTGCCCAACGAGACTGGAGGACTCCGAACGCTCGCTCAACGTCCTTTCTTGCAGCCTCTTGCATTTGTTTGAACTTTATCCTTTTAGGATCTTCTGGATATGTAAAACTTTTGACAAATGAAGCCCACTCAGGGTAGATACCATCTAGATAATATCCTTTCGTGTATTGTGTGCCATTTACCGTAAAGCGAACTTGAGGAGAGTGTCCTTTCAATACATCGTTGAACAATGGAGATTGGTTGAGTACATTAATGTCATTGTTAGAACTGCGCACGCCGAAGAATGCATGTCATATCCAAAGGTCTTGAGCGACCGCTTCTAGCATTATTGTTGGAACCCGCGATCTCTCGGGTAAATTGACCTTTCCATGCAACGGACAATTTTTCCATGGCCAATGCATGCGATCAATGCTTCCTAACATACGGAAAACCATGGACCTCGAGAATGTAGTTGAAGTAAGCGTTGGATGTCGTGAGCATTGGGTCTTCTCAAGTATATGCTTCCAAATACCTCAATCAGGTCGACAAAATTTCATTAGACAATCGATTGCGGTGGTTTCACCAATCGTACATACTCGTCATAATGATCGGCGGGTGTGCCATATGCCAAGCCGACGAATAGCGGCAGATGCATTTTTGCAAGGGAAAAGTCCCTTTCTGGGTTGCGTCAACCCTCATCGAAAATACTACGTATGATTTGAAAGAGCTTCACAATTCGAAGAATAACTCCTTACTCATTCGATACCTTCTTACGAAAATTTGATACGTGTAGCGGCTCATTGGAGAAATAGTCGTTGAAAAGTCTTTCATGTCGGCTTCACGTTCTCGATTTATGTACTTCGGCTGCGTTTGATCGTGGGAGGCTTCGCTTCTTCTTCCTTCATTTTCATTTCCATAATCATCATCATCATTTTTTCACTTGAATCGTCGGTCAATTCATCGTGCCGAATTGTAGAAGTGTATTTTTATAGGAGTGATTGGGATCTTGAGACATTTTTTAGTGTGGAAATTGGTGTATCTGTAGGTATATGTGTAAGAGGTTGTGGTTGGAGAAAATATAGAGTCTCAAGCCTCTTATATATAGACCTCTTATAACGACTAGTGTTTACAACTTTAGTTTTGCAACGACTAGTTTTTACAGGCTAGTTTTTGCAACGACTAGTTTTTGCAACGACTAGTTTTTGCAACGACTAGTTTTTCTGACAAGTTTTTGTAATGACTAGTTTCCTTCACACAATTAAAAATTACATAACATAAAATATTACACATGAGTTACATGAAGAAAAAAAATACATTAATTAAAATATTACATAAACTTAGAAACTTCATAAATTAAAATTACAAAACATAAATTAGGGAATACAATAATTAGAAACTTTATAAATTAAAATTACAAAACATAAATTAGGGAATATTATATTTGGCCTTGATCGAGTCACAAATGTGTTGATGCATTTTTAGTTGCTCATTCGTCATGCCTTAGTATCCTTAAAGAAATTTCATAATTCACGGTTGTCACTCCCTCGAGTGCTAAAATCTTTCTTTCTTCAATTTCACGATGTTTATCCCATAAATCGACACTTTTGACTTCATTTTCTCGGCGATTTTTGCTTTCCCTTTCCTCTTTGCCGCCTTTTGACCAATCAGGACTTCGACTTCATTATCTTCGATGTTGATGCTCGTATGTGCATCGGATGATGAAGTGAATGTTCCCGATCAGATATCTTTGTCCTTTAGAGGACTGTTCACTAGATTTTCCACCTTTCCACTTTGGCTCATCTTTCACCATTAGCCACACATGCTCATATTTGAAATGTTTTTTACGTATAGAGTGATAAAGACCACGTGCGCTTCCTTCACTTGGTCGTCGGACCACCCACTACGATGTTGATCTCTAACTTGGATGAAAATTGATTAAATTCATTAACCTGTGGACAAATTATGCGACTTCAAGCGCTTTCTTTGAATTCCCGTCTTCGGTTGTTGTTGTAGTACTCGGTGATTCGTTTCCAAAACTCCTTATCATTTTGAGAGTTTCCCTTCACGCTATCTGTTGAAATAACGAGCCAAGCACTTACAAGCATTTTATCTTCTTCAATGCTCCACTTTGTTTTTTGCTTGTCTTTTGTTTGGTTGTCTTCTTCATTATCAAGAACAATGGTTTCCAACCCTCTTGGGTGGAAAATGGTGGAATTGCAGACTCACCGACACTATCCCTTCTTGTATGAGTTGGTGTTGTTGGATTTCCAATACCGCATTGGTTTGCCATAGTTGAATTAAAATATTGCGAATACATAGGAAATTGATAATTTGGATAAGGAAAATTTGGAACACTTGAAATACCTTGATAATTTGATAAGAAAAATTTGGCGGAACTTGAAAATTTGGCGGAGCTTGAAAATTTGGTGAGCTTGAAAATTTGGCGGAACTTGAAAATATGGTGGAACTTGAAAGCGAAGCTCGAATATTTATGGACCTTGAATATTCGATGAGCTGAAAATTTGAGTAGTTTTCGCATTCGCAGAATCGTCGACATTATAGTTCAATAAATTTGTAAAAAATTGTTATCCATAACAAAAGAAGTGTAAATAAGAATTTGTGTAGAGAATGAGAAAGTGTAGAGAATGAAAAAGGATAGATGAATTTGTGAAAAAAAAATTTTGAAAATCAATTTATAGAATTTTTTTTTATTAATTAACATTTTTTACCGTTGTATTTAATTTTCGGTTGTACAATTTTTTTAAAAACC
>CM028383.1:11068954-11094033 GCA_013146195.2 Codonopsis lanceolata | reverse complement strand
TCAAATTTTCATTTTCTTTCAACACTAATTTTAAAACAAACATCAATTTCCAACCAATGTATGATACATTTCTTCTATTGGTACTTAATAATAGTATTTTTTTTAAAAACAAACATTAATTTCTAACCAATGTGGGATACATCTCTTCTGCTATTGAAAAATTAGTGTTTTTAGTGAAATAAGTTGTGCAACTTGAGGCACAAATTTTAAAAATTTAAATATTGGCTATATAATTGATGAAGCATTTAGGTTCTTGTGGGACTCGAACCATGCCATCTTGCTTGTTTAAAGATGGTTATGTTTTTGTTATTACTTAAATTACGAAATTAAGTGTTAATTTAGGAGACTAATAAATATGGTAACATGTTGCTTACGATGTAATTTTGTTTTTCAATATTAAGTGTTAATTTTGAAATTGATAAAAATTTTTTATAAATCTTCAAGAATAATTTATCCCAAAGTTAAATCAACATACAAAATTGGTAAATTTATATGCTTTAAATTTACACATTTGGTAGATGTAAGATTTGAATGTTCTTTATAATGTGATTACACATTACTTTTAGGAATCAACATCATCCATTGACTTTTGGATTTGCTTGTGGTAGGCATGGTGACCCTAGGTATTGCGTGTTTAGTAGGTTATGCGTAGCGTACCGAACTCTCGACTCAGTCGATTTACAAATTGTATCAAAGCTAGTCTGGCCAAAAATATGGGAAGAAAGTGTTGCGTGGACCAAAATGCTACACCGGGTGGTGGGAACCACCTCTTGATCGGTTGAGCCACCTCTTGAATCCTTCATCAATGAGTGCGGTTCGGCCTTGGCAGGTGTCAACAATTTAGGTGGGAGAGATTGTGTAATCCCGCTTGATAATAAAAAAGAGAACTTTGTCAATCAGAGATAGTTTGTCGTGACAACCGATGAAATTAAATTACTCTTAGTCAGAGCTAACAACATCAACTTGACAAGAGTTTTCTTTGATCGATTAATAATAAAATTGAATTGAAGGACAATCTAAAGAACAAGCAAGTAAATACTGATGAATCTAATGCGACACTTAAATAGATTGAAGTTGCAAGTGTTAGAGGTTATGCTTGCCGATAAGCAAAAACAGATATTAGAAGTGGTTCCACAGTGAAAATCGCTACGCCCACTATCATGGTGGTCAAACTTTAATTTTTAAAGTGCACTAATATTATTAATAATCTAATGATCACGAGGCTGATTTTTGGGAAGTTCAAAGTGATCGGCGAACAGGCCCCCAATGTAAGAGGCTCAATTTTATATATGTGTAGGCTAGTTTAATTTAGATATATTATAAAAAATGTAAAACTTAATAAATGAACTATCATTAGGCTCAATTGATTAGGTAGTTGGATAAAGAGTTTGATTGAAGTGGTAGGTCTTGGGTTCAAGTCCTTGCTATGTCATTTTGTAATTTTTATTTATTTTGGGTCTGGTTAATTATTAATTTTTTTATATGCATATTATATCGTATACTCCCTCGATTTAGTTAAATAGTCTCCAATACTATTTTGAGATGTTTTACGTAATAATTAACGTAAAAAATAACTTATTATTTTCACAATCGGTTCAAGTCCTTGCTCGCCATTTATGTAAAAAATTATTTTGGGTCTACGATCAATTATTAATTTTTTATATGCACATTATATCATATACTTCTCTGATTTAGTTAAATAGTCTTCTATACTATTTTGAGATGTTTTATGTAATAATCAACTTTTTAAAAATATGCTTATAATTTTCAAAATCTTTCATTTTTATCCTCCACTTGTATTGTAAGTATAATGTTTGTGATTAAGTACATTTTATTAATTACCAACTTCAAAACTACTATATATATGTTTTAATTACTCTAGAACCTAATAAATGAAGAGTTACTATACAAAGATATAAATTTTGTATTCGGTTCAAGCGCAGTTATACAACTTTAATTTTATTTTGGGTTCACTAAATTTACTTATAAAAAATGTTAGTTGATCATCTTTTTTTTATGGGTCATAAAAATAACAATTGATTGGGTATATAATATCAATATTTCAAGCAAAAAAAAATTTATTATTATGTTACTATCATTTGTATTGCTTATGTTTATTTAATCTTTGTTTTTTATAGTGCATAATACATGTTACCAAAAAATATCAATCTGAAGTCAAAATATAAATAAAAGCAAAAAATTGATTAGAGTATATTCTTTTTATTACAAATTATTTTAACGAATGAAAATAACAAGGTTTTTTAATTATTTAATACTTATTTTCTTATCTTTTATTTTTTAAGGGCTCCTTATTTTCTTTTCGCTCTGAACTCCCAAAAGTTTAGGACCGACCCTGATGATCACTAATGGATCAGTGTCCAAGAAAGACCGGTGTTTAAGAGTATGATTGAGAATCAATCAAACTCATGGGACAATCAATGATTCCTTAATGATTTGATATATAGAAGTAAGGAATAACTACACAATGATTGTCTAAACAAGAACTAGAGAAGAATAATAAGTAAAGACTGTCTAGTAAGTGTTTAGGCTAAGGCACTTCAAGTGAGTAATCTACTTGAGAGAGTATGAATGCTTCAATGTTTTCAATCATTGCTTCAATGTCTTTATATAAGAGTAGAGTTTCGATTCGTTAGAAGCAAGTTTGAATTTGAATTGTGCCAATAATCCAAAATCTCTCTTCATAAGACCACATGGACCTTGTGTAAAAGATATAATATTTTAAGATCTATCAAAACAAAAACATGGTAAGTGTCAATAAGAGAAGTGTCTAAACAAAAGAAGTAAGAATATTGACACTTAATATGAGCAACATCTTCTAGCTACTGATGTCATTAGGGTTTAAAAGGCCATCGGCTGACAAAGGACTTTAATTAGCTATATTTTTAAAACTATCGAATATATTATATATGCATTATCTAAAGAGTCTAAATAGTAGCCTAATGGTTTTAAGAAAATCTTTAAAAATTAAAAAAAAACATGTTTCAACAGTTGTAATACCTCATCATACGCATTGGATGTGAAACTTGTGTGTGATGTATAAGGTGGTCATACATTACTATTAAGTCTCAATATCATCCATGAACTTTTAGGATCGACTTGGTAGGTCTAGTGACCAAAAGGTGCTTTGCGGTCGGTGTGTGTGCTACGTAACAACCAGGGATTTCGGACAGGTATCACTCAAGACATCCGACAATGTGATTTGACCATCATTTGGAACATGAATGTTTAAAAATTACTTAAAACCATTAAAAATACTTTATGATCATAAACAGCTTCTAAGACAAAACAAGAAAAGTTTTAAAGAATCTCACTTACTGAATCAACTCTAGCTAGTCTCCTAGGTTTTTAAGTGAAAAGTATAGGAGAAGATTGTAACATCTTGCTTGATTAGATTAATATTAAGACATAATTAGTTGTTAACTAAAATCAAAATTGTTAGACTTTAGCAAGTCTAAAGTTCTATCTATGAAAAAAGAAAGAATACAACTTTTGTCGATACACTTAAACAAGATTAACGTAGATTAAGTTAAGACTTTCCTTAAATAATTTACCCCTACGCTTAAACTTAGTCAGTTATCAAATGTTGATATCTCAATGATAGTTTCAGCCGCTATGCTTTCCTATACTTAAATCCCTATCTGCTGAACATTGTACATTGTTGGAATATTGCGCTACAAATTATAATAAAGACTTTAATGTCTTCACGCTTTTGTTAAAAGTTTCCAAAAATAGTATCTTTAAAAATGTGTGGCATTTTCTCTCATTTAACTTAATTCACTTAGCTAAAACAGTATTTCCTTAAAAGATAAACTGCTAGGTGTTAATCATTAGCGGCAAGCTAACGTACTCGATTTAAGTCACTACTTTAAATGTTATTCTACTCACACTTACTCTCTATTGATTAAAATACTTAAACGATTTCTTATATATATCAACTCTATCAAAAAAATATTTTTTAAATAATAAATATGAAAAACATTTTCGATCACGCTCACGTATTTAATTCTTGGCCATCATATCTCAAACATTAAACTATTCAATAGAAGGCTTTTTGTCATTGCATTAAAATACTTTACAGTTTATTAGTGCATTGAATATCCCACAGTGTATTGTATCATTTACCTAAACCACCTTCTTTATTATTGCATGATAGAGATATCTACTCTCCTTATTTTATGCAAGAAGATATCTAACATCTATCTATAAATTTATGATCTTATACTAGGTGATATCTTCTATCTCTCAAAAATCATCTTCAAGATCACTATGCATTAAAAGATAGATTTTATCATCACTCTTCAAAGATCATCACTGTTCTTTCAAACGTCTATTTTCAAGGATCTCTATAAGAAGCATTTGAGCAAGGATGGAAAAGAAGTAAAAATTGGACCAAAACATTTTTCATATGATATTCCTTCTTTGATCTGCTTCAACCTAGAACTGGACACACAACTTATTCCTTCAACAAATTCTTTTCCTGAGGTGTTCCAGTCCTTAAACACTACTATATACTATATATATTTTTCTTTTCATTGTATTCTTCTTTACTTCTTCCTAACCGTTAAAGAGTATTTGATTAAAGTTTGATTATTCATTAATCATACTCCTCGGTTTTTGTTGTACATGGATCCGTTAGTGATCACGTAGAATTTCAATATATTTAGTGCACTTTAAAATCCAAGCTTGACCAACTTGATAGTGGACCGGTTTTTACTGTGAACCACTCCAAATATCATGTCCTATATCTTCTAATTAATAGAACGGTTTCTCACACTTACGTAGCCTCAATATACTTAAGTGTAAGTCAGTTACATTCTTGAATCATTTACTTAGTTGTCATATATATTGTATTTCAATTCAGTTCTTATACTTTAGTTATCAATAGAAACCCAAATTGTTTTCGTTTTGCTACTACTCTTGATTTTACATCATTTCTTATATTTCCGATGCAACTTTTGAAGGTTTTCAAAATAACCCTTAAGTTTTTAAGAGCCTATTCACCCCCTCCCCCTTTCTAACACGTTTGAAAGTTAAACTTTTAAGAAAATGATATTTTTAGTTGTTCATTAGTAATAAAGTTTCTACAATGCTGCGGTTAAAATAATATTTTTGTTTGCAAAATTTATTTATTATAAGATGATTTTCTAAACTTGTTATAAGTAATTAAAATTTTAAATTGAACAAAGTGAAAATAATGTTAATATTGAAATTGATTAATGAATCGGTAATTGAAAGGTTTGCTTAGGAATTTTCTTTAGAAAAAAAAAACTTAATAAATGAAAATCATGCGAATTATTATTCTACCCGTTCGAATGAGATATAATTTTGTGAAAGGAAATAAAAATGTTTAGCTTTTATTTCTTTTTTATAATAGAAATAGAAACACGTATCAAATGTGTTTTTGTTTCACGTTTAAAATAAAAAGAAATAGAAGCGAAGTGAAACGAAACATGAATGTGAAAAAATAAGAAATAAAAGTGTTTCTTGACTATTGGTTGCCAAGACTAGTAAACAAATACCAGAAATTAGAAAACCATGTTTTATAATTTTTTTGTTTCTGGATGGGTCATTTAATTTGGATGATATCAATGAACTTAATCAAAGCTGAAAATGGATGATATACTATTTTTATTTTATTTTATTTTACCACATAAAAGTAATGCTTTCAAGTTTCAACACTTGCAAAATTCGGTTTTTTGTTATAATTATTTATGAATATTAAATGCATAGTAACGAACAAAAGCATCGTTGGTCTAGTGGTAGAATAGTACCCCTGCCACTGCATGCACCGGATTCAATTCTCGGTTGGTGCATGAGAGCTATCAAGAGACCGATCAAGGATCACAAAATTTTTGCATCCTTGTTAATACCGAGAGAAAATAGAGCGAGTGATAGTGAATCCCTCCTAAAAAGCCTATTTCCCCGGTCAAAAAACTCCTGAAAAGAGCGCTTGCTCGCCTCGAGTGAAAAAGGTCGCCATCTAATTAGGTATCCACCTTATCCCGAGTGAAAAGGTCAAAATCACTAAAAAAAATAAGCCGTTCTAAAAGGTAAAACCTTTAAGGGCATTTATTTTATAAATAGTTCTTTTCAAATCCGACCAAATGTAAAAATATAAGTCGTTGTGCTGCCCGGATTTAGTTAGGAAATACTATGTAAAAGATCCGTTATTATGGCAAAATATTTTTAAATGTATTTGTAATTATTGTAAAAAAAAGCCGCAAGTCCGTAAATAATGTAGTCATGGATGTATTTGCTTTTATTTCCTATCTTTTAATGCTTTATTTATTTGCTAAATAAATATAACAAAAAACATACTTTAGCCAAAAACCGCTTTTGAGACCGAAAGGGCGAGTTGGGTGCCTAGCACCTTCCCAACTCGTAACTTAGCCTCCGAATCCGTTTTTGCAATCTCTAGTTTTTTTTTTTTTTGGCTTTATTTCTTCCTTAAAATAAAGATGGTGACTCTATAAAACATTTTGGATCCAGTGGGGCCTCGCAACATTCATTTCTTGCACTTTTCCGTTTTTCCTTAAAAAAGGGAGAATGAGAATGAAAGGGTGATGTATTCCTATATCCTGGTATCCCCTAAAAAATGGATAACTTGATATAGAAAACTCAAAGTACTGATAGTGATCCGAAATAGGTCATAAAACTATTTTCATAAAATCTATAGTGGGGCCTCGCAACACTCTTTTCTTGTACTTTTCAGTTTTCCCCTAAAAAAAGGAGAATGAGAATGAAAGGGTGATGCATTCCTATATCCTGGTATCCCCTAAAAAAGGGATAACTTGATGTAGAAAACCCAAAGCTCTCATATTGGACCAAAAATCCACTAAAGTTACCGAGGCGTATTCAACGCGCTATTTTAGACAGCACCCTTTCCGCATTTTTAATTTCGTCTTCCCCTAAACAAGGGAGGGTGGAATGGAAAGTGTGGTGTCCCGCTTCTGCACGTACGCGCACCCCTATCCAAGGACGCGCGGGGCACGGGCGTAGTCCCGAGAACCCACACATACATGTTGAGAAAAACTCGATAATTACAGACCCATTGAACCACATTTTCTTGCCGTTGGTAATTGGTTTGTTCAAATTATAGCAAATAAACTACACAAATTGGCACCATATGTAATAAGCAGAACAACTAACAAAACAACTAAAGCCATGGATTTCATAGCATCAACATAGCTACCCAACTATATATCAATATTTAAACAATAATATTTAAATTAAGACAAAATAATGAAAGATGACATAAAAAGTACTTACCATATGAGCATGGTGATCAACAACTCATCTGTAATACCTTTTTGGTTTGGCAACCTCTGATTATCATTAGACATCACTATCACTCCTGCATTAGCATTTATATCAAACACAACCCAAATAATATTGCATCCAAGCTGACACAATTGATATGTTTTCTCATAAAGCCCATATGTTTTCATGCGAAAAGATAAGTTGAATCGGGAAAAAAAATTGATAAGTAAACAAGTTGAATCAGGAATTTATAATGTATAGTTTAAATATTTAAAAAGAAATATAAAATTGGCAATGAATTCCAATGAAACTAAAAAGAGTAAGAATAGTAGAGCATCTAATTTAAGAATTATTTTAAGAATTCTTATATCAATCGAGACAAGTGAGGTTTTTGACAAGTACATGTTAAGGTTGTGGATGTCACGGTTTAGATGCATTCGATATACTCCCTTCGTTCCAATTGAAGAGGTATACTTTTCACTTATTTCACAAATTAAGAATAAAAATTGAATTGCCATTAAGTACCTAAAATACCCTATCATTGTATGGCCACAATTTCAAGTTGATTTAGTTAATACTAGTCTTCGTGCCCGTGCCTATGGCACGGCGCGAGTAGGAGAGAATATCAGTATTGGAGGGTGTAAATATTTAAATATCGGGAAGGCTCGAGAAGAAGCACAAAGTTTAGGGACAGATTGCTTTGATCGATTCTGGCAGCGGATACTTAAAAGTCTTGGACTGAGGATGCGTTGCGAGATTGGCACACTGAAAAATTTGCCCCAAAATTCATTACATGGGTTCCCTTAAAGAAATTGAATGAAGGAATTTAAATAAAAAAATACAAAGCCACTTTGCAATTCAGTTTATGTGTGTGTGTAGTGATTTCAAAGTATCATGGAGATTAAATTCAAAATTCAGCAGCAAAACACAAAAGATGCAAATTAAATTAAAGTGACCAACTCCACCAAGAAAAAGCAAATAGAAGCAGGATAAAATATCGGGACAGTCATCATAATACAGAAGCTAGTAAATTACTATTACTAATTATTTCTAGAGTTCATAAACAAAAGTAGCTTCCGGAACACCCCAAAACTGCAGGAATCAAACTCCCAACCATATTGCAACTTTTCCCCAATGTTCTGATTGTCAAAACTTGTTTGATTCTCCACAGTCCAAATGGCTTCAAAGTCATCAATTCCAGCCTTGTTCATAATCTTGATCACTTCTACTTTGACTCTGTTGCCAATCCTCACTCATGCTTTACCTTTTGTTGTCTTCCATGGTAATACTGTCTTCTCATTTGCTTGATTATGTTTTACATTTGTATTTTATTATTTTTTTTGAGTTTTTTGCAAATACCCATTAACCTATTAAGCTTCAACTTTGAGATCATCATCATAATTAATTAATGTTGTCAGATTAATCTTGAACCTAGTTTATCTGATGTTCATGTGTTCTTAGTTCTCTCTTTGAATCCAGCTAGCTTGTTCACACAGATTGATCTTGAACCTAGTTTACAAATTCATTTTGAGTATTTAACTAATACCCATTAATAGTCATTTTGAGATTATTGATTATGTTAGATTAATAGCAATATTTATGTAGCTTTTGAGCTTTACTGCTTCATGTGGATTAATCTCAAATCTAGTCTTTGTTGGTTATTTGGGTTGTTAGTTTGTACCCAATTACCCATTATATTTAATTTGCTTTGACTTTTGAAACAATTAATCATCAATTTGTTGTTAGATAAATCTCGAACCTAGTTTTTCGTGTTCTTCAAACTTCTGTACTTGGGTTCTTTCTATGGAGTTCTTCGCTTGAAAGTCAATCTTCAACCATTACATATGGATACTCTGTGATCATTCTGCAAGGATTCAAGTTTCAAGCTTCAAATTCTTCTTTTTAATAACTCTTTTTTTTATTCCCTTTGTATTTAATTTCCTTTCCTTGTTTATCTATTTGGCTTTTCTTACTAAGCCCTTCTGTGAAAATGATTTGAAATTACTACTTTATTCTCATTTTAATTGATTTCGTCACATTTATAGTTATTTGAAGAATTTAGTTAATGCCCATTATGCTTATTAAGCTTTAACTTGATTTCAAATCAACAATTATTTCAGATTAATCTTGATTGCTGTCAATATTGTTTGTGTTTTTTTCTTGGACTTTTCTGCTTATGGGTTCTTTCTATTTATAAATTTTTATCTTCAAATGCACAAAAATCAACCTTCAACTTCTATATATAGGTATTCACTGACCATTCTTTAGAGATTCAAGTTTTTATCTTTATTTCCCTTTGGACTGGCTTCTTTTTTTCTCACAGTTAATAACATTCCTTTTCGGAAGCCCTTCTGTAAAAGCAATCAAACATGAGTTCGAATTATGCAACTTTTTGAGCATATGTTAAATTGGAGACAAAGGTCATCCAATTAAATGCAACTTTTTTGTCATCTGTTGTCATCAAGTAGATGAGATTTTAAATCACACCCAAATTACTTCTTCCCGCGATCTATAAAAGATGCATATTTGATTGAAGCAGGATAATCATGAAAAACAGGAGAGGTGATTGAAGCAGGAGAGACGGAAAAAGCAAATAGAAGCAGGATAATCATGGAAAAACAGGATAATAATCAAATTAAAGTGACCAACTCCACCAAGAAAATAAAAGAAAAAGGGAGAAGAAAATGGGTTGCAGTACCTGGACTGAGAGAAAGAGGGAGAGAGGCGCACAGACAGCGAGGGCAGAGAAGGCAGCGGACTGCTAGAACGGGCAGAGAGGGCGTCAGAAATCCTGGGCTGGAACGGGCAGAGAGGCGGCGGAAAACCTGAACGGTATAGTAAACAAAGTACCCTTCAAAATACATCAGTGAAATCGGAATCAAAATCAACAACAAATGAAAATTACAACAGATAACACATAAATCAAGCAGATAAATTGATCAAGAAATATTTTTTAACCACAAAGCTTCAGCTTCTAATTGGCTTTGAAATATTTTGCAATAGTTCTCCATGCTGTCCCACAATTAGTCATAATAAGTCACTGATCTGTGATTGGATCTAGTTAAGATTGTTGGTCACTGATCTGTGATTGGATCTAGTTAAGATTGCTGGTTCTTAGTGCGCAACTCACTGGAGATCAAAATCTGCATCAGTCTGGCACCTGATCCTATGCTTTGCTTTTATAGTCATGGCAGAAATGAGTGTTAGTTTGGTTTGTGACATACATGTGATGATTTAATTTCTTATTAGCCATGTTTGCATTTTTTATCAGCCTGATATCCATAGAGGTTACCTAGTCTTGCATACTTAATGTTACACTTATCATAAAACTGTCTAGCATGCCCAGGCTTAAAATTACTAATAGTTTGCTACCCTGAATTGAAAGCTTTGCCGATCCTAACCTTGAGGAGTTCCTGATCTCTTATCATATTCTCTACCTATGCGAAGATTCTCATTCCGTGTTATGCGTTTGACGTGATACATGAACTAATGTTATGATGAACAACACGTGGTTTAATGTTGAATTGTGAGCCAGGTGAAGAAAATATACATACATTTGCCAGATGCAAATGTTAGGAGACTTCTGCTGAAACACAAACTCAAAGACCAAGCATTTTTCCTTGCCAGGTAAGAATTGGTTCCTATTGTGTAACTCTCTTTAGGGTTCATTTTAATTCAGTATAATGCACTGTCTGCTAGATGTAAAGAACAGATGAACCACTATGTTCTTATTTCATGCTTTTTATTTCTACATCTCTAAACAAACTTTTGAAATAAATTGAAAGAAAGGTATTGCACTATAGCCTTAAACAACTTGGCACTCTGTTCTGCTACTCTGTCTCTCTATGCATTGACATGTTAGCGTGAACTTTAGTGCCTTCCACTCATCTTAAAACAGTTGGTGAGCAAAAGCTGCAAAAGGGACAGCAGAGCGATACTATATAATTACAATTGCCAAGCCACTACTCTATATGTATAAGGTGATGCAGTGGCAATTAATATAGAGAGTGGATCGAGCAAAGGATGGGAGCCAAACCTTTTCAACGAGATATGAAGGGAAGTCTACATGGGGGTCTTGATCCAGGACAAGGAGGCTTAGCAGCTTCTAGTCGAGGGGGCTTGGCTTGTACCAGGCTCTTAAAAACGTCTCTTTGAGAGACCATTGGCTGTGCTTCCTATCATGCCCAGAGATACTAACATAATTCATATCTCTGTTTGATGTGACATTATTTAGGCATTTCATCAAATTGGTTTTGTAAGATTTAGAAACGTCTCATTTTGTGAAGTGAGATGTTTTTGAATATTAGTGATGGACAGTTCCATTTTGTGGTGCACTGTCCGTTTGTGTCCTATTTTTCAAAAATCTTCTGGATGACCATTCAGTCAATTTTCTTTCTAACATTTGTTTCATGTTACAGGTGGAGATTTAGAGAGACTTGTTGGAGAGACTGAAGGTAAAATAGTTCTCAATAGTATAACTTTTGGAATAGAGTGCTACCTTGATGAAATAATTACACGTCTCATTCAGTTGGCTTGTCACAGTTGACCAAAGAATTTTGAAAATTGGCTTGAATTTATGCTCCTGGGATTCAGTGTTTGCAGTCTAATAGAGGCCAGCCTTACCTCATTGAAGTAGTTCTCCTTAAGAAAGCAGATGTTTATTAATTCTCATGTTTGGTTGTACTAGTCTATATAGATACTCATTAGTCCGGTGACTCTTGTAGGATATTCGGGCAGTGACTTACAAGCTTTGTGCGAGGAAGCAGCAATGATGCCAATAAGAGAGCTCGGCTCAAACATTCTCACAGTCGAGGCAAACCAGGTAGTCCAGGATGGAAGTAATTATTTTCCAATGTTTGGTTCTGTTGCTGATGCTCTCTATTTGGGTGTGTAAAGTGATCAGTTTCTATGCGCCTTTGGTAAAATTTTATTTGAATATGCTATATGCCACATTTTTCTACTGTGGTTCGAGCTACATTGCCTTCATGCATGTTTCTCCATGTGATTTTATTTTGTTTACTTCCTGATTTTTTGTTCTTTAATTTTCGAGAAGTAAAGAGAGCGAGCCGAAAAAGGTTGCATTTAGCCTGTGGCTGTTGGATTACTAAAACTTACCTCAATATAGCATATCGTATTGGCGATGAATGATTGAAATGGAATGGGGTGGATGATTAAAGGGAAATCGTACTCCCAGTATCTTGTATTTGCCATCTACCAGGGTTCTAATCTGTCCTTGCTTCTTGGCAACCTTTTTCTTCAATCAAATCCTTGCATCTTGATGGAATCCAAATTCCATTTAAACTCTTTTATGATTGGACTTGAACCCATTAATCTCCCAACCGTTTAGAAGCATTTTTGATATACACTTTGGGATCATAATATACTTTGTTTTAATGCTAAAATGTGGTGACAGAGAGAGTGCCACTTGTTTAGCAATTGCTTTGCTTATTTCTCTGTCAGGCCTGCTCGCTTTCATCTAAAACAACCATAGAAGGAATTTAACACGAGAGTGCTTACTTAATAGGTAGTTGCTACTGAATTGGTGAAGATACAATAATAGTCTTTGAATCCCAGTGGGAGAAAGGTCTTTAACCAAGGTAGATTCTCTCAAATGCTAAGTAGGGGTAGGTATCCAGTTCCCAAATTTTTAAAGTCATATCTAAGTTTTCGGTATGTTGTTTCGATAAACGCCTCCTAGTGTGCTTCCCTTGTATACAAGCATGCCATATTCATCATTTCATGTGTAATAATGTGGAGTAGAGAAATGAGGTGATGTTATATAATATCCTTGCCAAGGAGTTGAACAGGATGGCTGAATTGGCCAATTTGTGAGATTCTTTCCTAGGGAAAAAAATAAATAAATCTTTTTGACTTTAAATGCCGAAGCAAATAGAACTTGCAGAAATCTGACCAACTTAAGACTTCGAGTCTAAGAAGGCGAAGATATGCCAAGGAGTTGATTGGATGGCTAAATTTTTTGAGATTCTTTCCTATGGAAAAAAGTATCTGTTTTGACCATAGTGCAGAAGCAAATAAAACTTGCCGAATTTGACCGACTTCAGACTTCTGAAGATCGAAGACGAAGAAGATTATGCAACAACATTTTACTAGAAAACTGTTTTGGAATAGAAGGAAATGACTGCTGGATGTACGCCAATGACATATCTACTATGAAAATTTACTTCTTGTGATCCTTCTGGCATTCCACCTTGACCAGTAAATGCCAGAATTTATTCACATATATGGCTTAATTTGACTTATATTTCTTGAGATTTGTATTGCTACCAGGTACGTCGGTTAAGATATGGAGACTTCCAGAAGGCAATGTCCGTGATTCGACCCAGCCTTCAAAGAAGCAAGTGGCAAGAGCTTGAACAATGGAACAAGGAGTTTGGGGCTAACTAAACCTCTGTGATAGTTATCACAAACAGCAGGAAAGTGAACTAGGCAAATCATATTTACCTATTTGAAGAGCAAATTCTGTACTATTCAACCTGACACCCCCTTGTTTCTCAAGTTCGTAGTTATCAGCAAGTAAAAAGAATTTGGAATATATTGGCTTTTGCCTATTGGAAAGCATGTACATAAAGCATATAAGTATGAAAGAGAGAAGAAGAAGAAGAAAAGTGAATGCGGCAAGAGAGGCTTTCCAGTTCAACTTGCTTGTTCACTATTGCAGCTGATGTATCTTAGATATTTAATTGTATATAGACTAATTGATATCAACGGCACAGAAGCGACCTCAATGCCCCGTTTCCCCCCCTGGCGTTGAGCAAGGAGTACATATTATTGTTGGCAAAACTTAGTCAATTGTTTATTTTGTTGGTTAAGAAAAAGAAAGCTCCTGTGAATGGAGCATTTGAGACGCAGCATATTCTTGATCTTCCATTTGTGTCCCCGATTATCGCTACACTATAGCTTTGAGATGCTTGCGCGATCTCAGTTCTTGTTCTTACGTGTTTGTGTATCGTGTCAATTTATACATTCTTTGATGAACAATGAAGTATGCACCATGCTACTGTTAAATTCTAAGATAAGGCACACAAGATTGAGAAGAGTTATTTATTTTATTAGGATACTGAAGACTTATATAAGCCTTTTACAACAAACTGGATAATATAAGATATTAAGACAGGTATGTACATTTTCCTTTTTGCAGAATTGTAGTGGTACCACAACTGTACTATCTCCTTCACCTGGTCCCATAATGTAGCTCTTCTTCTCCTCCCTTCCCTTTATCCTTGCCGCCCACTCAACCTACCTCACTATATTTGGCAATGCTGGGAGCCAAACTTTTAGTCCCTTCGATCAATGAGTCTACTATACTATTTGAGATGTTACCTTTAAAGAATTTTATTTATAAAATTATTTATATAATTTACAAAATATTTTAATTTTACCCTCAACATTTGATATTAACATATTGTTATAATCAAGCATTTTTGTAATCATGATTAGCTCTAATGATGATTATTTATCTTTAATTATTAGAGTTTTCATTCCTGAACTTTTTGGATGCAACATGGGAGTAGTTTTTAATTTTACGTATTGTTCCCTGAGTTCTATACAAAGAGACCTTTGTTTTTGGATATACCACTATTTCACTTTTAAAGTTATGCACGTGATCTTCATAAATGTTCCTTTAACCTCAAATATGATATAAGCACCTTGCTTAAGCTCAAACATTTCTTTAATTATTATGAGTATACTTATATATCCTTTAATTATTTAACATTTCAAATATTAATTGTTTTGCTTGGGATTGAGGAATAATTATTTGGGAGTACCTTTGTAATACCCCAAATCCCACATCGAGATGTGAGACTTGATATGCTTTTATAAATTGGTCATACACTACTACTAACTACCAACACCATCTATGGAACTTCGAGTCCGCTTGTTGAGACTTGTAATTAAAAGCCGCTGCATTCAAGATTAGATGTAATAAGCAATGACTAAGATTTCTGCTGGACTACAAATATTTATGTTGGTTACACTCTACTGCACCAACATCATGTGACTCATGGCCGCGCTACATGGCCTGACTGCTATTTGGAACAAGTGATGTGCAGGTAAAAGTGGTACACCGCGGGAGGTGTAAGCCACCTCTTGATCCTCGTACGAGCAACCTTTTGAATCCTAGATCGTCTAGGGTATGATTCGGCCTTGACGTGAATTTAAGTGAGGGAGATTGTAATACCTCCACCCCAGGTATGGAATTGTGTGCAATTTATAATGTAACCAACACTTAGTATTAGATACCAACATCATCCATGAACTTAACTGAGCCACTGTGTTGGAAATCCGTTGATGTGTTGTGTTCAAGTTTTGTCGCTAAGAGTTGTGAAAGGTCAAAAGCTGGGCTTGCTTGCCCAGAGCTTGTCAAATCTGGCAGTCGGCGGCTCGAAAGCCCTCAAATCGATGGTCCTGAATCCCATCTTCATGTCGCAAATCAAAGCTCCAAAATGTTGACTTATCCCAACTTTACAGAGGCCACACCCAAATTCAACAAAATTTTTGACTCGAACTCACCAATCAAGGAAATGTTAATTTATCTGACCAAGTGACCAACTGTGCATTTGTGTGATATTTGATATCTCGCAACTAAATTACCAAACCCAGAAAGATGTCATAAATTTAATTAATTAACCAAAGCTATCATAATGTCAAACGATCCAAATGCAAGACTAGGTATATTGGTATAGAGGTGAAAAAAACCAAGACGAGAGTTCTTGAATTGAAGAAGGACGGAGTAGAGCTTTGTTAAACACTTAGTTTGAGCACCTGTGCCAGTGGTAGAAGTCCCACAGTCGCATGCATGTAAAACGACAAGTTCGTGTCTAGGCGTGAGATGAGAGAGAGAGAGGAGACTGAGCCAAGGCTGTGCCCAGAGGCGACGCCATCGCGAGAGAAAGAAAGTCGCTTAAGTCGGCAAGGCGTCGGCGTGAGCGTTAGAGAGAGAGTGAGAGTATTTTCAAAATTTGATTTTTGACTACTTACTACTAACCCTAAGTCCTAACTAATTTGACGGAAAATGAATGGGAATGGGCTTGAGCCTCTTGGGTTGGGCTGTCCAATGTAAATGTTTTTAAAAATTTTAAGAATAATAAGAATGTGTGGGTCGCCGACCAAGAACGCCCACACCGTGCAAAGCTTCAAAAACTAAAAAGCCCGGATCCAAACGAGTATCGATAAGCCTCAACTCTGCCTCTAGGTGGCGGATGGGCATGCCCACAGGCTTTTACCCTATTTGACAGCCCTAAAAATATCTCAAGATTCAAAAGTGCAAGATTAATCTCATGTCGGCTAAAACCAAATGGTTGATAAAGCTCTTTCCTATTAGGTTTTTATTAATAATTAATAATCTATATTATAAAAAATTTCAGGGTCTAACTGGTGGCCCTGATCGAATTGTGCTAAACACAACTGACGGTCTAGATTGATTCGTAAGTATGTGAGTTACAAATGAACCCCCAGTTCTCAGTTATGTATGAATTACCCATCTACAATTACATACAAAACCTTCACTTGTGGGTTTTGTTTGAATTTCACCTCGCCGCTATAAAGTTTTGTTTATCCCGACTACATTTAACCGATCTCATAACGATTACCGTGCCTATACACAACGCATATACTAGTAATGTACTGATAGTAAGACTTGTGAGTTACTAAAGTAAATGGAGTAACGCCGCCTCGTGCGACAAAGCTCAAAAGTCCGCATCCAATGGTATCGAATACACGGCCCAACTCACCTCTAATATGGAGGAACATGCCCACCATTTTACCCTATTCTACTTACTAACAATATTTCTCAAGATTCAAAGTGCAAGATTAATCTTGTGTTGGCTAAAACCAAATGTTAGATATTGCTTTCCTATTAGGTTTTTATTAATAATTAATAATCTATATTAAAAAAAGCTCAGGTCTAACTTGGTGGCCCCGATCGAATTGTGATAAACATAATCATGGTCTAGATTGATTCAGTAAGATGACACAAATAAACCCCCCAAGCATCGGCTATGTATAAATTACCCATCTACATTACATATAAACCTTGTTGTGTTTTGTTTAAATTATTTCGTTAGTTATGAGTTTTGTTTATCCCGACTATTAATTAAATTGATTTTATACTCTTAATCGTACTTATAGCACTCTAACGACATATACTAGTAATGCAAACGATAGAAGACTTGTGAGTGAGTGGAATCTTGACGACCCGCCCGATACCTTATCCCGATCCCCGATAGATTTCCTGATTTCATTTTTTCCCGATCCGCTCCGATATGCCTGACCCGACCTAAATCCGGATCCCGACAATTATGATAAAAAATCGCACTTTTAATTATAATATTTATGAACAATATTTTCATTGACATTTAAAATATTTTTAAAATGCCTTCATCATACTAAAGATCTCAAACTGTATATTTACTTTAAGTATATGGAATATTTACTTAATGGTGAATATTCTTTGAATATGTCATTATGAACAAAATGCACCTCATTCGTAGAGAAGAGCTACACCCAAGCAAGTGAGAAGTTAAAAAAAAAACAACAATATTAATTATGAAAATAAATTTAACAAACATCATTAAGTAATTTTAGCAAACAAAAAATAAACATTGACTAACACTCACAATATTTATAAAATAAAATAAATAAAATATACAATATATAAAATATATATATATATATATATATATATATATATATATATATATATATATATATATATATATATATATATATAAAATACAAATAAAAAAAAATTAGTCGGAGTTGGCCAGATTCGGGAATCCCGACGGGATTGATAATTATTCCGAATACCGTCCCAAATATGTCGGGACGGGAAAAATCCCAAAATCTGGATCGGGATTACGTGTCGGGATCGGGAAATGTCGGGATGGGATCGGGTGGGGCGTCGGAACGGGTCGGGAAAAACGGGATTTTTGCCGACCCTACTTGTGAGTTACTAAAGTAAAATGGAGTAAGTCATGAAGCCCAACACGCGCCACTACTGGCTTGGAAGATCAAAATCAAATTTAAGAAGCAAAGATTCGTGGAACTTGGAAGTAAGGAGCAAGGACACAATAGCACCATATTCAATTGGGCCACATAGGCCCAATATATCCGACAGATTTCAAACATCAACGTTTCCCTCCTTCTCAAAATCAAAAAATTCCCCCAAATCATCTCTCTTGAATCAGAGAAATGACGTTTTATCAGCCTCAAAAACCTAATCAACAGCAGCAGAAACTGAGCGAGAACAGTGGAAGGAAATGGTCGATTAGAGATTTCGAGATCGGGAAACCCCTAGGTAAAGGCAAGTTCGGTCGCGTCTATCTCGCCCGCGAAATCAAGGTATTTCGTTTCTCTCTCCAAGCAGCTCCAAAAATTAAAATATTCAATATAGTTGGAGTTTTTTGGTTGAAAGTTGTTAAATTTGCAATACAAGTAGCAATGAAAATTTTCCATGCAGAGAGTTTGAGAAGTGTCGTAAATTGATAGCAACCGGAGAATCTGAAATAACAATGACACACACTTACGCATGTTTGTGTGTGTGTGTGTGTGAGAGAGAGAGAGAGAGAGAGATTGGTATTAAATTTTGAAACACTGAAGTATTCTTGACTATGGATTACAGAGCAAGTACATAGTGGCATTGAAATTGATATTCAAAGAGCAAGTTGAGAAGTATGGGTTACATCATCAGTTGAAGAGAGAAATGGAGATCCAGGTCAGCCTTCGCCATCCAAATGTTCTGAGGCTCTTTGGTTGGTTTCATGATGAAGAACGAATTTTCTTGATTTTGGAGTATGCTCATGGCGGTGAGGTCTATAAGCTGCTCCAGAAAACAGGCCATTTCTCCGAGAAACAAGCTGCTGCAGTAATCTCTCTCTAATATATGTGTATACATAACTTAAAATTTATATTTTATGATTTAAGTTAATTTGCATTTTTTTTTTTGTGATTTTCTTTATAAACTTATGTGAAAGTACAATATCAAAACCGAACAATTTCAATGTTTCAAAATGTCAATTTATTTATTAATTTACTTTTTTTTATTTGTTGTGAATCAGTACATTGTGAGCCTTACTCAGGCATTGGCATATTGTCACGAGAAGCATGTAATACATAGGGACATCAAGCCGGAAAATTTGTTACTCGATCATGAGGTATGCTACATAAACCTTTTGGCTGCATTGTATTTGCTGGAAGAGGGAATTCATGTATATCAAGTAGTTGAACAGACTCACTTACGTGTGAACTCATGCTTGAATTGCTGATTCCAACAATTCGACTTGATCAATGTTCTTATAATCTTTGAAGTAGATTTATCATAAGGTTCAAAGGAGATTTTCCTCCCATAGCACGAATCAACTCTGCCCATCAGATCCATGAGTCAAATTCTGCCACAGAATCTGCTGTTAGTGCTAATTCTTCTTCTTTCTTTTCCTTTTTTGTCTGTGGGTAGAAAGACATTTATGTATGCATATGAAAAACTTCAAATTACTATTCTGTATGCTAAGTGCATATGGAAACACATTTGTAACATCTCCATGTCCAGCCTTATCCTTAGTGCATTCCATCTTTCGAAAGTTATGTGCATCACCCTTTCAGTTTTATGCCACATTTGTAACTGTGCAAGAACGGACGATATAGGCTTGAGATCAGTCTGGAAGGAATTTTTCAACTGAATAAGATGGTTAGGTAATCTAAGAGGGGTAGATAAAATGAACGATTGAGAAGTATAGTTAGGGGGATCAAACTTCAAAGTAACATCGTTCATTCACTAGGAATATAACCTGGCTAGTCTAGTCTGAGGTTTTAGCAAGCACAAAACCAAATTAGATCCTCACAAACAGAGTAATTTCAAGAATTCGTTTATGAAGGCAATAATGCAGGAATCTGCATATGCCAGCCAGTAATTGCAAAAAAATCTGGCTGCGTAAATTCCTGTATGCAAATATTTTGGGAATCACTGATTTCTACTCGTAAGATTTTAAGAAACATTATGCATAATAACAATAAGAGCAACCTAATGTATAACCGGGGAATGAAATAAATTGAATACGCTCTCTCTCTTTCCAGATGGGTGAGTCGTTTCAATAATCTTCTTTTGAATTATAACAATGCTTTTTGTAAAATCGTGGAGCTATACCTAATCCATGGATTCAATTATAGGGTCGTCTAAAGATAGCGGATGTGTGGGTTATTTCTATCTAGAATTTTCCACCTTGGAATAAATTGAATTTTCATTTTGAGGAATGTCCTACATCCAATTATAGGGTCGTCTAAAGATAGCAGATTTTGGATGGTCTGTACAATCAAGAAGTAAGAGAAACACTATGTGTGGAACGCTTGACTATCTAGCACCAGAAATGGTGGAGAAGAAAGCTCATGATTATGCAGTTGATAATTGGACTTTGGGTGTTCTCTGTTACGAGTTTTTGTATGGTGTTCCTCCATTTGAAGCTGACAGCCAAGCAGATACATTCAGAAGGTATAGGGGTACATAAAGTTCTACTTCTATTTTGTATTGGTCATATTGATAGTTGGATGAGATTTTTTGTTTTGTTGTTGTCACTCTGTACAGGATCATGAAGGTCGATCTAAACTTTCCTCCCATGCCTCGCGTTTCTGCAGAAGCTAAAAATCTCATTGCTCTGGTAAGTCTCTTCATATGCATTTTCATGTTCTATAAATTAAAAGGAATAATGACAATGAGTATTTTGTTGCTTCTTTTAAAATGTGCTGAACTTTTGAAGCTTCTAGTTAAGGACTCTTCAAAAAGGCTTTCTCTTCAGAAGATTATGGAGCATCCATGGATAGTAATGAATGCGTATCCAATGGGTAGCTGTTGCAACTAGCAGTTCCAACTTGCTTCAATCCTTTCACGTCTACAAAAAACTGGTGATGAAATATTAGGTCTGATACTATATGAATATGTTACAGTTGCATAAATCCTTAATTTTATCTTATAGCATCGAATCTCATTGTATCAGGTCCACAAATATGTCAGACCAGGATTCGCATGTACACAATTTTGTTATTCTGCAAAACCAGTCCGTGTTCACCTTTTGATTTGGACATGGATATTGTCAAAGAGAAGAATCACTTCAATGTATGTCATTGAATAGAAACCTCCTTGCTACCGGTGTTTTTGCTTTTCTACCTTTTCTGCCAATTCCCCTAAAAAGCTTCCAGAGTAGATTTTCTGGAGTCATGGGAATGGAGCAGCATTCAATCTTGGTGTGGAGAACTTTACCGCTCTTGTAGTTCAACTCAGCTCGGAGAAAAATGATTGAATTCTGGATAATGTATCTTAAGGTTGATCTTCACATTATTATCTCCTGAATCTTCTTAATATGGCTTGGAAAATAATGCCACAGATATGTATATTAGCTGTAGCTGTAAGGTTTGCTTGCAAAATAATGCCTCAAACATTTGTACTTATCTGCTCCAGCAGCCATGTTTTGTTTGGAAGAATGTTGCACACAGTTTTTCCCATGTTTCAACAGTAGTAGGAGTTATATTTTGTTTGGTGTTCAGTCTAGTCCGAGTAAGTTATATTTAAAAGTTTGACCTGGCTCGATTATTTTGATTTGCTTGAGGGGTGGCCTGGTATGGCATGCTTTCTAACAGAGTGTGGTCTCGGTTCGATCCTTCCTACGGAGAAAAAAAAAGAAAAAAAAAATAATAAAAAAAAAAAGATTATTTTGATTTCTTAGTCCCAACTCTGAACTCTTTACAAAGATTTAGAAAATTTCTAATGCGCTATGATAACGACTTTGGAAAATGCAAAACCAATCATTCACGCAGAAAAGCTGTGTATTGCACATACCAAGTTCCATAAAAATAATTTAAGTGGCTTCGCCCGGTTTCGAACCGGAGACCTTCAGTGTGTTAGACTGACGTGATAACCAACTACACCACGAAACCCCATGGGGTTCTTTTAATCACAGTTGGTTTAAATATCAATCAAAGATTTCTTTTAAGGTCAGCTATATTAATTAATTAAGAGTTAAATAGTCCTTAACTGTATAAAGATTTTTAAATGCATATGAAGTATATTTTCCCTGCCATTTTCAATACTTCTAGAACTTGTCGAATGTGGTATAGGTAGTTGTAGACTAATCATCTTAGTCGGGTAGGATCACAACAATGGTAAAACTCTTACAAGACAATTTTTATCTGAAACCTATGATTAAATTAGAACAACCCATGTTAAGACGTTTAATTATTCATGTCTCGAAGAAAAAAAGGGTTAATTAAGTTAGGGTCCATGCGTATGCTTAATTATATCATAACTGTTGAGAATGCCAAACTCTTGAAAACAATTTTCTTGGACATTCATTATGTGGGCGAGGGTTGGATCAAGCTTGTGGATGGATTTAACTACAGTGTAAATGATTCGACTTGAAACAAAATACGAGTGAATCGTATGTCATCGGTTTGTAAAAAATCAAACCGAGAGCTAAAGCTGTTTCAAGTCTTTTGTCTGAATCTAACCAAACCACGATGATATGACTTGGTTCGGCGGTTTAGTGATTCGGTTTTGTCCCAACTTGACACGGTCCCCGACGAATCCAGTTGTTCAAATTGCCCACACATATCGGTTCAAGATTACTATAAGTATTCTAGTGCTAACAAAAACTATCAACGTAATAGGATTGATATAATCCTATACAACCACCTTCCGAACATAGCCAAGGACACATCATGAACACGAATGTCCTCAAGGATCAACCGTGACACACGAACTACCCGATCTCATTGATGTAATAGGGACTCGCACACTAAATAAATAAAGATGTGGGGTGAGTCATAAAGACCAAGTAAGTACCACATGCGACAATATGACATGGTAAGATGCACAATCATATAATAGTACAAGATATCATTAAGTATATCAAGTGTGTCCATTATATCAAGCATAACAAGTATGTAAAGTATAACAATAATATCAAATCGATCGAGAATGTGAATATATATATATATATATATATATATATAATATATATATATATATATATATATAAACAACGTCACATGAATCTCAATATCTCATGTTCCATTTAACCTTTGTTATTTCACACATAAATGCTCATAGTAAGCCACATAAGGGATCGAAGATACCGAATAAGTGCCGTTGTGTTGCTCACTGCAATCACAATATTATAATAATTTCTTTTGCCTTTTGTGTGCTGCCTCGAACTTTCTCAAATCTCTTTTTTATCCTTGTATATTTTCTAGAATTCTTTCGAGTCGATCTTAACCCATGGCTACTATCTGTAACATTAGCCATTGTTTTGTTGCTTCCACTAAAATTGGATGGAAATTAGAAGCCATGACCTAGAAACTAGCTCTTGGGATTGCATTGTGGTGGAGTAGGATTTCATGCTTAAACTTTGCCTAGGTGGAAAATGAAAATTGCCACCGATCCAGCCAAGTCAACTAGGATGGTCATCAAAAAAAGAAAGAAAAAGAAAGAAAGAAAGATGGTCTCGAGTTCATTCCGCTATGCTAAATAGAAGACAACGTGATCAGGAGCAACGATTAACGTTGGTCGAAATATTTTCAATGGCAGGCCTGCTAGTCAAATTTTCTAGCCAAACCTAGTGCAATATACCATGGCCCTACGAAACGGAAAATGATATCTAAAGATCTCGTCGACGACAAAGTCATCAAGAAACCACGCCCTGCGTCAAGTGTGATAAACAACACATTGCTTCAAATCAACATGATCGAGGCCGATGAGAAAATGGAACTCAATTACAACATGCTCCTCGAATGTTCTCTTAAACAATGATCAAGTTTCGCCCCAAGGAAAAAGTAGCAAGATTGGAAAAGACCATCGGGTCAAGAAGAATGTCAAGTTACCTTACTAGATTTGGTCGCACCCGCCAACCAAGCCAAGAAATTAGCAATCACGTAAGGGCAAAGAGGTCGATACTGGGGCTAAAGACATGGAAAATGCTTTGTTAGCCCAAATGAAGAAAAAGCTAACATGTCCATTCGGGATTTGTTATGTGCCTAAACCATTGGGATACACTCACAGCCAAAAGCCAAAAGCCAAAAGCCAAAGTTCAAAGCCTAAAGCCAAAAGCAAGCCTAAAAGCAGCCAAAAGCCATCCTAACACTATACCCTAACCTAGTTGCCACCTATAGCTTTGTTTCAATAGGTGATAACGTGATCTATATCCAGGACATGACTTCTTGCTAAAAACATATAAAAATATCAAAAGATAAACATTAAATAGGGTCCATAAATCTTATGATACTCGGCGATAAACTTTAGGTCATGACTCTTTTGTTCATTAGAGTCTTGAGCATACTAATTTTCTTTCTCGAGGTCTATCCAAGTCGAGTCTTTCGGGGCTTTCCCGTTAATTTCTTCAGAATGTTCCCTCCCCAAGAATATCGATTGATCAAGTCATCTGGGGCTTCTCCAATGAACTCATCGAAACATGAAGACTCTCATTATTTCTGGAAGCTTGTTCTTCTTCTTCATCTCGCTGAAGAAACGGAAGGCTCTGCAGCCGTGATCCCTAAAAATAAACGGCTTTATCTTCACATGCATTAAAAGACCGGCTCCCTATGAGGTAAAGGCTTTAGGTTGAAAAACCCGAAAATCCGGCCTAGCAAAAGTTAGGGCACATAAAAAAAAAAGAGAAATGAAGAAGTGGTCATCCGCTTTGATTAGTAGGACTGATATTGTGATTGAATTCCTTACTTGAATGATGCACTTATCAAAGAGACTAAAAAGGGAACCCAAAGCTTCACCCGCACTAGATCCC
>CM028383.1:10981954-11068854 GCA_013146195.2 Codonopsis lanceolata | reverse complement strand
AGTCTGGAAGGAATTTTCCACTGAATAAGATGGTTAGGTAATCTAAGAGGGGTAGATAGAGCGATTGAGAAGTATAGTTAGGGGGATCAAACTTCAAAGTAACATCGTTCATTCACTAGGACTATAACCTGGCTAGTCTAGTCTGAGGTTTTAGCAAGCACAAAACCAAATTAGATCCTCACAAACAGAGTAATTTCAAGAATTCGCTTATGAAGGCGATAGGAATCTGCATATGCCAGCCAGTAATTGCATAAAAATCTGGCTGCGTAAATTCCTGTATGCAAATATTTTGGGATCACTGATTTTACTCATAAGATTTTAAGAAACATTATGCATAATAACAATAAGAGCAACCTAATGTATAACCGAATGAAATAAATTGAATACGCTCTCTTCCAGATGGGTGAGTCGTTTCAATAATCTTCTTTGAATTATAACAATGCTTTTGTAAAATCGTGGAGCTATACCTAATCCATGGATTCAATTATAGGTAGATCTAAAGATAGTGGATGTGTGGGTTATTTCTATCTAGAATTTTCCTTTGAATAAATTGAATTTTCATTTTGAGGAATGTCCTACATCCAATTATAGGGTCGTCTAAAGATAGCAGATTTTGGATGGTCTGTACAATCAAGAAGTAAGAGAAACACTATGTGTGGAACTTGACTATCTAGCACCAGAAATGGTGGAGAAGAAAGCTCATGATTATGCAGTTGATAATTGGACTTTGGGTGTTCTCTGTTACGAGTTTTTGTATGGTGTTCCTCCATTTGAAGCTGACAGCCAAGCAGATACATTCAGAAGGTATAGGGGTACATAAAGTTCTACTTCTATTTTGTATTGGTCATATTGATAGTTGGATGAGATTTTTTGTTTTGTTGTTGTCACTCTGTACAGGATCATGAAGGTCGATCTAAACTTTCCTCCCATGCCTCGCGTTTCTGCAGAAGCTAAAAATCTCATTGCTCTGGTAAGTCTCTTCATATGCATTTTCATGTTCTATAAATTAAAAGGAATAATGACAATGAGTATTTTGTTGCTTCTTTTAAAATGTGCTGAACTTTTGAAGCTTCTAGTTAAGGACTCTTCAAAAAGGCTTTCTCTTCAGAAGATTATGGAGCATCCATGGATAGTAATGAATGCGTATCCAATGGGTAGCTGTTGCAACTAGCAGTTCCAACTTGCTTCAATCCTTTCACGTCTACAAAAAACTGGTGATGAAATATTAGGTCTGATACTATATGAATATGTTACAGTTGCATAAATCCTTAATTTTATCTTATAGCATCGAATCTCATTGTATCAGGTCCACAAATATGTCAGACCAGGATTCGCATGTACACAATTTTGTTATTCTGCAAAACCAGTCCGTGTTCACCTTTTGATTTGGACATTGATATTGTCAAAGAGAAGAATCACTTCAATGTATGTCATTGAATAGAAACCTCCTTGCTACCGGTGTTTTTGCTTTTCTACCTTTTCTGCCAATTCCCCTAAAAAGCTTCCAGAGTAGATTTTCTGGACAAGGTGGTAGGGGGGACTGGAGTCATGGGAATGGAGCAGCGTTCAATCTTGGTGTGGAGAACTTTACCGCTCTTGTAGTTCAACCCATCTCGGAGAAAAATGATTGAATTCTGGATAATGTATCTTAAGGTTGATCTTCACATTATTATCTCCTGAATCTTCTTAATATGGCTTGGAAAATAATGCCACAGATATGTATATTAGCTGTAGCTGTAAGGTTTGCTTGCAAAATAATGCCTCAAACATTTGTACTTATCTGCTCCAGCAGCCATGTTTTGTTTGGAAGAATGTTGCACAGTTTTTCCCATGTTTCAATTAGAAAATTTCTAATGCGCTATGATAACGACTTTGGAAAATGCAAAACCAATCATTCACGCAGAAAAGCTGTGTATTGCACTTTGCACATACCAAGTTCCATAAAAATAATTTAAGTGGCTTCGCCCGGGTTCGAACCGGAGACCTTCAGTGTGTTAGACTGACGTGATAACCAACTACACCACGAAACCCCATGGAGTCCTTTTAATCGCAGTTGGTTTAAATATCAATCAAAGATTTTTTTAAGGTCAGCTATATTAATTAATTAAGAGTTAAATAGTCCTTAACCGTATAAAGATTTTTAAATGCATATGAAGTATATTTTCCCTGCCATTTCAATACTTCTAGAACTTGTCGAATGTGGCATAGGTAGTTGTAGACTAATCATCTTAGCTGGGTAGGGAGTCCGGATCCCTGGGTAGGATCACAACAATAGTAAAACTCTTACAAGACAATATTTTTATCTGAAACCTATGATTAAATTAGAACAATCCATGTTAAGATATTTAATTATTCATGTCTCGAAGAAAAAAAGGGTTAATTAAGTTAGGGTCCATGCCGTATGCTTAATTATATCATAATCTGGTTGAGAATGCCAAACTCTTGGAAAACAATTTTCTTGGACATTCATTATGTGGCTGAGGGGTTGGATCAAGCTTGTGGATGGATTTAACTACAGGTGTAAATGATTCGACTTGAAACAAAATACGAGCTGAACTGTATGTCATCGGTTTGTAAAAAATCAAACCGAGCTAAACTGTTTCAAGTCTTTTGTCGAATCTAACCAAACCACGATGATATGACTTGGTTCGACGCGGTTTCGTGATTCGGTTTTGTCCCAACTTGACCTGGTCCCCGACGAGGAATCCCGAGCTGTTTACAAATTGCACGACACATGTCGGTTCAAGATTACTATAAGTATTCTAGTGCTAACAAAAACTATCCAACGTAATAGGATTGATATAATCCTATACAACCATCCTTGCCGAACATAGCCAAGGACACATCATGAACACGAGCTGTCCTCGAAGGATCAACCGTGACACACAAACTATCCGATCTCATTGATGTAATAGGGGACCTGCACACTAAATAAATAAAGATGTGGGGTGAGTCATAAAGACCAAGTAAGGTACCACATGCAGCAATATGACATGGTAAGATGCACAATCATATAATAGTACAAGATATCATTAAGTATATCAAGTGTGTCCAGTATATCAAGCATAACAAGTATGTAAAGTATAACAATAATATCAAATCGATCGAGAATGTGAATATATATATATATATATATATATATATATATATATATATATATATATATATATATATATATATCATATCAAGTCTCCCAAATAATACACAATCAAGATAAACACTGTCACATAGATCTCAATATCTCATGTTCCATTTAACACTTTGTTATCACATAAATGCTCATAGTAAGCCACATAAGGGATCGAGAAGATACCGAATAAGTGTCGTTGTGTTGCTCCTGCAATCACAATATTATAGCATGTTTCTTTTGCCTTTTGTGTGCCTGCCTCGAACTTTCTCAAATCTACTGTTATCCTTGTATATTTTCTAGAATTCTTTCAGTAATCTGATCTTAACCCATGGCTACTATCTGTTAACATTAGCCATTGTTTTGTTGTTTCCACTAAAATTGGATGGAAATTAGAAGCCATGACCTAGAAACTAGCTCTTGCGGATTGCATTGTGGTGGAGTAGGATTTCATGCGCAAACTTTACAGCTAGGTGGAAAATGAAAATTGCCACCCGATCTAGCCAAGTCAACTAGGATGGTCATCAAAAAAAGAAAGAAAGAAAGAAAGAAAGAAAGAAAGAAAGATGGTCTCCGAGTTCATTCCGCTATGCTAAATAGAAGACAACGTGATCAGGAGCAACGATTAACGTTGGTCGAAATATTTTCAATGGCAGTCTTGCTAGTCAAATTTTCTAGCCAAACCTAGTGCAATATACCATGGCCCTACGAAACGGAAAATGCTATCTAAAGATCTCGTCGACGACAAAGTCATCAAGAAACCACGCCCTGCGTCAAGTGTGATAAACAACACATTGCTTCAAATCAACATGATCGAGGCTGATAGAGAAAATGGAACTCAATTACAACATGCTCTCCTGGAATGTTCTCTTAAACAATGATCAAGTTTCGCCCCAAGGAAAAAGTAGCAGCATTGGAAAAGACCATCGGGGTCGGCAAGAATGTCAAGTTACCTTACTAGATTTGGTCGCACCCGCCAACCAAGCCAAGAAATTAGCAATCACTCTGGTAAGGGCAAAGAGGTCGATATTGGGGCTAAAGACATGGAAAATGCTTTGTTAGCCCAAATGAAGAAAAAGATAACATGTCCATCTGGGGATTTGTTATGTGCCTCCAAAACCATTGGGATACACTCACCAAAAGCCAAAAGCCAAAAGCCAAAAGCCATCCTAAACACTATACCCTAACCTAGTTGCCACCTATAGCTTTGTTTCAATTGGTGATAACGTTATCTATATCCAGGACATGACTTCTTGCTAAAAACATATAAAAATATCAAAAGATAAACATTAAATAGGGTCCATAAATCTTATGATACTCGGCGATAAACTCTAGGTCATGACTCTTTTTTTTGTTCATTAGAGTCTTGAGCATACTAATTTCTTTCTCTCAGAGGTCTATCCAAGTCGAGTCTTTCTGGGGCTTTCCCAGTTAATTTCTTCAGGAATGTTCCCATCCTACAAGAATATCGATTGATCAAGTCATCTTGGGGCTTCTCCAGCGGAACTCATTGGAAACATGAAGACTCTCATTATTTCCGGAAACAGTTGTTCTTTTCATCTCGCTTGAAGAAACGAAGAAGCTGCAAAGCCGTGATCCCTAAAAAATAAACAGTTTATCTTCACATGCATTAAAAGACCGGCTCCCTATGAGGTAAAGGCTCGCTAGGTTGAAAACCCGAAAATCCGGCCTAGGCAAAAGTTAGGGCACGTAAAAAAAAAAGAGAAATGAAGAAGTGGTCATCCAAGGCTTTGATTAGTAGGATTCGTTGATATTGTGATTGAATTCCTTACTTGAATGATGCACTTATCAAAGAGACTAAAAAGGGAACCCAAAGCTTCACCCGCCATTAGATCCCATAAACTTTCAAAGTCAACCGAAAGCTGTATCCCAATCTTGTCATATTTTTGTCTTAGCATGTTTAAGAAAAAGATAGCGCATATGTACCTTCAAGAGTCCTAAAAACATTGTCATATGCATGCTTGCATCCTTTTACTGCATCTTATCAGGTCTTCTGCCGCATCGGCCCTTGGAAAATACAAATGTTTTGCCAACATCTCGCCAAGGACCATTTTCCTATGATCCTCAGCAGAATAGTACCATGTAAGTGATAACAGAGTATCCGTATCTTTAAATGTTTGCATGCATTTTGTGTTTGCAAATTTTTTGATTTTTCCTGACCCTGTATCGCATTCTGTTTCTCTATTACATCACTTTCCCTATTCTGGGGGAAGAACATTTAAGAATTGCATCACTTTCCCTATTATGGGGGAAGAACATTTTAGAATTGCATCACTTTCCCTATTTTGGGGGAAGGGTATTTTAGAATTGCATCACTTTCCCTATTCTCGGGGAAGAGCATTTAAGAATTCCATCACTTTCCCTATTCTGGGGGAAGATACATTTAAGAATTACATCACTTTCCCTATTCCGGGGAAGGACATTTAAGAATTGCATCACTTTTCCTATTTTGGGGGAAGGGCATTTTAGAATTGCATCACTTTCCCTATTCTGGGGGAAGGACATTTAAGAATTGCATCACTTTCCCTATTCTAGGGGAAGGACATTTTAGAATTGCAACACTTTTTATTCCGGGGGAATGGCATTTAAGAAGTTGCATCACTTTCCCTTTTCTTGGGGAAGACGCAGTTTAGAAGTAGCATCACTTTCCCTATTCTGGGGGAAGATACATTTTAGAAGTTGCATCACTTTCCCTATTCTGGGGAAAGTACATTTTAGACGTTGCATCGCTTTTCCTATGCTGGGTTAAGCACGTTTTAGAAAGCGCATCTGAATCCCACCTGTTTTGCCTATACTGGGCAAAACACATCTGAATCCCACATGTTTTGCCTATGCTGGGCAAAGCCGCGAAGCGCGTCTGAAATCCCACCTACTTTGCCTATGCTGGGCGAAGCGTATCTGAATCCCACCTGTTTTTCCTATGCTGGGCGAAGCGCATCAAAGTCTCACATGTTTTGCCTATGTTGGGCGAAGCGCATCTAAATCCCACATGTTTTGCCTATGCTGGGTGAAGTGCATCTGAATCCCACATGTTTTGCCTATGTTGGACGAAACGTATTTGAGTCCCACCTGCATTGCCTATGTTGGGCGAAGTGCATTTGAAAGTCCCTCCTGTTTTGCCTATTCTGGCGAAACGATACCTTGGTTTGGCTTGAGCCGAACTACATTTGGTCTAATTCCTGAAAAGGATACGTAGGCAGCCTACTCAGTAGGCACGACCATCAGAGCACTTTTATTTGCATCATATTAGCTTTATTCCCATCAGTCCATCGTAGCGTAAGAGCATGAGAGTATAAAGTGTTGCATCATAAACTGTTATTTTAAATTCTTCATGGTTATAATTTCCTCAAAATTAGGGAGTCAATTCTTATCAACGAACCAACGAGTTCTAGCTCAACTGGTACTGCTCACTTCTCCTAACGGAGAGGTTGGGTGTTCGAGTCTCACTAGAGACACCCTGGACTTTACAACTCTCAATAGAGAGGTCGGGTGTTCAAGCCTCTTCAGAGGCATCATTGTTGTTCAAGCCTTATCCAAAGGCCCCATTTAGCTACTCACTTATCTTAACGAAGAGGTTGAGTATTCAAGCCCTACCAGAGGCACCCTGGGACTTAACTACTCTCAACCGAGAGGTCGGGTGTTCAAAGCCTCCCCAGAGGCACCAATTGTTCGAGCCATTCCAAAGGCATCATATACGTATAATTGTAGCCTTTCAAGGCATTAAAAATAATAATAAAAAAATAAAAAAAAATAAAAAAAAAATTCTTATCAACGATGTTCGTTTACTGATAAATTTTGGTTTACCTATAAACTCCATCGTTGAGGGGCTCTGTAGACACTCCAATTTCGTACCCCTGTTGATAACATCCCATAAAATATCAAAACATGTCAAAAAGGACTAACAGATGTTAAGTTACAGGGCTTAAAGTGCAAAAGGACGGAAGAAATGACAAATAGCGAGCAACAGGGTGGTTAAGTGCCAAAAAGAAAACAAGAATGAAATGGGAGCAACCCATAACAATAATGGGCGCTGTGCCCATTATTGTCGTAGGGTGCGCCCTATTTAATTCATTTCACTGGTGCATTTTGTTTTTGGTACAACTCCTCAAACGCAAGGTACAACACGTTAATGCACGAAAATAAATATCAGGGATTCCTTCGCTGTTAAGGAATGTCTTTTCCCAGCCTATAAATAGAGGCCCAGTGCATTGGATTCATAACAGAATTTTACGGAGAGAATTTTACGAGTGCTGTTACGTTGTGAGTTTTCGAATCAAACCCTGAAGCTCTGTTAGGTTGCCGAAATCTCCCCTAAACACTTAAGCTCTCCTGCCAAAGTGAAACCTAGTTACCCTATTAAGTTTCCGCCCTATTTCACCGGTTCAAAAATCTCAAAACAAGCAGTTGCTCAGCCCGATTTTAGACGATAAACCAAACAAAAGCAAGCAGTTGCTCAGCCCGATTTCAACCTCAACAACAGCAGAAACCAAGCAAAAGCAAGCAGTTGTGCCCCTAGATCCCGAGGGGAAAAGCAACTAAAAGAAGCAGTCACGCTGCCCGAATTCCAACAACAACAATAAAGACTCCTTCTCCCGAAAGGACAGAGGGAGCACATGTAGACCGCCTAGTGGGCTTAAACCCAGGCATACCGGGTTCAGACACTCACGTTCCAAGAGATAAGTTCTGTCCCTGCAGTTATTTATTAATTTATAACTAAAATATAGACATCTAAGTAAGTTTCATTTATGTTTATATTTTAATGTATAAATAGTTAAAATGTAGATATTTAATTAGTTTCTTTCCTGTCTTTGCTTTAATATAATAATAGTTATAATTTCTTTTTATTCAATTAGTTTCTTTTCATGTTTTTACTTTAATGTAGTTTAATTAGTTTACTTTTCTGTTTTTACTTTAATGCAATAATATTTACATGTTCTTCTGTTTAAATTAGTTTCTTTTCTTTTCTTACTTTAAATGTAATAATAGTTATACTTTCTTCCGTTTAAATTAGTTTCTTTTATGTCTTTTCTTTAACTGTATTAATAGTTATATTTTTCTTTTATTTTAATTAGATAATTTTTTATCTTTACTTTAATGTAAAGTAGTTATGATCTTTTGGCAGTTTAATTAGTTTCTTTTCTGCACATACTTTAAATATAGAAATAGTTATGTTTCTTATTATTTAATAAGTTTCTTTCCTGCTTATGCATGTAAATATAAATAAAGTTTGTCACCAACATAACTATTTTATTCTCAAAATAGCTTTTAAAATGTTGTAATTATCCTCTAAGTTGTATTATTTCAGTTATAATTTTGTTTTGTTTTCTTTAATAAATGTGAAGTAATTTCTCTTTATTTCTTTATGTCGTATATAAATGTATGTTTATGAACCAAAGTATATAAAATAAAATGAGCAAATTGACAAACTCATTTTGAAACCGAAAGGGCGAGTTGAGTGCCTAACCCCTTCCTAACTCGTAACTTAGCCCCCAAACTCATATATTCTGGTAATTTTGAGTTTTCTCTGTTTAACCATAAAATAAAGATGGCGACTCTGTTATACATATTTTGAGTCCATACTTGAGGCCAAGCGTATTCTACGCGCTCGAAGTTTTGAAACCACCTGCTTTTTCAGTAGCAGGGGAAAAGTTAAAAAATGGGGCACTCACAGGTCCGTAGGTAATTTACCTCAAAATTCAAAGTCAAACATTACTCGAAAGAGGGAGACGCGGTCGCGCCTCCCATGCAAGGCCTCGCCTTGCCTTGGTTTCCTGGAAGAGTTTTGGTGCTGCAAAATACGCGATAGCCTTGTCCATTGAACGCTGGCGCCCTACCTAGAGAAGGAAAAATGGCTCTAATATTGACCTAAATGGTCTCCAACTCAACCCCAAACATTTTAGGGTGTTACCCAACTCAATACACGTCCGTAACACGTCCGAACAACAACCGAAACAAGTACGAACACGGGTTGAATCTCGCGATGAAACCCGGACTATTCAAACGCGAATCAACCAAGGATTAAACAAGTAAGAACAAGCACTTACAAACTTGTTAAAGACTAGTATATACATTTGGTCTAGAACCCAAGTCAACAACTTACAAGTAGAGTAGACAAGTACCAAGGCAAATGAGGGCATACGTAATACCTTAAGGGCTTGTTTGGTAGTCGGATAAGGATAAACAGTATTATTAATATCAGTACTATTAGTACCCTCGCTATTAATCATCACTTGTATATCGGGGGTAGTTTTGAGATTACAAATGTTAATCCCAAATTTTTTTAGTGAGGGTGCTAACGACTTTATCCAGATAACTCGTGCTATTAATCCCGACCACCTATTGCGTACCAAACATCAGACAACTCGGCTTATTAATCCTATCTGGCCTTAATCCTGGCTACCAAACGACACCTAAGTCTCCAAAGTCAAAACAAGACAATTGAGTCTCTTAACTCAAGGTTAAGCATAAATTGGTCAATACCAACACAATCAAACATATTATAAGTATACTAAGTCCCATTGTGACTTGGCCAAACTCAAGAATAACCAAGGCTAGGTAAGAACCAAAGTGAAGCACGACATGAATCATGCTAAACATAGAAGTCCAATTTTGTAATTATGAAGTTAACCAAATCAAGGCAAGTATGTCGAGCATACGTGGTACATTTCAAGTATGTTAAGGGACCCATAGAAAGACTTAAATACTCAAGGGTTCGGGGTATTACAAATTTTATGGTTCGACCTACTTTTAAAAAAAAAAAGGATTTCAACATTTAAGCAAATCAAAAGAATAAAAAAATTAAAGAAAATACCAAAAATTCAAATGTACAAATACATAATATTTAGATGTTTTCTTACATTTTCCAAAATTTAAATAAAAAAACATTGGAATAAATGGATTCACACATGAACTCATGAAACACTTAATAGCCAAAACATTGAATCCAAAAAATATAGCCAATATACAATAAAAATACTTGATGTCAAGCTAAAAAAATTATGTAAATTTAAAAATATTAGAATGAAAATGTGTTTTGAAATAGCTCCTCACACGAAGATTAGAAGAGGATGACAGAATAAAGGATACCAGAGAGGACGAGCAATGATAGGAGTCTAAAGGTCAGAATTATAAAAAGATTGCTGGTTTGGTGGCGTAGCTTGATGGTTCAGCTCCGTGGTTCGACTCGAAATGGTTTGGCTCGGATTTGACTCGACTCAAAAGGTCAAACCATGAGCCAAATCGAACCACTCAGTTATTTAAAAAAAAAAAGAAAACAAACTGAATTAAATCATATTTGTCACGAAACCAAACCAAATCACTCGGTTCGATTCCACTTGGTGGTTTAGATTAACGCCCCTAGTTTTAACAACTCGTGTGGTTCAGTCAATTGCTGGAAAGAAGATGAGCCATATTTTATTTTTTGAAGAAGTATGAAGTATCCTTCATCTATCAAAGTCATCAATGATTATGGAGCTTACATAAAAATAATAAATTATTACTCTAATTTGAAACATAGGCCCCATCAATTCCATTATTTGATATTTACCGAGCATAATTATAAAATTGATATGATAAATTACTACATTAGAGCCTTTTACCTTTAGGAATCAGTTTAAGAGAAGAAGTCTAGAACCAAACGGTAAGTGCAAACTAATTTGGTAATTTGGATTGGATAAACAGTGTAGCCAATCCTTGGTAGGATTTAAAATCAACCTATAAATATATATAGAACTCTCTCTTCTGAGATTTCCCTGACGTCTTGGTAACAGCAAGAAGAGAATCGCTTGACACGGCCTCCGACCGAGAAACTGCTCCCAATCAAGTTCTTCTCTGTCACGGCCACTGGCCACAGCAACCCTCTTTTCCCAACCTCATCTTGTACGCGTCAAATTTTCTGGGTTTAGCTTAAACCCCAATATTTTCTTCAAAAAATCCCAGCTTTTGTGAAAAGATGATTAAGAAACTGAATGATTCTGGCAGGGTGGAGCTCGGAAAACTCATGGGGGTGGCAATCATTGTTTACTACCTGGTTAAAACATTTGTTTCTTTCCTCCGCTCCTATTTCGGAGGCGGCCTCAAGCACCGCCGCTGCCGCCTCAACCGCCGTCGCCGCCGCACATCCGTTCGCGTGGTACGATTCGACCCCAAAGATTTCAAAGACGGAATAGAATGCGTCTTTTGTTTGTGTGACCTCGAGAAAGGGGAGGAAATAAAAATTTTACCATGCAATCATAGGTTTCATGTAGAATGCATTGACAGGTGGGTTGAATCTTATTCGACATGTCCGATTTGTCAACGTTCGGTCAAGACTAATTTACGTACTTTGTAATAATATTTACTATATTTTTATTTAATTACGTCTTTGTGGATTCCAATTTCCACAGGTTAATCATATTCTCCCTCTATATCTTTGAATTTTCTTACTACAACATATATATATATATATATATATATATATATATATATATATATATATATATATATATATATATATATATATAAACTACCATAATTGATCATTGATTCAATAAAACGTAAATCATAAGATTGCATCATGTTTTCAGCATCATTGATTGCTATCTATATAACAATTCCATGACACTGAAAAGTTACTGCATCAATCTTATATATATATATATATATAGTATATATAAAATCTTCTTCTCCCTCCTCGTCTCCTCGGTTTGCTGTAAGAAAATTCAAAGAAAGGTAGAGAGAGAGAGATAGAGAAAGAGAGAAGATGAATGAAAAGGTAAGGTGGAGGAGGCGGTTGAAGTTGTAAGGTGGAGGCCATGGTCTGATGTACATGAAGATATATTGAGATTAATCTTTGGTAAGCTGTATTTTGCGGATCAGACTAGAATTCATGCTGTTTGTAAAGGATGGAGGTCTGCTGTTTATGGCGGCGGCAGCCAATCAAAAGAGAAACTGAGGTTTATCGTTTATAATCCTTTCACTAGACAAGTTATTAACCTCCCAATTTTGGCTAGACATGACCATCTTGATTGTAATGCCACCTTCTCGTCAGCTCCATCGACTTCCCCCGAACGCCTTTCCTTTGCCTGCTGCTATTTTTTAGATGGTACATATGATTTAAGCATGTTTCATTACGACGAAACGTGGACTACCGTGCACTTCAGTTGGGAACCACAACATTTAGGAAGAGCTGAGAGTATAGTATATATTAATGGTGTTTTGTATTGTGCATTTGAGTGTATATATAGAATCAGGGATTTTTGTTTTTGATGTTGAAAATATATAGACATGGGCAATGGTTGGGAGAAGGTTTTTATTTCACCCGCTCGCACGCAAACGGTGAGCTACTATGGGTAACATGTTGGTCCTATGACAAGTGGAACATAGTTAAACTTGATTCTAGTGATAATAAGACTACTTGGATGGTTGGATCCCTCAAAAAACGCTTGAAAACCAAGCACTGTTTGTATCGAACACCATTTGGAAAAAGAGTGTGGATTGAACCATCATGATTTAGACGGTCATGGCTAGTTCGACTGTTCGAGGATTGAAATCTTTATATACCAAAATCTCTTCGGCCTTTTTCTGGAACCCTTTATAACAAGCTAGCTATCACTTGATTTTTTTTTTTTCATTTTTCAAACAGAAAACAGGTTTGAATGCACTGCTTAGAGTTAGAGACTTAGAGTCCAAACTGGACCTTAAAGTGCAACAACAAACTAGTGAGGGAGATAAGTTAACAATACAAGCTTTCAACATATCAGACCAAACTACACACGCAAATACGTTACATATATAATAATTTATTTAAAATGGCTTCGCCCCGGTTCGAAACTGACGTGATAATGATAAGAGTAAAATTCAGAACGGAAGGAAGAAGAATTAAGGACAGTTGGACAGGAGAAATAGGGAGACTTTAGCAATTTTCATCATCTATATTCTATTCATAAGAAAGCAAACTATTTAAATAAGAACAAGACCTACAAACTAGGAATACTAAGGCATGATCTCCATTACTTAGCTAATAAACTAACTTGCATCATGGGCCACTAACACTAACTACCCCTTTGACGTGGTTGCAACTGTATCATTCCCCCCCCTTGCATCATCCTTGTCCGCCGGGATACAGTCCAAATACGACTTGGCCATCAAGTTTGACTATAGTTTGCACCTCCTTGCCAACACTTGATTGATTGCAATCCTCTATCATGAACAATTGTGGGCGATGACATTGGTGTCCCGGAACAAACATATCGTTGCTCGAGCCTCTTGACTATTGATCCGATGGAAAGTGGGAGTGGCCACTACTGTGTTGCCTCGCAGTACCGGTGGTGGCCCAAGAATTCCTTGGTTTTCGTGATGAGCATCACTCAAACAAAATGCATCGAATTTTAATCGCGATGTATATATACTCCATCAGCCCCAAAATTATTGTCATGGTTTACTTTTCGTCCGTTCCAAAATAATTTTCTTTGTTTGAAAGTAGTCTTTTTAGAACATCACTTTAACTACTTTACCCTTGTTTTTTTTTACTTTAATTTTGTGCCACACATTTATGCGGTTTAATGAAAACTATGTTAGGGGCGATATTCAGTTCCTGTAGAAGATTGATTAGAAAAACGAATTGTTTAAGGTCCACCGAGATTAATGATCTCTTTCCTTAAGACAAAATTGACGATGTT
This sequence comes from Codonopsis lanceolata, assembly GCA_013146195.2. Lineage (NCBI taxonomy): Eukaryota > Viridiplantae > Streptophyta > Magnoliopsida > Asterales > Campanulaceae > Codonopsis > Codonopsis lanceolata. The sequence continues at coordinate 11,055,048 of CM028383.1, read as the reverse complement.
ACTGGAATGGATGGATAATGCCAAGAGTCTCCCAGGATCGTAGATCTTACGTAATTGAAGAGGCCAATTCTTTCCAACTTCAATTACCGGCGAATAGAAACCGCTGATCTATCTCTGTTATAGTATTTAGGGCAGAAAGAATTTCGAATGAGAGATAGAAGGGAAAAAATAATATCGGTATCGAATCCTGAAATCCTTAGTTTATTTAAATAGGAGGGAGGCGTCTTTTGGGTGTGGGTGTGTTCGACACGTGATTTGAATTCTGGAGGGAAACACTTCTTTGAATGAACCAACAAATAGGACATTCCGCTTGGATTTAGGTTGACCTACCGTTTTAAGTGGACCGACAACAAAAAGAAATGGGCCAAGCTAGCCAGCTGACCAACCAATCCAAGCCGAGCCGGGTTGGCTGGGGGGCGGCGGCGCGCACGTGTGTGTTTGAACATTCGTTTGGCTAGGTCTTCCCTCCTATACAAAAGTGTAGTGGCCCTAAGGGCCAACCATCAGCTTAAACTTTCTTCTATATAAGGTAGAGATCACTCCCTTATTTTCCCAATGTGGGATTCCCCATTAACTACCTACATGACTTCCTCATTCAAGTTTTATTAAAAGATGATACGGAGAGACAACTGAGAGTAACTGCACTGGAATAGGTGGATTTTGGCTTTGAACCTTTCCTTATGATATACGATCGGGATGACTTACTAATCAGTGACTTGAGTACCTTGAACTGAATGGTGCTTGATGTCAACCAAGACAATAGTAATCACACAGTTATCCCCAAACAGGGCTTGATTCTTTTGGTTGTGTTCATTTTGGCCCTGAGTTATGCCTAGTTTTGCGGATGCTCTAGAGAATTTTAGCCTCTAAATTCTCATAAAATTGGTCAGTTTTCATTCACATAGGTGACGTCCTATATAAGAGTATTCTGTCAGTACTCAGCTTGATAAATCAAGTCATAGGAATCATTAAAAGCCAAACTTATCCTAAAACAAGACATATAACACTAGTGTGTTTCACCATAGGAATGGGTAGGAGTTAAATCCTTTAGTGTTAATATTGCGATTAATTTAGTTGGGTTGTCCCTTGAACCTAGACCATGAGATCTCCAATCAGCTAGGTGGGGTTTTTCGCTAAATCACTCTATTTCATAGGCTTGAGGCTCATTCCCTTCGATGAATTGCATACTTGCTCTCTCGACAAACCTTTAGTTAATGGATCTGCTAGGTTGTCTTTTGATCGAATATAATTGATGGTGATCACTCTATTTGAGAGAAGTTGCCTAATGGTATTGTGACGCCTTCGTATGTGTTGTGATTTACTGTTATACATATTGTTTTGTGCCCTTCCAATTGCGGCTTGACTGTCGCAATGGATGCATATAGCTGATACTGGTTGTGGCCAGGCTAGAATATTTTCTAGGAAGTTTTGTAACCATTCGGCTTCCTCTGTTGTTTTATCTAGAGCGATAAATTTTGATTCCATTGTAAGATACATAAGACTTCCAATGACACGAGAGTAGTCATGAGATACACCTTTGTGTAGGTTCTTTTTGAGATGAAGGTTTGGGTCTATTGGAGTTCTTTGCAATCCTATCATCACCATTGCTGAATTTCTCAATGTAATGAGATTGTGATAGTATGATCTCCTCGGATAATCTAGATATTTTAATGCCTAGGATGACATCAGTTACCCCAAGATCTTTCATGTCAAACCTGGTGGCCAACATTTTCTTAGTGTCATTGATCATGTTGTTATTACTGCCAATGATGAGCATATCATCCACGTAGAGGCAAATAATAACGTAACCATGTTGTGCATTTTTGGTGTACACGCATTTGTCACATTAGTTGATTTTGAACCCATTTACAAGTACCACGTCATCAAAACGTTTATGTCATTGTTTTGGTGCTTGCTTTAAACCATACAACGATTTGACCAACCGACATACTTTCTTTTCGTTGCCTGGAGCTATGAACCCTTCAGATTGATTCATATAAATTTCTTTTTCTAGTTCCCCATTTAGGAATGCGGTCTTAACGTCCATTTGATGTATTTCATGACCATGCAAAGTTGTAGACACAATTATTAGTCGAATCAACGTAATTTGTGTAATTGGGGCATAAGTGTCAAAATAATCAACACCTTTTTTTTATTGAACCCATTTGCGACTAGCCGTGCTTTTTACCTTTTCTTTTAATCTCGGGTGTGGGGTTTTCTCTGTGGTGTTTAGCAGGGATTTATGGCCATCCAGTATTAGGACAACGTAAACATGTATGTGAGGATATTAATTCTACTTTGAGCACTCGATCGGAACCTGCTCTTGTTATTGGTGATTTTTATCAAATTTTGTGTGTATGATAAGTTTCCATCTCCTTTGGAGAGTATTGAGGGGCATGCCATTTGCAATCTCTGATTGACAATATGGGGTTACTAGATATTAATTGGGCAGGTCCTAGTTTTACTTGTTCTAATGGTAGGTCTGTTGTTACCTACGAGCGTTTGGATCGAGCTATGGCTACCACCAGCTAACTGTCTATGTTTCCTCAAGCTCGTGTTCTAAATCTTGGGATTCTGGGTTTGGATCATGCTTTGTTGCTTCTATCTCCTTATTCCCATATTCCATATACATGTCGGCCTTTTTGTTTTGAAGCTATGTGGTTTCGTCATCCTCAATGCCCTCATGTCATGGAAGAGGCGTGGGTGAAGCGATTTTATGGAACACCAATGTTTGTGGTGGTCCAAAAGAATCGACACATGAAGCTTATTGTGAAACAGTAGACTAAGTCTCAATTCGGGAATCTTTATCATTCTATTTCGGATACTCAAAGACAATTACAACAAAATCAAGCTCTTTTGCCTCAGCCTGGTGCAATTATCATGGATACAACACTTCGTGAAGAAATTAAGGTGGCTGTTGGAGTGTGAGGAGGTTTTCTGGGCACAAAAATTGAAAATTAAATGGCTAGAGTTAGGCAATCGTAACACCAATTTTTTTCATACTTCTACATTAGTAAGACAAAATCATAATTTTGTCACCACTTTAATGGATAACCAATGTTTTTATACAAATGATCAGTGACGAATTAAGGGTCTTTTTGTGGACCATTTTAAGACTATTTTTAAACATAATTTAGAGCTCAGTGGATTCCCTCGGGAATATCCTTCAGCTGGAAACATTTCTGCTCATCTTAATGAAAATCAATTGGTTGGTCTTAATAAGCCTTTTACAGCAAAAGAAGTCGCTAATGCAGTATTTCAACTTGGTCCGCTTAAAGCACCTGGGCCCGATCGAATTTAAGCGATTGTATATCAGAAGGCTTGGTATTTCATGGAATAAGGGGTCACAGAAGTAGCTTTGTCTTTCTTGAATAAGGGGTGCCTTTTAACAAAAGTTAATCATACATATATTGTGCTTATCCCAAAAAGGTTAAATCCAGAAACGGTTAATGATTATTGCCCCATTAGTTTGTGTAATGTGCTCTACAAATTATGGCCAAAACTATTGCAAATTGTTTGTAATTGGTTATGTCTGATTTAGTGGGTCCTTTTCACAATGTGTTCATTCATGGTCGTTCTATCACTTCTAATCTTGTGTTGGCCCAATAAATTTCTGACCATATTCGGAAGCATAAAAAGGGGAAACAGTCTTATGCAATTGTGAAAATTGATATGAGTAAAGCCTATGATTGTATTAGTTGGAGTTTTTTGCAGGCAGTTCAAAGAGAATGGGGTTTCTTTCCTTCTGGGTTGATTTACTCATGAATTGTGTTTCCTCAGTGTTGTCATCTATCTTGGCCAATGGGGGTGTCACTGAATGGTTTCAACCCAAATGTGGCCTTTGACAGGGAGATCCTTAGTCACCATATCATTTTAACCTATGTACTGAATCCCTTTCTACAACTCTCATCAAAACTCAACAGATCCAAGCCATTAGAGGTGTGTCAATTGTTCCAGCTGCACCAAAACTTACACACTTACTTTTTACTTATGATTATTTTTTCTTCCTGGATATAACGGTGGTTTCAAGCTCACTTTTCAAATTAATTCTAGGTCAATACTGTTGCGATTCTGGTCAACTCATTAACTTGCAAAAATCGTCTATTACCTTCAGTCCTAATACTCCGGGATTGCTACAAAATCAAGTTGTATCTGATTTAGGTTTACAAGTTACAAACAACTTTGGAAAGTATTTGGGATGCTCTATTGATTTGGTTACTAGAAAAAAAAAATCATCTTTTCAGCTTCTGGTTGATCGGGTTAGGGCGAAATGTTCATCATGGAAGGGATTATTGCTTAATAAGGCGGGTAGAGCAACTCTGATCTGTGTTGTCCTTTCATCTCTCTTAATTTACTATATGCAAATCATCAAGTTTCCAGTTTATGTGTGTAAACCTATTGATCGCATTCTAGCAAGGTTTTAGTGGTCTGGGTCGAAGGATAAAAAAATCATTCACTGGGTTAAATGGGTCTGTGTCGAAGGATAAGAAAACTCAAGGTGGTATGGGTTTTCGGAACACAAAACTGATGAATCAAGCTATGCTAGCGAAGCAAAGTTGGAAAATCTTTTTAAATGAACAGTCCATCTCTTCTTGAGTATTGCGTGCAAAATATTGTTCAAGGACGTCATTTCTTCAGTCTCCTATAACTGGTAAATTTTCTCCTATATGGCTTCATGGTAAAGATGTTGTAATTAAGAATATTAAATGGCAAGTTGGGGATGGAGGCAATATTCGTATACGGGAAGATTATTGGTTGCCAGGGTTTCATCCTGTTGATCTTGCCAGCTTCAAACCGATGGGCTGTACTTTGGTCTGGGTTTCCTAGCTCTTACATTATGGAAGTTGGAATTAGGTGTTGCTTCAGTCTCTGTTCCTTGTTCATATCCAATTAGCCATCTTGGACATTTTAATTTCCAAAAACGGTGAAGAATATTCTCTTAGCTGGGCCAACACAAATGAGGAATTTTCGGTTTATTCTGCATATCAGTTTCTATGTAGTGCGAATCAAACTCAATCTCAATCAAGGGAGTTTCGATTGAGCTCTACCCTTCAGGTTCCCGAAAAATGGTACATGCCATAGGCCTTGTTCTCCATCTCGATTATTTCAATCCACTTTTACTGATCGGTTGGATTAGCCTCAAGGTGATCGGTTTGTTCCTCAATCCTCAGGTTGTAATAATGTGAGTTGTCATGCGGTGGTTCTTCTTAAATGCGCGGTGAGGTGGAGCAAGTTGGTGGGTGGATCCTTTCATCTTTGGCGAAATCTCAATTAGCAGGGGATGCTCTGTCAGTTTATTATGCTTTATCTTGGGCTTTGACAAACTCTTTTATGCACATATTGCTTTGCTCTAACTCTCGTATTTTTATGAAACAAATATCTAATCGAGAGGAAGTATCAAACATTATTGCTCTGATTATGTATGATATATGTATGTTGGCTGTGGATCTACATAATTGTGGGTTTTGTACAGACACGAAGATATTTGGAACTGCTCGTCAGTTAGCTTCTTTTGCAGCTCATGCTCGAAACCCAATTTTCCATCACTGGTTGTCTCGTAATATGCCTAGTTTTATTTAGTCTTGTGTTCAGTACAGTTGTGGCTTGTTTGTATTGGTTCTTACATTCTTTAACGGTTTGTACCTTTTGGTATATTTTATATATACATCGCTTTGTTTGTAGCAAAAAATAAAATAAAATAAAAGAAGGATTTTGGAGTCACAAACAGGCAAGGGCATTTTAGGAAGGACTGTGGGATTTTGAGGGGCAAAAAAGGGAAGGAAAAGGGACTTGGGTCATGGCAGAGTCATGGGGCAAACCAGGAGAGGGACGCAGGTTATCTGTGGTAGAAACAAGCTAATGTGTAAGGGACATAGGGTGAGAAGGGCGAGCTAAAGGGTTGGAAATGGCCCGGATCCAGATGGAGCTCCAACCAAGGCACTGGGTAACCCATGCTTTGGTGGACAGGGGTCGGTGACGTATCATGTTTCTCCGTTCGACAACGTATAAGTGGCAGGGATTCAGGAATAGGCGCCGGCCTCCCCTGCATATTTGAAGTTTACTCTGGTGTCCCTAAAATTAATAGAACTGCTGGCGAAGTCATTCTCTACCCAGGCCTTGCAGTTTGGTCCACATTTAGCTCCATTAGCCTCTATTTACCTTGGAATTCTTAATGGACTTATCAGACTTTGACCGAATGATTTGTAACTCAACTTTAAAGCCTGGAATTGCCTCAAATTTTATGCTAAACACCGTGAATGCTCGATAAAACCTTGGAAACCTATATTTAAGCACAAATACACAAATAATAATATTTTCAAGACATAAGTAACTCAAAATAGTACAAAATAAAAGGAAATTAGAGGGAAAAATCATGAAAATCTCGGGCTCATCAATCTCTCTCTACTTTGCTCTGCAATTTATGTAATACACTAGATATGCTAGTATAGCTCTTTTTAACGCATTTCTCTTAATTTATTCACTGATAAGTAGTAAATTCATCACTGATTTGTTTAATATTTCGATACTCACCAACAAATCTATTATTATAGTTAAAAAAAAAAAAAGCATATACCTCTAGTAATGTCTACCAAAATTTCATCATAACAAATTTTAAGTATATTAGAAACATTACCTCAAGTCTAAGGTTGATTATCTTTATTATTTACTCTCATAGTTGTTGTAATTTTTAAGAAAAAAATTCAAGCTTCTCTCTCCCTCCCTCCCTCACTGCTTTGATATTTTGTCATTTTCAAGTTTCAAGAGTCTTAACTAACTTTCACCTCCTCACAATCAGTTTTCCATGTTTTAATTATCCATCTTAGTCAAGTAATAAATAAAGCTATTAATAATTAACACAAAACCATCGCTGACACATCAACCAAAAATTCTTTCTCTTTCTCTTAACAAGGATTGTAAATCTACCATAGATAAATAAATGGATGGTAATTATTTGTTTAATTTTTAATCTTCACATAGTAACTATTTGATTAATTTTCATACAATGAACTCATTAAACAATTACATTCAAGACTTGGTTTTCTACTAGTTACATTTTCTGTTATGAGTTGCCTCCTTAGTTGGTTTTTGTATGTTAAAACTCAATTAGAATAGGTATATATACTGCATGCTTGCTTTAGTCGGTGAAAGTTGAAGTGAAGCCGTGAGTGACTGACTGATTTGAGATCTAATGAAGGAGAAGGGTTGAGGGTCGAGGTTCGGCAGATGGGGGTAACCATACTCTAATTGCTCAATTTTCCTCAGTTGCATGTATTCTTTTAACTTTTAAATGAAAGATTGTCATAGGATGAGTTACAAGACAAGGAGTAACATTCAATAGTAGCATCTTCATCTAACATGTTCGATGAGTGGATTTTTAAAGATCAAAATGATCCTGATGTGATGTGACAATAATATCATTATCGGATTTTATTTTTGTTCCTTGACATTATAGAAAAGTAAGGATGGTTACAAGCAAGTAATTAATCATAGTTTAATTGCTCTTGGACGATGAATATAGGCAAGTATATCATACTCTTTGAAGAGGTACAATAAATTGAGAACAATCATAATTTAAATGTCGTTTCTATTGTCGATTGAAATGCGCTTAAAGATGTCTTAATAATTAAGTACATATATTATTAGTGTCATTTCATTTGGATGATACTATTAATGAAAGTATAATTTGAGGTTGGTTTCCTTTGGCTTTATCACCATTTAAATTCATGGTGCAATTATTATCATCCAACAAATATAGATTGTGTGTAAATACATATTCCAAAATATATATAGATTTTATTCATGTAATAAGTAATAATTCAATTCAATTTACTTATATTTTTATCTTTATTTTTTAATTTTTTAATTACGTGGTTAATTTTCATAATACATCAACTCAAAGATTATATATATATATTAATATAGATTATATTTTATTATATGATAGTGATAGTAGTAGGCATTATAATAATATGTCCAATTATCCATATCAGTTTCACATATATTTCTATTTATACATTTCTCTTTAATTTATTCTTTTAGTTTAGTTGAAAAAGATTGTTATTTTTTTTCTTTTTTTTTAATAAAAAGATCAATAGTGATTTAAAACTTACCCCCACCCCCACCCCCACGATGACTCAAACCCACAACCTATAACACTAAATTGCACTCCATTATCTTGAAAAAGATTGTAAAAGATCGGTTCAGTCGGCTTTTTCCTACTTTTTTTAAAATGTTTTTTTGTTTCTTTTTTACTTTTTTTATAGCTCATCCCTATATTAGAGTTTAGACATCTTTATCTTTAAATAGTTAAATATACATACCTGAATTATATAATTGATCAGTTAAGGTACAAACACAACATGGCAACTTCATGAAGAAGCTTTGAGGCATCATTGCCAACTAAAGCAGTGAAAACTGAGGACTCAATCTCCGCGGCAGCTGCTAAGGGATAAGGCAGAAGACTTTAAACATGAGAAAGGGATCTAAACATAAGGGGTTCGGGCCCTGACGATGAACTTGCTTGAATCACTGGTATTTTCATCATCAGTAATGGTGGTGGCTTCACTGCTGCTTCCACTTGTCGAACTTGTTTCGTCATCTCTGATTAGTATTCTGTGACTAGACAATGGTGTGATGGAAGGTCCGGTCTTCACGTCCATGCCATTGTTGGTCGTCTTGGATACGGTAAAGGGACGAGGAGAGTCTGATGGTCCCATGAGCTTCTTTACCCCTCTGTGCATGTGCTGCGGGCAATACTTCTGCTCAGGGAGCACATCACTGCTACACCGCCATTTCCTACCGTCTGTTCTTCTGCATCTCTGTGGTTCCGTTTCTGTTAGGGCCCTGCCTGATTTATCACAACCTAAAACAGGGGGGTAATTACAAACAGTAAACTATTGGTTTCACTGCAGACAGCGAGAAATCATTTCCCAAAGATATACAGAAGAAATCCAAATTCAGAAATAAAATCAGCAGGTATAAATCCCAAAAAGTACTTCAGCCATGAAATACTCGAATAAATTCTTACATTCTCTTTCTCCAATTAAAATGAAGCCTTTTAATTTTAGGATCCAATGATGTAATAACTGAGTTTATCAAATGTATTCTGCATTTCCTCCTTTACACGTACTTGCACCTTTTCCTGGCATAATCTAAATCCATTCAACTCATGTAGTTCCGCAACCGTTCAATCGCTGTTTTGTTAACTAGCATAAGATAAAGGTTTCAATCAAGTTGAAAAGAACTAAGGTCTAAGCTCCAAGACATAAGGCATTCAAAAGAATCAAAACTTAGTCACATGTTAGTTGAACAAGATCACAATTTGAGTTTTCCAGCAGCATCATTTGTTCATATCACTATGTTAATTAAAGATCCAGGTGCATCTAGGTAGTAGATGAAATGTATGCAAGTTGCAAAAGGGACTAATATGCATCCGACAGACAAAGATACCAATGAGAAAAATGTATCTGGATATCAAGTATTTTAGAGTAAATATCAATTTAATGGAAGATACAGAAATCGGGGAGACCTGTTGCCCACCTTATCTGAACAGAAACAAACCAATAACTATCCTCCCACTAAACTACTTTGGATCTCCACGAATTCTCATAAGTCCGTGATAGATTAGTAAATGGTAGATTAGTAAAGATAATATAAATCAATAGCCACAATCAACAGGACTTTCTAAGCTTACCGACAGGTTCGACACCACGTCGAAGGACACTCTTTGATGGAATATCAAAACCTGAAGCCACAGTACCATTATTTGAGTCGCTTAAGATGTTCCTACAGCTTCTCTTAATTTTGAAACTCTCATTGCTGCCATTGTCGGTTATGATGTAGGTTGACCTAGCAGAAGAGTCATTCTTGACATTCACCTTGCCATTATTTCTACTATTACCGTGAGAAGAGGTAGTGATGACAGGGGTAGCAGCTGAACAAACTTTGTTGCTGGTATTGAATGAGGGGCCAATTGGTTGAAGACTTGAGGGAATAGCATAGACAAATTTGAGTTTTTCTTGGTAGTATCATGTAGCTTGATAGTTCTGGTGGTCTTATTGGAATTGACAGTCTTGTCTGAATTAGATTTTAAAGTATTTTCAGTAACTTCCACATGCTTTCTTGAACGTTGACGGCCTCTGTGCATGTGCCGTTCGCAGTACTTCTGATCAGGAAGAACATCTCTACTACACCTCCATTTCTTTCCATCGGTTCTTCTACACCTCCCTGGTTCTGTTTCCATTGTGTTCCTGAGATCAAACCCCTCCAGAGGGAACCCTATGACTGAAACACCCCAGAAAAAACAAAGACCATCAATTTTCAAAAACCAAAAATAAAGATTATTCTAATTCAATGAGTCATGTAGTTCAAATGAAATATTAAGACTGGGATGAACACAACCATTTGACTTTCAAGTTTGTAAAATGCAAATTGAAATCCAGAACAAATTGCTTTACAAGACAAAAACAGAATCTAATCAACATAGCAAGACAGTTGATTGGAAATAAAGATTCAGGAAGCATCTAAACTAATCAGCCATGTGAGAGTCCTAGGTCAAGCAAATCAAACTCGATAAAGTTCCTATCAAGACCAACAGAAATGACAAGATATAACTTCAAGTACCATAATTTCCAAAAGTCAAACATCTAAGCAGCATAAATATGTCTATCTCATAAGAACTAAGATTCAGACTATAACCTTTTTACTGTGAGTGCAGAGAATCAAAAGAATACTTATGTCAAACAAGAACCCAACTTGAAACAAAAAGGCAAACAAGTACTATAATTTAGTTCCACAACTTCAAACTAGTAAACAATGAGAAAGAAGAAAAAAAATCCAAAGTATAGTTCAGTTAACTCCTTTTATGCATTATAGCCTCGTTTTAAACTAGAACTTTGAACATATTGGAAAGTTATGAAACACAATACCATAATAACAGTACCCTAACCCTACGGAGCCTGTCATAAACTCTATGTCCATTCCACTCAACCAGGCCCCATTTGAGAAGACAAACATTTATGGGATGCATAATTACCCTTGAAAGTAAGTAATATAAGAATGCCTGTAACAAGCTTGTTTATTCGGTTGAATTAGGGATAAAGTGATAAGTTTATGAGTGTTCAAAACTTAACTTGTGAAACGAGATTCATAGAGCAGAACATCCTAAAATAAGGTTGTATCACATAATCCTTTTAAATATAGCGAACCAAATACACTAGAATGTATCTCAAATCCAAAATTACACCGTTAATTTTGATGCCTATGTAAAAGTATTAGGCCATCCAATGGTTAAAGTAAAAGGTATCAAAAATAGGTGCGGTACTAGGGAAGGTACCAAATTTGATACCTCCCTTAGCACCACGCACCACACCTAATTTTAATACCCTTCATTTTGATACCTATGGTTGGAGATGATCATTTGATACCCATGAATAATAAATAATAGGTATCAAAATCTGGTTTTGATACCTATAGGCAAGTACCAACATTGACTTGCCCTTATTATCATAATCCGGAATCGGAGATATACCAAATCTACAATTGAATTCCATGTTTCAGTAGTCAATCCACATCAGCCTATTCCCAAACAGGAAGACCAAAAGTACCATTTTCACTGTTTCTAAGATACATAACTCAAGTAAGCATACACCAGGCTCACCTCTTAAACCTTAACAGTCAGAACACCATCACTCCATCCGTTCTTAATTAAGAGACAGATTCAGAGTTGGTTATAAACACAAAACTTGCCGAGCGTATCCAAGATACTTATATCTCGTATGAGGGTAAATTTGAGAGATTATAGAAATTAGAGGCATAATTTTCAAACTAAACATTTAAGTGAAAGATCAAATTCGCGAAATACACAACAATTTTTCATGTTCTACACATGCAATTCAAAACTGATCAAATAAACCAAAACCAAAACCAAAACCAACCAGAAATTTCAAGCCAAAACCCCTCAAAATTCGAATGAAAATATACAATTAAACAAGCTGAAATACACAATTGCATGAAGAAAAAACAATAATAATAATAATAATAATAGTAATTATAATAATAATATCACACTCACAATTTGGGTACTGACTCTGACAGCGAATTCCACCATTAACAGTGTCCAAAGAGCTTGAAAAGGGCTCTTCCAAATCAAAAGCAAGGAGAGGGAGGTGGAGAAAGGTGTTTAACAGCTAAACCAGAATTGATGACCTGTTAGTATTACACATGGCTCGGTTCTCCAAAGCCAGGCATCATCAATCCCCAGATTAAATCGGACGGTGATCCTCTTGTGACTAGACTAATATGCCTTAGTTTTTTTTGGCTACGATTTCATTTTTACTTTTTCTACATCAGCAAAGATTAATAAGACCATAAAGTCATGAACAACCCTATGTCAAACCGTAAATCAAATCAAATCAAATTAAATAAAATTTTAGTTTACAACAGGTAGCTAAATAAAATATAATCTAATTTTTATTTAATTTGAATCAATATAAATTACAAATCTAAATCAAATCTAAAAAAATCAAAATAACCGGCTGAAAGCACAAAATTAGTGTGTTTTGGGCTTTACAACCCAAAACGTGGTTGTTTACTACCAAAGCCGACAACCCTCCTTGCCGCTCTGTCAGGTTGCTTTCATGTTGGTAATTTCAAAAAACTTTTCAATCATTGTTTTTCTTGGTCAATTTTTGACCAAAAAATTTAATTTTTTTCTGAATTAAAATACACATTTTTACTTATAAATAGAAACTTTGTTTGTTTTATTTGGATATTAGAAAAATTTTCTATGATTTTTTTGAAGTTTTTAGTCATTTTCTTAAAAAATATTAAAGTAATTGAGATAAATATGTTGGATATGTAAAAGTATTGGATTTTGTGTCACTGTTGGAAGAGTTTTTTTGATTTTGAATCAAATGAATATCAAATTGATTATTTTATTAGTTTTTAATGAGTTTTAGTTGATTTAATATTTGATTTGAGTTGCATGATTTGAGCTGTTGTCCTTGTTCTAAAAAAGAGAATACGCTCGTCGGTTAGTTCTCTACTTTTTTCAACGTGTTTTATAATTTTAAAAAATATATGCCACATTTACCCTTTAAAATATCACATTGTCCCAAAAAGAATTAAATTAAATTAAAAAATAATTTAAGAACCGATTTTATTGTCACGTCAATATTTTTTACTGCAAAATAAGATTGGCATTCCAAATTTTCACCTCAAATAGTTTATCCATCTTGGCAGCATATCACGTCATTGGCTATATACATTTTCAATATAAACATATTTTTTACTGTACATAAATTTGTTAAAGCTTTACACCATTGACCCTTACTAAATATTTATTCTTTTGTAGTATACGTTTAAAAATAACATATTTATTTTCAAATAAATATATTATTTTAAAAGATAAAATAATTATAGAAAAAAATTAGTACATCCACCAAATAATTTATCCACTTCTTAGTTTTATCTTTGAAAAAGGAAACATACAGATTAAAGAAACATTGCACTGACGTTTAACTAGTGATATTTTGCACATACGACCCCGATAGAGACTATCACGGTAGTTTGAAGCTTTTGGTAAAGCTTTATCAAAGTTTATCAACCTCTGGTAGGAGGTGCTCTTGGAGGAGGTCGAATCTTTTGTATCATTTGTGTGTATTATTGGTGTATTATTTTTTATCTCAATTATTAGTTGAGATGCAATGATTAGAATGCAATGGTGAAAATGAAAAATGATACATCAATAATACACAAAAGTAATACAGGAGATCTGAACTCCTTTAAGCGGAGAGTGGCATACATCTAATAAATACTATGGTGATTCAATTGGACAAATTAAAAAAAAAGGTTAATAGTGAACTTTAAAAATAAAAATAAAAATAAAAAAGTAGTATACGGACGAATCACGAATGGACCTATTCTTCCCAAAAACAAAAATTAAATTGTTGCAGTTGTACTACTCTGGAAAGTGAAATGCACTAATTGAAGTGTATGTTTATGTGGAATCGTGCATGTAGAGAGAGAGAATGGGTCAGTGGGTCAGTGGGTCAAGGCCTGGTTTCAAGTGAATGGGCGCCATTTTCTTAATTGAAGTGTATGTTTTCGTGTTTGGGGTAGACCATTTCTAACCCAAAAATCTCAATTTAGGTCCAAATTTATCTTAATTTGGGAGCAATTTCAGCACTATTCACTATTCCAACTCCAACCTTCACATCAAATCTTACACCAAAAAAAAATTTCTTAGTATATTCTATTTTGATTTTCTACTATAATATTTAAAATTGTAATTATTAAGATTACACAATTAATAATTATTATGTTTAATAAGTTTATTTTTATAATATTATTTATATAATTAATTATATATTAAAATTAGTAATTTTATATACTTTAAATTACAAACCATTTGATAAATACAAACACATACATTATGATAAAGCAAGCAATACATCTATTTAAATGTTAAAAACTATCAAGAAAAAAAATTCAACAACAACAATTCAAAGTACATATTATTTTAACTTAATTCTCCCTATTACTAAATTGTGCCCATAAATGATCAATTAAGGCATTCCGAAATGCAAAGTGAGTCTCTTTATCTTTGATATGTCTATGTTGAGTAAGAAATTCTTGAAATCGAATGTTATCATCTCCTACTCTCTTAACATCTGGAGCCGGCGCTTCGTCTCGTTGTATTTCATTTTTATTTTCAAGTTGTATGTCATTTTTTATTTCAAGTTGTATGTCATATTTTATTTTCAAGTTGTATGTCATTTTTTATTTTTAAGTTGTATGTCATTTTTATTTTCAAGTTGTATGTCATTTTTATTTTCAAGTTGTATGTCATTTTTATTTTCATGTTGTATGTCATTTTTTATTTCAAGTTGTATGTAATTTTTTATTTCAAGTTTTATGTCTTCTTTTATTTTCAATTTACATAATAGATCAATTTATTATAATTTATTTTTCTTTTTTTAATGCTTTAAAATAAATTACATTATTAATATTTATTACATAGCTATTATTAGTTACTAATCAATTAAAATATTTATAAATTCATAATATAAATTATGAATAATTTTTTGTATTTAAAAATCAATTTGTTGTATTTAAAAATCAATTTTTTGTATTAAAAAGTAGTGGGTCCCATCAACCCCAATTTGGTGTTAGATGAATAGTGTTGCCTCAAATTTGGGGTGACACTATTCATGGTCTCAAATTGGGAGAGGTTTGGGAGTTGGGTTGGAATGGATTTGGTGTAACTTTGGATCCAAATTGGGGATTTGGGGTACCGGTTGGAGATGCCCTTAGTGACTTCAACATTAGAGAATTTCCATGTGAAGCCATGTAATTGGGTTAACTTTATCATTAGTCCATGTACTTAAAACCTTTTTAATAACTTTCCCTCAATTTAAAAAGTTAGCAGTTGGGTCCAAATTTTACATTTTCAGCACACTAGAGGTCCCTCGATTAGACCCCATTAGAAGGACCGGTCGTTAACTGACAACGTGCGATGTACGTAGGTTTATTTTAGGGCAAAAATGTATCTTCAATCCAGGCTAACTTCACATTGCTTGTTAACTAGTAAAGTAGTTCCACCCCCTCCCTCTATTTCTGTGCAGACCCGGGTCATCGTCCCAAATTTTAAATTCAGATTTGATCAAACCATCGGGGATTGAGGAGGAAAACGCAACAAAATTGACCGGAGTAAACGATGAAGACGATGTTGAATGAGCAATGACAACTTCACTTTGATTAGAAACCTATTCCTCAAGTGTTTGGGTCAAAACAAATTATTCTCTTCTCTTTCTCCCCTCTCTCACTTAGGCACTTAATGTGTTATAAATTACCTCGTAAGTGCACGAATCAACTAAAGTATAGTTAAACAGAAGCAATGGTTAAACCACACAGAGAAATAACAACTATGATAATTTAACGAGTATAAGTAACAATTAAACTAATGGGGTTTTTTATATTGAGATTAACTAAATTAATTAACTGGCAATTTAAACTAATTAAAATAGAAGATTAAAAGATTCGCAGAGATCACAGAATTACTGAAGATTTATTTATGGGGAATGTCTAGAAATTATGATTCACTTGTATCTACTCTTATATTCATATAACTTATGTATCAATCAAAGTCAAAAGATTCGTTCGTTAATGTAAAGATTGAGATGCTTGGAGCACGATTTGCAATGCTTAGTACATGGACTTGTTATGCTTTCTTGATCCGTCCACATAACAATTAAAGGTCCATTAAGTACACAAAGAACACTCAAACCTAGATCTACACCTTAGCCCGATGAGGAAATCAGTGAGATCTAATTATCACATAGGTTGGCCATCGTATGACATATACACGAATTATGCAGTTATTCATACTCAAATGTCTAACTATCCACAGACATCCTTTAAACATGCAAGTTTTAAGGATAGACAAGATATAAGTTATGTGATAAACAAGATTTGATTGAATAAAATTAATAATTTGAACATAATATTCGATACAAGTTACCTCAAATTCCTAGATAGATACGTTTAGTTCATCAAAATTGATCAACTAACAAAAGGGATTGATGAACACATGATCAATCTTCAATAAAAACTAATTGAACTGAAAAATAATATTGTTCTAGCCAAAAGTTGGATCCATAAACTTAAACTATTAGGGCTATATTTATATTAGGTTTACAAACTGAGAAGATTACAAAACTGACCAAAGCTAAAAACAGAATAAGGCGGCTGCCTAGTTCATAGACTAGGCGAGCGCCTAGTTGAATTTCTCCGAAGGCTGAACACTAGAAAATGTGTGATAGCCTAGTGATAGGTCTAAGCGAGCGCTTAGACCAAAATCTTCAAATGCTTCACACCGCCAATAGGCAATGGCCTGGTCTACGGGGCTAAGCGAGCACCTAACATTTCTTTGGACTATTCAGCTTCAAGCTTCCAGGTTTTTGCACTTTGGTCCCTCATAACTTCAATTGCTTCAAAAAGGCCTCCAATTAAGCCAAAATCTCAATTTAACCCTGAAACTAAAAATGGAACTACAAACCCATATTAGTAGCATAAAACTCATGGAAAAACTTAATCTAAGTCATATTATATACCCAATAAATGTGTATAAAACACATCTATCAGCACTCACTGTCAAAATTACCACCAACATTGCCACCACTAGCCACCTGAATCCCTAATTTGTTTGTTTCATTTGTTGGGGCACAAGCACCACGATAGTCTAAATTAAAGTACCAAATTAGTGCCTAAGGTGTAAAATCAATGGTGACATAGTAAGAAGAAAATACAAAGTGACCTAAATTCTCGTAGGATCTAATTGCTTAAGAATTCCCATATCTAAGTGAGCAAACGGCTCATTAGAGTGTCTAATTAATAAGAAACTTATTTTTTTTGTTTGAGATTTTCCCCAATTTCCGTATAAAGGAGTTGGAATCATTCAAATTTGTGTTCTTCTGTTTCTCCTTAGAATCTGGCTCAACTTGACTTCATGATCAAGAAGAGCTTTGCTTTTGAAGAAAATAACAAACCTTTCGTGGGATCAAAATTCAGAACAAAAAACCATTCTTGTTAGAGGAGACGAAATGGCATCCGCCATAACCACCTACCCATCAAACTCACTTTTCATCTGGTCCAACTTTGACTCAACCCTTTTTTTGATAGCAAATCCAACATACAATGGATGTTTTTAATGATGTGGCGAATAAAGATGAAGCTTGTGGGTTTTAAACTTTTAATCTGATGTGGTGACCAAAAGGAGTGGAACTGTGTGGGTTGAAGAAATGATTTATCTGATTGGGTTAGTGTTGTGGAGTTTTGGAGCAGATTGATGAGTTGAGAACTTGAGATTGAAGAGGGGGTTTAAGTTTGATGGTGGGAAAGACGTAGGTGGGTCAAAATAGTTGGAAACTGGGTTGAATATACGAGGAGGGTGGTGGTGAAAAGTTGGGTTCTGGTTAACCTTTTATAGAGAGAGGGGGGAGAACATAGGTGGTGTGTAGAGGACTTGAGCGATGATGGTGGTGAAGGGGATAGACTCATAGAAAGCCCTGAATGGAATTGACTTCTTTGCCCTAAAAAAACTCACATGGTATGCACATTAATGACTTTAATCGTGCTTTGTTGTTTTTCGACGCAACTCACCTAGTAAACGAACTTTAAAAAAAATCTGAAACTCACATCGCTACCAAATGAACTTATGCAAAATAACAATGTTACATTTATCACTGCTTCTATAACTATTACTACAATTAAAACTTATTGAAAAACAAAGTTTTCTTTCACAAAAACACATTTGGCCATCAACAAGGCGTAGCTGTAGCGATAATTATATAAGTAATGGTAAACTTAACGTTTTGAATTTTAAAACTACGATAACTATTGTAAAAGCTAAATATTACTACCATTTTCTCTAAAAATTACTTTTTTTTACCAAATATACTAACAGGTCAGTATATTATAAAGTGTTTATAGAAAAATGCAATGTTTATAAAGTGCGACATGATATAGTGAAATAGCAAATATCTAAATTATACAACTATATTTTCATAATTTTCATAAAAATGTTTATGTTTTATAGAAATAAGTATTTAAATTTCAAAGATATTACTTTGTCCGAAAATTATGATCATGTTTTCCTTTGTCTCACCCAAAAAATTTCCTTGTTTGTAAACTTCGTTTTTACGAATGAACTTTTATCGTTTACTCTTACTTTTTCTTACTATTTTAATAATGATCACACATGCACATGAATTTTTTTAAAAAATATACTAAATATTATATAAATATTAATAATCGAGTTAAGTTTTTTTTCTTAATCCGTATGTCGGGTTAAATTCGTTAATAACTTTACGACGAATGAAGTATAATTAATGAATTGAATTACTACTAAGATTTATGAGAGTTTACCTTTGCTCATCCTCAATTGTTATCTAACAGCTCTAAAAATAAAGTTTGAGCATAGTTTGTTCGTACAAGGAACAAGTACTTAATGCAACCATAAGAGAATAATATCTTTGTAATTTATTATAATTATATTTAATTTAGTCTCTTTTAATCTTATTGTATTTAGGTCTTCTCATCGCTTTAGTATTTGAACTTTCTGATTAACTTATATAACAAATATTATAATTCTATAAATTTATTCATCATATAAATAGAAAGACTGCATCATTATTAATAAACTTTATTATTTCTTATCGAGACAAGCCTAGCTTAGGCCACCAAATAGTTTGGTGCTTTGGATTTATGTGTGTAAATTTGTGTATGTTGGTAAGGTTAATTGTGTGTGTCTGAGAGAGAGAGAGAGAGAGAGAGAGAGAGAGAGAGAGGGGAATACTAGGCTGAGAGGGAGCCAAGCCAAACCCATTTACTGCCTTTGAGCATACTATTTTCAGGTCTAAGCTAGGCTTGTCTCATTATTAGGGTTCGCTTTCGCGGCTTTATGGTTGCTTGTTGATAGCTTATCTTATTGGCAAGATGACTTATAACTGATTTAATGATTGAATGTTTATTGCAGTCGTTGAAAAACATCTTGTGAGTTGTGATAATATAATTATTAAATGAGTTAAAAATTATTTATTTTCTACAAATTAATCATAAGTCTCCAAATTTTCAAATCAACTTAGTTCCTGATTAAGGAAAAAAATCTTACATTTATCTTAAAAACTCAATATGAAATAATATTTAATTAATATTTATTTACTTAATTACACTTAAAATGATAAATAAGTATGTAGTTATTTTCTACACCATTAGTATGTGTACTCTTCTATCTTTAACTTTTATTATTTATTTGCTAATTTTTAATGCGAGTAGTCAAATATACAGAGGTGAAAATGTTTACCCTATAAAAAATATATATTATAAAACATCTAGTTAATTGACTATGACTATTTAGAGGTAGAGATTAAATTATCTTAAAAAATCTAACTGTTGAGATTCGCCCTCACATTCACATGTGTGGGTAGTTATCTATTTTTAACTCCCTGTTTTTTTTCCTATTACAAGTCACCCCTATAATTAATATTATGAGCAGTCACTCATTTTTTTCTCCCTATATTTTATCTTCACATTATAAGGTTACACCATACAGTTAATCTTCTGAACAGTTATCCCTTATAAAATATCAATCCCTCAACTATCACTTGAAGCAATGTACCCATCAATTGTACATTTTTTTAAATCGCACCTTCTATTTAGGCATTGTTATTTAAATTGACAAAATCAGATATACTGGCACCGTGCCATAGACACAGACTCGAAGATCTAGTGAATTAATAATTTATAATATTCCTTATTCTGCATTAAATATTTATTGTTTAAAAAAATCTTGAAATTAATATTCCTAGTTCTTTTTATGTATTCATGATAAAATGGTGAAATTGTAATAAACAAAATTTTATTAATGAATAGTTGTTTTTGTGTATTCAAGAAACTAAAGAAATTTAAAATTTTGAATTTTTGGCTTTGACTTTAGCTTTTTAATGCATAAAGGGTATTGTACATAATTTATTAGTTTTTAGCCTATAAGCTGAAACAAACATTTCAAAAATGATACTCCCTCCGTCCCTAAATTATCGTCTTCGAAAATAATTGTTCAAACTTACCTTTTAGAACATCACTTTTACCACTTTACCCTTACTTTTCACTTTAATTATGGGCCACATATTTTAATCTAAAAGTCAAAAGCTACTAAAAAAAACTGTAACAAACAAGCACTAAAATTAAGTGTGTGTGTGTGTGTGTGTGAGAGAGAGAGAGTGTGAGGGGGGAATACTGAGACGGAGCCAAGCCAAACCCATCATCTACTGGGTTTGGGCATTCTAAAGGTCGAAGGACTGGTGTCAGGGTTTTCTGACAATTCCCAGTCTGAGCTAATCCAGCCAACTTCAAATAAGACTCGTGATACTTGATAATGTACAATTCTACAATAATGATAGGAGTATTTGCAACAAACATATATCTTGGACTGAAACTAAGCTCAATAACTAGGCGCAACAAATTTGGGGAGGCAAATAAACTTAGCCCCATGAACAACAAACGCCAAGCAACAGATGAGGAGGATGTCTTTTAGATTGTTTGCTTTGAAAGACTTACTTCTTCTACACATGAATCCACGACCTCTCACATCCCATCATCCCATAACTAGCACTATTTACGATTAGTATATGAATTGGATATATAATGCTATTGGTAGTATATATAAAGACTACACAATTTAGGATCATTAGCTAATTGGTAAATTAATAATCTAGGGCTTGTTTAGTAGTCGGATAAGGATAAGCAGTGTTATTAATCTCAGTATTATTAGTGTCATCACTATTAATCCTCACTTATATATTAGAGGTAGTTTTGAGATTACAAATGTTAATCCAAATTTTTTTTTAGTGAGGGCGCTAATAATACCATCCTCCCCTTGGTATTAATAGTGAAGGGATAATGACTTTATCCAGATAACTCGTACTATTAGTCCGATCACCTATTGCGTACCAAACATCATGCAATTCGGCTTATTAATCATATCTGGTCTTAATCTTGACTACCAAACGACACCTTAAGGGTTCCTTTGGATGCATTGATTTTAAATTTCATGGAATTTGTTTTTAAAATCATAGCAATTTCATGATTTGAGTAATGTGTGGAATTCAATTGTAAATTAACATAAGATTTCAATAATATGTAAAATATCTGATTCAGCTTAGTGGTAGTGTTTATTAGTGGTTATAAATATGAATGACAAATGTTCAAATTTTCCTAACAACAAAATTATTAAAATTTTATATTTTTAAAAATAAATATCATTTAGTGGTGGTGGTTAACGGTGGCGGTGGATGCCAGAGTTACCCATCCAATAAACTTTCTTTCTTCTCTATGGGTTACCCATATTTGTATGATGGTTAAATTAAAGAGGGGATATTATTTATTTAACCAACGTATTATTCGGGAGAGACCGAATTAACTACGTACTTTCAATAAGACAAATGTTGCCAGTGTATTTGGTTCAGAAGAAAATATTAACTGTGTACTAATAATTTGGACAAAATATTACCAACTTCGTTAAGTCTTCATCCTATTTCGTTAACGGGTGACTATGTGGATCTTAAAAGGATTTCTTTCGTAAAATTTCAAAGTAAAGGGCATCTAATAACAATTACATAAGAAGGGACAAATTGAAACAGAGCTTGCGCATCATCCTTTGTCGTCGTCGTCGCTTAACCCATGGTCGTTGATTTCTCAATCTCTCTATTACTCTATGTAAATTTGAACCAATGGAAGAAGCCGTCAAACTCACGAAAGACGAAGAAAAAGAGTTTTGATTCATAATCAAACCCTCTCCACAAAATCAAACCCTACTGCTCGCCAAAAGTGCCACTGTTTGTCTCATCTATTGTTGATGGATTCAGACCAATCTAATTCAATTGAAGACGTCTTTGATTCTTCTTTGAATCTAGAAGACACCCACTTCAATGAAGGTCATCAGGAAGGATACAATGTTGGCCTGGCCTCCGGAAAGGATGAGGGCCGTCAAGTGGGTTTGAAATCAAGATTTGAAATTGGTGAAGAGTTAGGGTTTTTACAGAGGTTGTATTGATGTTTGGACCTCTACAATTCAATTGGATTCAACTTGTTTCTCCTCTAAGGCTCAAAAATTCAATTGGAAGGAAAAGAAAAGTGGAAGAAATGAGGGGGTGACTGCCATTAGAACTTGGAAGGGAAGGGGTGGGGAGGCGGTTGAAGCAGTAGGATGGAAGCAGGGTTGTTGAAGGGGGAGGTGGGGGTTTGTTTAAGGGTTGGAAAAGGTGGCATGTTGAAGACCTAGATTTTAGCTTTGAAGATTTGGGGTTGGAAGTTTGAAGATCTGGGTTGGGACTTGGGACTTTGAAGATCCAGGTTTGTAATAATAATTGGAAGGTATGTTCTCCTATGAAGACTGCAACTTGGGGGGGGGGGGCAAATTATGAAACAAGGTAAACCTGACAACCTCGGAAACAATCTCAGGAATAGACGACTGAGTTGTCAGAGGAGTATCGTGGGTGGTGGACATGGTGGTCACCAAAAATTTGGAATATTCTGGCCGGGAATTGGGTACCCATTTCAGAGTTGAGCCTAATTTGGGAATCCTTGAGATAAACAATTACGGTGCGATTGAATTTGTGTGGGGGGGAATCACTCTAGAGGGTTTCATGGGTTGAAGTTGTTTATAATAAGAGAATTTGTAAACTCATTACAATTAGAATATTTTAAACTAAACTAAAATAAGGTAAATACTAAAATTGATATATGAATGAATAATATAAAGAAGCGCATTGGAATTTGCTGTAGAAAAGAGAAGTTAAAAGACAAATGTGTTACCACATTTTAAAAGGTCATAAGTAATATGACACTTTTTATTTAGATTGTAATTTAATGATGTCACATGTGACACAATGCAGGGGAAAAATTAACATAATGTAATTAATAATTACTTAAATTTATCAAAATAGTTAGTAATTTAAAAATAGTTAACAACTAAATACTTTATAGCTTAAATTTAAAATAAATAAAAATAAAAATAGTAGGAAATCAAATATTTTTTTTATAATTTCTAAAAAGACGTTAGCTTTCTTAATTATGATATTATATATGTTATTAGAAACATCTTATGTTTCTCTCTTTCCGAAATCTTATGAAAGATTTCATTATGATCAAAAAATTATATATTCATTAAGCTTAATTCACTTCTTTAGCTCTTCTTCACAGAGTCAGGAGCTAATGGGGGAAGAGAGTTGGGAGATTTGTTAGCATGCAAACAATTTCCTCATGGTAGGAGTGAATGCAACCTCATTCTCAACCCACGTACGTCTTTGTAATATTGAATGATAATATTTTCCAAAGAGATAAACTCAAACAGTAAGCCTGTTTTTTTTTGTCCCAACATTCCTCATCAAATTATTATGAACCCTACCTAAATTAAAAACATAATAACATGAATTTGATATGGAGAATGATTCGATTTTTAAATGTAACATACTAATTACATCAAACCCGGCCAATAAACTTCACCCTTCATACTAAAAGCACTGCAATGATTCTACTCTAAAACAATTTCATTGCATCATAGCAACCCAAGTTTTGGGAAGAAAGTCATTACATATTACATTTAACTCATACCACGATACAATTATACATTCAATGTGCTCTTGCGATCGACTCCGATGCTTCGACAGTGATACGTTAAATGAATTACGTCTATTATACTCTTTTGCAGATAATGGAGGATTAGAAATTTCAATCGTCTAACATTATTTATAGATCAAGGAACAAAAGTTGATTAAAGTAGAAAAACATAATTCAAATTTGAAAAAGATTGTTTAGAAAAGATAAACAGAATTTGAATTTTGAATTTGAAAAAGAGTTGTTTGTCAAAATTTCATTAATTATTAATTTAAAAAATCACAAAATAAGATTTATCATTTCATAGAAAGGTGCCACGTGGCAGCACCAATTTCCTTTAAACCCTCTAGTATTTCATAGTAAGCTGACACGTGACAGCAACACTTTCTGTTTTAGTAATAGTTAAAAGATTGGTGGGTTGGGATTGTGATTTGGAAAGCAGAGATTGGTGGTTTGGGAGACAAATATCGATTCAAGAAAGGAAAAAGATTCAATTTTATCGTTAGTACATTGAAAACATGGATTCTTCTTGATTTGATCGGGACAATTTGAAGATTTGAGGTTGGAAGTTTGAAGATTTGAGTTGGGACCGGGGACTTTGAAGATCAGGTTTGTAATAATAATTGGAAGGTAACTACTAAATACAGTTTTATTATATTGAGAACCTTTTACTTTGATATTATATTTTAAATCCCTTAAAGCAATCATAAAAGCCTACATAGTCCACATCATCAATCTATTAACGAAGTTGGATGGAGACTTAACAAAATTGGTGACTTTTACTTTCAAGACTTATTACATTTGTTAAATTAGTCTTATTGAAAGTATGTTGTTAAATTTGTCGCCCCCAATTTGTAAGTTGGTATAAAAATTAATTTTCCGTATGTGAGTTCCCCGGATTTTATTTATCCCCCCTCCGATGATGAAAAACGGGTGGTTTCAAAATAAATCATTAAGGCGCGTGGAATACGTCCGACCTCATTGTGGACTCAAAATATTAAAACAAAGTCGTCATCTTTATTTTAAGGAGAAATAAAAAGAAACCAAAATGTAATCAGATTTGCAAAGGGTTTGGAGGCTAAGTTACGAGGTGAGAAGGTGTTAGGCACCCAACTCGCCCTTTCGGTCTCAAAATAGTTTTTTGTCTAAAATGTGCTTTTATTATATTTATTTAACAAATGAAATAAAACATTTAAATATACATATATCAGTACATATATTATTACAACACTTGCCACAGCCTCCTTTCGGGAGTTACAAATACATTTATAAATATTTGTCCATAATAATGGCTTTTTTTAGTGATATTTTCTATAAAAATTCGGGCAGCATGACTACTTATATTGCTTATATTTTGCTGCTCTAAATAGCACTTTTATATAATAAAACTTTTAAAGGGCCTATCTCTTGAAGCGTGGGGGTGCGCTCGCTCTGTCCTTCTTGGAGAGAGAGTCTTTTTTTGTTGCTTTTGCTGTTTTGTTGCGGAGATTCGGCCAGAGTGATTGTTCCGAAAGTTGCTTTCAGGCCTCGAGAACCGGGCGGAGCAACTGCTTGCTTTTTTACTGTTGTTTGCTTGTTGTTGGCGGAATTTGGGCAGAGCAACTGCTTGCCTTTTGATGTTTTGGTGTCTGGATTTGGGCAGAGCAACTGCTCACTCTGGGATTTTTGGACTGGAGGAATATGGTGGAATCCTAGCAGGGTAACTAGGCTTCACTTTAACCGGTTGGTTTTGTTTTTGGGGAAGATTTGACAGAGCTTTGGGGCTAGAGGAGGAAAAGTCGCAAGGCGTTGTCTCAGAACTCACCGTGGAGGCTCTTTAACTACGTGCGGTGTGTGTTTAACTGTGTGTCGTCTGTGTGTGAATTCCTAAAGTCGGGGCCTTCTATTTATAGGCTGGGAGAGGCCTTCCCTCGCGATTAAGTTTTCTCATTTTGTGTTTCATCGGCTTGTACCGCGCGTTGAGAGAGTTGCACCAAAAGCAAAATGCTACAGTGCATTGAGAACCATTGGGCGCCACCCATGGAGGGGGCTGGTGCAGCGCCAGGAGGCCATAGGGGCGACGCTAGGGTCCTCTTTTGTTTGATTTTTAGCACTTAGGCCTCTTGTATTTCACTGTTTACGCATTCTACTTTTTATTTTGCATTTTAACCCTATAACTTGACATTTGTTAATGTTTAACAGGTCTTGATATCTCATGTCATGTTACATACCAGGGGTACGAAATTTGGGTGTTTATAGAGCCCCTCAACGATGGAATTTACGGGTAACCTGAAGCTTACCGAGTAAACGAACATCGTTGATAAGAAATAGACTCCCAAATTTCATGGAAATTATAGTGGGGAGTAATACAAGAGGTTGCAATTATAATGCAACAGTTTATGATACTGTTCAAATCTCACATACCCTAGACTTATTTAGTCAGTTATAACATGTTATCGTATTTTTAAAGCATATATGCAATAAAATGCTCTGATGGTCGCACCTACCGAAATAGGCTGCCTACGTATCCTTTTCTCAGGAATCAGACGAAACGTAGTTCGGCCTCAAGAAAACAAACAACAACACTGGTGAGATAGATGGTGCATTTCGCCCAGAATAGGCAAAACTGGTGGGGCTCTACTGCGTTTCGCCCAGAATAGGCAAAACTGATGGAACTCGGCTGCGTTTCACCCAGAATAGGCAAAACTGATGGAACTCGACTACGTTTCGCCCAGAGTAGGCAAAACTGATGCCATTTCTAAATGCCCTTTCCCCAGAATAGGGAAAGTTGATGAAACTTCTTAATGCCCTTTTCCCAGAATAGGGAAAGTTGATACAACTTTTTAATGCCCTTTCCCCAAAATAGGGAAAGCTGATGCAACTTCTTAATGCGCTTTCCCCAGAATAGGGAAAACGATGCAACCTTTTAAAACGCGTCTCCCCAGAATAGGGAAAACGATGCCACCTTTAAAATGCGTCTCCCCCAGAATATGGAAAACGATGCAACTTTTAAAACGCGTCTCCCCCAGAATAGGGAAAACGATGCCACCTTTTAAAACGTGTTTTCCCCAGAATAGGGAAAACAATGGAACCTTTTAAAACGCGTTTCCCCCAGAATAGTGAAAACGATGCCACATTTTTAACGCGTCTCCCCCATAATGGGGAAAACGATGCAACCTTTTAAAACGCGTTTCCCCCATAATAGGGAAAACGATGGAACCTTTTAAAAAGCGTCTTCCCCAGAAAAGGGAAAACGATGCCACCTTTTAAAATGTGTTTCCCCCAGAATAGGGAAAACGATGGAACCTTTTCAAACGTGTTTCCCCCAGAATAGGAAAAACGATGGAACTTTTTAAAACGCATCTTCCCCAGAATAGGGAAAACTATGCCACCTTTTTAAATGCGTCTCCCCCAGAATAGGGAAAATGATGCAACCTTTTAAAACAGGCTTTTCCACAGCATAGGGAAAGCGATACCACCCTTTAAAAAAAACACACTTTCCCCAGCATAGGGAAAGCAATGGAACCTTTTAAAGCGGGCTTTTCCCCAACATAGGGAAAGCAATACCACTTTTTTTTTTTAAAACACCCTTTCCCCAACATAGGGAAAGTGATGCTACTTTTTTCAAAATGTGCTTAACCTAGAATAGGAAAAGCGATGCTGCTTTTTTCAAAATGCGCTTAACCCAAAATAGGAAAAGCGATGCTGCTTTTTCAAAATGCGCTTAACCCAGAATAGGAAAAGCGATGCTGCTTTTTCAAAATGCGCTTAACCCAGAATAGGAAAAGCGATGCTGCTTTTTCAAAATGCAGGGATGATGACAAGGTCAGTAATACATGGGAAAATTTCTAGATCAGATATAGTGGCTCGAAACAATGTCGTTGAATTACTTACTCCATCACCTTGCAATTTGGTTTATATGCAAACTCTGGTTGATAGTACGTGTACGCAATTGACCCTCTTTTAAGCAAGACTAAATTCTCATTTATAAACACACTGTACTTTTTGGTTGGTAAGTGAAATGGCTGAGGTTGTTTTTGTTGGGGTTTGCTCGAAGCTTTGGCCATAATCGTAGGAGGTGTGACATATATAAGTTTGTTTGGTTGTTGGTATCTGGTGGGGTTTTTCAGTGAAGAAATTTAATGGGTGGCTTATGTTTCTTTATTTTATCTTGATAATAAAATATCATGGTTTTTGGCAAAGAAAGTAAGGAGGGGTTTCAAAAACTGGGCCCATAGGACGAGATGACATGGCGGTCAAGCAGCAAGATCTCATAGACCTTAGAGAAATCGACACGGTGCCAAAGCGAAACAAATAGTCTAACTTTGTAAGTAAGGTTCCCAACCTTTGGTATTCTGAACAGAAATTGGTGGACAACCAGCCTAGCATCAAAAAGGAGTTAGGGGCAAAGTGTATCCGAAATAAAACCACCTGGCTCGCAGAAATCATGAGGGACCTTTTAGTAGTGTATCGATTCTGCAACATGTTATCTGTGATAACCTTTCATTTCAAATGAAGATTAGGCATAATAAGTGATCTTGTCATCCAATCCTAAGAAGTCCTTGCCCAATAAGGTCGAGGCAGAACTTTCTCGCTTGATATGTGTTTCCAAAATGTCTCTTTCCAAAATGACCAACAATTCATGACTCATGGAATATGGGATAGGAGACTGCATGGACAAGATTCATGAGTTCGGTGGGAAAAGCCCCAGGGCGACTTAATCAATAATTTTTTTCAAAATGGGATAAAAAGCCTCTAGCATACTCAAGTGATACGTTTTTATGGATATAAATGACCTCAGAAGGAAATGGATTGAAGGAAAGCCCCTTGTTTTTCTCCCTTGTTTTTCTTTCCCTTTTTTTTCTTTTTTTTTTTGAAGAGAAAAACAAAGGCATATGATATGAGGATGACTCTACTGAACAAGAGAGTTGTAATTCAGAGTTCACCTAATCGCCGAGTATCACCAGGTTGGTGGGTTATGGACCCTACTTGGTAACTATCTTTTGATATTCTTATGTGTTTTAGTAAGGAGTTCTATCTTCGACTCAGATCACGTTATAACCGATTGAAGCAGAGCTGTTGATCGTGACTGGTTCGGGGTGTATTGTTTAAGTGTTTGGGGATGAATTGGTTTTGAGGTTTCTGGTTAGAAGGTCTTTTCATGGAATAGGTTTCTGTTTAACAAAGGCGATCAAAGTTTGATCGTTGGTTTGGCTTTTTAAACTATGGATTCTAGATGGATAATTGGCTTTTGGTTTTGAATATGGTAGGCCTTTTGGCTTCGACCTTGGGTATGGTTTTGGTTTTGGGTATGAATTTGGCTTTGGGTAGTAGTGGGCCTCCTTCGATCCACATCTAAAAGGTGTATGTGTTGATTTTTCGAAAAGCCCCAAACTAGTTTTGGGTAAGAAGGAGATGGACAAATGATGGACTTGCTCCAGAGATATTTTTTTTCTCTTCTTCTTATTATTTCTCTCATTTTTTTCCTTTTTCTTTTTTCCTTTTTTTTCCGGAGCATCATCATAGCAGTTGGGGAATGTCATCTCTTCTTTTGGGACAAAGGGATAATCATTCTTAGTGGATATAAACAGGTGAAACAGCCCCAGTTTTGGGAAGCAGGATCATGGGGTTAGTTGTTTGGCTAGGGATTTTGGAAGTTAATTTCATTAGGGGGTTTCGGCACATGGTGGAAAAAAGGGTTTCAGGTTTTCGGAGGGATTTGATGTTTATGGTAGGAAGCACCAATATGTTACTATCAGTTCGGTTGCAATGGGTCAAAGGTGATTCCGATCAAGACGACTTGCCTGCTTTGCATTTCATGTGTTCTTAATAGTTTGCGGGTCCAGATCTTCTGGATGAATCACTATCAACTCGTGTAGATTTATGTGCTTTTTAAGTGAGTCAATTTATCATCTTTAGAAGAAAACCTGCCCAGGGATGCTCGGAAATAGGTGACCTGGAAAAAGAAGGATATATATAAAAAAAATCTACGAAAACCGACGCTGAGTTGAATAAGTTACCTCCTGAAGATTTTATTTGGCGAAAGGAGGTTCAAAGGAAAAAGGGTTTTTGGAGGTGTATAAAAAAGGGTATTCCAGGGTTTGATGAGTCTTAAAGGCTTTCCCTTGTCCTTCCTTGAATGGCCAATAACTTCTTGTATTAATGTTCTGCCCTTTCCAAATTCTTTCTCAATGTTGTTCCTTGGGCGATGCTTGATCACTTTTTATCATAATTAACCATGGGTGCGGCTTCTCAATGATTTTATCATCGATAAGGTTTTGGATATCATTCCTGAGTGAGAAGCATTTGTTGGTGATATGACCATTGGATTGGTGGTATTCACAGTACTCGTTGTGGCTCCATTTGGCGGGTAATGGGTTTGGAGGTTTGTAGTTTTCAAGGTGCTTAAGGACTTCTTGTGCTGTTAACCCTTGTAATATCAGTGACATTGGGGCATACAATTCATCGTAATGCCTTTGTTTCCTTTGCAAGGTCTTATGCAGCTTCTGTTAGTATCACTACTTCCCTCAACAGAATTGGCAGACTTATCTGTCTCATATTACCATGGCACATTACTGTATTTACCAGTTGTAATTCTTTCTATAATGTTGACTTTTTTCGTAGATTCTTCCTCCGATTCAGAGTAGCAGAATGAACTTGGAGGTGTATCATTTTCTAGGACCCCTGTATGTATATCTTTGTCGATACGAATCCCTATCTTTACTATTTCATTGAAGTTACCATAGGGGAGATACCGCATATGCTCTAGGTAAATGGGTTGGAGATTTTTTATGAACATTTTGGCTGATTCAGCTGGGTCAGGCCTGTCCAATGTCTAAGCTATTTTTCTTTTCCACCTAACTACAAAGTCTCCGTAGGTTTCATTTTCCTTTTAGGTACATGCCTCAAGTTCTCTTTTATTTTCAGAGGTAGTATTGTCTTCGTACCTCTTTAGGAATTCCTCTGCTATTTGGTCCCAAGTAGCAACCGTACTGTTATCTGCTAACATAAGCTATTGCTTAGCATCCCTTACCAAGGTCAGATGGAAGTTGGAAGTCATAGCTTCGAAACTAGCTCCTCTTGACTGCATAGCAGTAGAGTAACATTTTAAGTGGAAGATAGGACATCCAGTCCCATCAAATTTTTCTATGTTAGGCATTTTAAATTTCAAGGGCAATATAGCTGAGGGTTGTAGAGTTAATGTCTGCGTAGAAAATTCCCCTTTGTTTAAGACCTTGTGCATCATACTTTTTAGGTTCTCCATATTTGCCTCTAATTTTGTGGGACATGGTGCTGGGTTTTGGTATATATTGGAAGGATTGGGGGTAACTGAGTTTATTCCTTGCTGGGGTATTTGGTAGGAATTTAGAGGAGATAGGTTATTGGCGGTTTCTGCCTCATGACCAGGATTATTGAAAGGTAGATAGATTGTTACTTGTCCTGGCTGGGTATAGCTTCTGGGGTCCATATATGAGTTATTTTGGAGTGGGTTAGTGATGGGAAATGGGAGGCCATTTGGATTTTGGGGTATATGGGTGTTTGGGAAAGGACATAGTGAGCTTGGTAGGAAAGGGTTGAAATTTTGGTAATAAGTATTTGGTGAGAAATTAGTGATTGGGGTGCTGGCGGTTGGTGGAAGTTTAGTATTTGGTTGAGGGTTTGGGTTTAGAGGAGTATGAGAAGTTGATGCTTTTTGAGGGGTTGCAGGGAAAGTGGTTCCCTCACCATTGGGCCTTAGTCCTTGTACGAGGTTTGTCATCTGGTTTAATATGCGATCATTCTGTGCATCCAAATTTCGATCTAACCATTGCTGCATGACCGGAGTGGGAGCATACCCCGAAGCCCCTGTATCAGTACCCACTGTAGACTGTTCATTTTCGGCGGCCATTTTGTCCAAATCTATATTTTCTGAACTGATTCTGAGATTTTCTGATCTGACCTCTATGCCTGTTTCCCGTATCAAACGACCGGTGCTATCTCTTCCTTTCCAAACTCAGGTTATGTTTCTGAGGAAAAAGGGTTGAAGGTATCAGGAAGGAAGGTTTCAGGCTTTTTTGGTTTAAGTACATTGTGCCTTTATTATTAATATTTTTTATTATTAATTAATTTTTCCTAAGATTGATCGGACAAACACCTAGTTTGTTTTGATAGTCTCGGGATTACTCCTGTAATAGTGGATTCTTTCTCCAAAGTATAGGACCTTCGTATTCCACCTGCCTTTCAACTCCCTAAGATTGGACTGATCTCAGGCGAAGGGCCTATACTCTTTCCGGGATCCACCATTCAAATGGTCCAGGTCGAATATCATGCAAATTATTATTCAGCCCATGTGCAAATTTTTATTCATATATATATTTTTTGCTTCCTTTTTTTTTTTTTTTTTTTGCAATAGGGATTGGTCAATAATTCAGAGATATAAAAACCAATCGGTCCATGAAGTGTCCTGAGAATCTATATGCATTTAACGTTGGCTGATGCATGGGTAGGCTGGCCATGGTGTAGGGTAGCAATTTGGAATATTTT
The DNA here is from genome assembly GCA_013146195.2 of Codonopsis lanceolata. NCBI lineage: Eukaryota > Viridiplantae > Streptophyta > Magnoliopsida > Asterales > Campanulaceae > Codonopsis > Codonopsis lanceolata. The sequence goes on along the minus strand of CM028383.1, from coordinate 11,022,372 downwards.
TACGTGCGTGCACGTATGTGAGGTATCTAAAAAAACAATAAAGTCTTTTTTTCAAATATAAAGCAATAAATAAGGCAGTAAATGAGCAGTTAATGGTTTGTCTTTCTGTTCTTTGTGGATTTTTTCGGCTGATTAGTTTGAGTCCTTGAAAGGACAGCACGACTAAGCATGATGGTCATTCAGATCAATAAATAGAAAGAAAAATAGGGAATCTATCTGTTCCTATTAATTATATATTGGTCCTAATCCCCAAAAATAAAATGACGGAATAAAAGAATATTTACATAATTTTGCGCGAAATAAATAAAGCAAACATGATAATAATAATAGTAAGATAAAACAAAATAGAGCAATAATAAGTCCATATTTTTTTTACCCTGTCCGAAATTCTATTTTTGATTTTCTTTTTTTATATATTCGCAACAGTACCTGGAACGAAGCTGCTGCAAGTTTCACGATTATTTATACAAATATATATACAAATATATAAAAATGCGATATTTAAACTGTCAAATAAATATAATAAACATGTTTAGCCAAAATCAAAAGAAAACTTGTTTTTTTCTTTTGAAAAATGAGTCAAGCCCTCAGTTTTTATTTTCTTTTAAAATAAAAACAATTTCTCTAGTAGAGTCGCCACTGTGAGTGTCTCGGATTTTATTTATCTCCCCTCATGCTGATGAAAAACGGGTGATTTCAAAATAAATCATTAAGACGCGTGGAATACGCCCGACCTCATTGTGGACTCACAATATTAAAACAGAGTCGCCATCTTTATTTTAATGAGAAATAAAGAGAAACCAAAATATAACCAGATTTGCAAAGGGTTCAGAGGCTAAGTTACGAAGTGGGAAGGTGTTAGGCACCCAACTCGCCCTTTCGGTCTCAAAATAGTTTTTTTTGGCTAAAATATGTTTTTATTATATTTATTTAACAAATGAAATAAAACATTTAAATATACATATATCTGTACATATATTATTACAACACTTGCCAAAGCCTCCTTTCGGGAGTTACAAATACATTTATAAATATTTGACCATAAAAATGGCTTTTTTAGTGCTATTTTCTATAGAAATTCGGGCAGCATGACTGCTTAATGCTTATATTGCTTACATTTTACTACTCTAAATAGCACTTTTATATAATAAAACTTTTAAAACGACCTACCTCTTGAAGCGTGGGGGTGCACTTGCTCTGTCCTTCAGGGAGATGAAGCCTTTTTTTTGCTGCTGTTACTGTTTTGTTGCGGAGATTCGGGCAGAGTAACTGCTTCCGAAAGTTGCTTTCAGGCTTCGAGAACTGGGCGGAGCAACTGCTTGCTTTTTTGCTGTTGTTTGCTTGCTATTGGTGGAATTTGTGCAGAGCAACTGATTACCTTTTGATGTTTTGGTGTTTGGATTTGGGCAGAGCAACTGCTCACTCTGGGATTTTTGGACCGATGGAATAGGGTGAAATCCTAGCAGGGTAACTAGGCTTCACTTTAACCGATTGGTTTTGTGTTTGGGGAAGGTTTGACAGAGCTTCGGGGCAAGAGGAGGAAAACTTTCAAGGCGTTCTTTCAGAACTCATTGCGGAGGCTTTTTAACTGTGTGCGGTGTGTGTTTAACTATGTGCCGTATGTATGTGAATTCCTGAAGTCGGGGCCTTCTATTTATAGGTTGGGAGAGGCCTTCCTTCGCGATTAAGTTTTCTCCTTTTGCGTTTCATCGGCTTGTATCATGCACTGAGAGAGTTGCACCAAAAGCAAAATGTTACAGTGCATTGAGAACTATTGGGCGCCACCCATGGCGGGGGCTGGCGCGGCGCCAGGTGGCCATGGGGGCGGGGCCAGGGTCATTTTTTGTTTGATTTTTGGCATTTAGGCGCTCTGCATTTCACTATTTACGCATTTTGCTTTTTCTTTTGCATTTTAACCATGTAACTTGACATTTATTATTATTTAACAGGTCTTGATATCTCATGTCATGTTACATACCAGAAGTACGAAATTAAGGTGTCTACACCGTATTAAAGAATATTATAGTAACTTTCGCTTCATCTTCTTCATACACCTTTCATCACCTGAATCAGAACCTCACGTGCTTCGATTTAGACTCTGTTTGTTAAAACTAGAAGTGACAAATAGACGGGTATGAGCGTGCCCATGTGGACGACGGGCTCAAATGGATGGGCAAATAAGGGTCCATTTAATTACATGGGTATATATGGGCGGGTACTGAATGGGCATGGACGCCCGTTTACTCATTAGCATACAATTTTTAAATAGTTACAAAAAATACAAAAAAAATCTTTTCTATCTACAAAAAATTACTCAAAATTTACAACCAACCTTTCAACAGTTCGATTTTGAATTTTTGTTATAAGTCAGGCTTGAGTTTTTTTTTTTTTTGTTTAAATGGTCAAAGGGTCTAAAACTACGTCCATATGTTATTATGAACAGAAGAATTTATAGTGACATATTAAAATTATTCTCGTCCAAAGCCAATTATATGGAGATCGAGAGTTTGTTTAGTGAATTATGATGAATCAATACAATATAGGAAAAAGGAATATTATCAATATATATAATGAAAAAGAAAAAATCATATTAATTAAACTAGTCAAATTGTTTAAAAGTAATACTCCTATTTATGATTGGGATTGGCTTATAAAGTCAATGTCGTGATTGTGACCGAATATTTTAAAGCATCCAAATAACAAACTAATGTAATACAATAGATTATCGATATGTTTGTTTAATGTATCATGTAGGCTAGTTTTGTGTAGTGTTTAATCGTGGGTGCCCAGGTGGCACCCATTTAGCCCATTCTATTTTATGGTCTTAAATGAGCTTGCCTATTTGTACCTATTTAATTTTTGAAGTGTGTCTATGCCCATTTTTTAATGGATGATCTGGCGGATAAATACAATACACATGAGCAAAATTTACCAACTCTAGTTAAAACTAAAAAATTAAGTTAGGAAAATATTGGTCAACTGTTACCCTTGTGTGTATGATTAAATATAGATACATAACCCCTAATTGTTTCAATTATAAATTCAAATTTAAGAGAGCTCAAAAAATTGATATTATTCTTTGGTAAATGTTATTACAAGCTCAATATTGTGATGTTACTAAGAGTTTGAGTGCAAGAGACGTTAAATGATGAAACACGTGTGTAATGATTTGGAATATCTACATCATTTTTAAAAATAGTCTATTGATCTAGCAACGTTGAAATCTAAGTGGGTTTGATCTAACGATACTAAAATTAAAGTTTGTAATAATATCACAAACTCAAACTCGTAATATTATACCTCTTTTTCTTTTTTCAAAAATTATGTTTTAAAGGATTGTCAAGTAGCACGTATGAAAGTGCTAAATCTTGCACTTTTTAAAGCTACTATTAATGTAATGTGTTTTTGGCCCTTGACTTAATAAAAAAAAATGATCTCGTTTAAAAAGACGGTCGGCCAAGGCTGCCGATCGATCATGGTGTGGCCTCCCAATAAAGAGGAGAGTCCGCCTATTGTAGTCAACCATTCCTTCATAAAATAAAGTTAGGTTCTGTTGGACTTTACAAAGGTTAGAATTGAATGGTAGGAAAAAAACAATGCTTACAAAGTGGCTGAATTGGATTAAGTTAACAAAAAAAAAAAAAAAAAAAATAAAGCAACTTGAAAACGTAAACAAAGCGGCTAGATTGGATTATTTTGGGACTGGAGTGGTCACCGTGAATATTGGCGAAAATAGAGGGACCCAAAACACGTACGTTAAAAGTTTTCATTTGACGAATTTTTTTTTATTTATTATAATGATGATAAAAATTGTATTACATTATTATTATTATTATTACTATTTTGTTATAACAATAATATCATTATTATAATAGTAATATTATTATCCATATTAATATTATTAGTATTAAATAACAAAAACCTATTTAAGAAATGCATTTCCTAATCATCCCAAAAACAACTGTTCAATCCATATGATCTAATTTTCATACTGAAAATTCAAAATTTTATTATTAATTGATAATAGTAGTAGTAGTGATAGTAATAATTTTATTATTATTACTATTAATTAATAATAATATTTTTATTAATGAAAATAATCATATTAATTGCAAATTTTTTTGATGTTATTGTTATAATTAATAGTAAGTTATTTGTTGTTGTTGATATTTTATTAGTATTATTATATGTAAAATATTGAATCATTAAAGTTAAAAATAAGTTTCTTTTCAAATAAAAAAAAATCCGTTTCAAATAAAATCTCATACTCTAACAATGTTAGTAGAATCGTTATGTTTTGAACTTTTTGGTAATAAGAGTTTAATTTTAGGACTTTTTAGATAAATTATTTTTGGGACTTTTTGGATATGAGAATTTTTTTAGTTGGACTTTTGGTATTTTTCCCAATTTATTTTACACTGATTTCATGATCAGCATTTTAAAAATGCTTTGATTGTTTTATCAAATGTTTTATCAAAAAATTCTAAAACATGTGAATTATTACACTTTTGGTGTAGTTATCTGATGTTATATACTTAATACTCCTTTCGTTTTAGGCAAAAAATCCACGTTTGAAAGTCAAACTTTTTAAGAAAATGACACTTTTAGTATCTTATTAGTAATTAAATAACACTTTTATACCTTATTTTTTTGAAGTATATTTTTTTAAGTAAAATATCCTAAAATGAAATAGTGGATGATGAGTTCGACCTAAATCCTGGTCACGAGCCAAGCACATGTGCCTTCATGTGATAGTCACGTGGGATATAGAGACCAAGATAAAGGTCACCTGGGTAGGATCATCCGGATTGAGCATTTTATATCATTTCCAACCAGGAATCATCCTATGAATATGTCCGAGCAGGGAGCAGGGCTGCCCAAGCAAACGGATACTCATCCTACAACGTAAATACTTGATAACTCTCAAGCCCGAGATTTTAGTCATGACTTCGACAGTTACGCGGTCAACCTGTATTTATGGCCATAAAGGCCTAAGATCTCTCTACAATAACTACTCAGCTCAGATTTTACCCCCAAAGGGCTATATATACCTCACAAAGTTTCATTTGAAAGGTATGCTCACTTTACACACCGAAACTCTGTCCTTTTGCTTTCGATCAAGCTTAACACTTATTCTCACGTCGGAGGGGTTTTGCGAGGCCCTGCCTTGCATTCCTTCTAAGGTGTTCTTCTTTTGGCAGGTTTCGTCTAAGATCCAACCTTCACATAAGCCCAGATATCCTACATTCGCGAAAATGGCTCGACACCAAATTGTGTAGCATCAGTTTGGTTCCGTTGCCAGGAAACAAAAAAATTCCGATCATCTTTTCATCAACCTATCCTTAGCAATGGCCAAGAACGGTATGGGACAAGTCGGAACAAGTGGAAATGCAGGTGGAGACGTGTCTGTTCACCAAGGGGATTGGCCACTAGTTAATAATAGACCGGAGGGAGTACCCCAACCGGAACTTCCACTAAGGAATGGGCTTCCCCTAATGGGCGGAGGCATGATGACAAGGTCGCAGACGGCAACACAACATGCTTTTCCAGGTGATGAGGGATTCATTCCCGTGAATGATCAACCCTAACCCGATTTAAGGAATCAGCTACAACAACAAAGGGCTAACTCGGTTGAACTACGAGAGCAGTTGAATCAACGCCAAGAGGCAGCTCGAGTTAATCAGGTTGCAGAGCCTGTCCAACTAAATGAGCAGGCGCAAGCCATGACTCTATGAAATCAAGCACCATACTTGAACATGATGTTTGTTCTGAATCAACAATTAGCTGCACTAGGTCAACCACCAGTTCCCATAGAGGAACAATTGATTCCAATTGTGCCTGCATTAAGTGCTTAGTGAATGGCTGAAAGAGTGCCTAGTGTTGGTGGCTCTGCCCCGCACAGAGCTCTTTTAGCCATCAAGCAAGCACCAGCCCGAAACCGAGCAGAAAGTGGTGGCAGCCACTATCAGGGAACTCGTGTGGTCGAAGTCCACGAGGAAAGAAATGGACAAGATAAACGTCACGCTAGAGAGCATAGCGTGGTCATTGAGTCACAACCTGCTAGCAGGCGGAGCCGGAGAGAGGAGCATGAACGATCCTATCATTCTCGTTATTCTCAACGATCTAGGAGGTCACCACCTCGGAGGGAACACGATAGGTGGGCAGATCTCCCCGTTATTTCCCGACCACCAAGAGCTCCCTTACCTGTTGCAGCATAACCAGTGGTTTCACCTCAACCAACTATAGTTCAGCCCGCGGTAGCTCTCGCGGTAGTACCGCTAGAACAACCTCAAATCATGGTCGAGTTCTTGGCAAATTGTGGAGCCGAGGATGGATGGATGGGAAGCTGGTCGCCGACCTGATGAGATAATTCGGCCAACAGATGGCAGTCCTTTTGCAGATTGGATTGAAAATACACCTTTGACTCAGGGGGTTGTCTTCCCAAATTTTGACAAATACTCGGGCAAGCCTCGAGCAGGAGATTGGCTACGTTCATTTGAAGCCCAAATGGGATTAGTTACCAGTAGTAAAGTGCTCAAAATGAAAGCGTTTGCTGGGGATATTCAAAGCAAGGCCCAAAGCTGGTTAGGCAGATTTCAAGAGGATCCATCATTACATGGAATGATCTAAGAGAGAAATTTCTAGATGAATTTGGCTCGACAGGCTCCTTCCCTAAGAGTCGATTTGACCTTTGAAATGTGGTCCAATGAGCTAATGAATCTTCCCATAGTTACGTGGAAAGATTTACTAAGTTGCTCGAGCAGGTCACGGGCATGAACAAAGGTGAGGTCACACTCTGCTTTTTGAATAACATGCGGAGTGGGGGCCTAAAACAAGAGCTGGTAATGCATCCACCAGCAACTCAGGGCGAGATGCTTGCTCGAGCACAGTTGTTCAGCTCGACGGAGGTTGATCGAAGGGGCAAGGGAAAAGAGAAAGCAGAAAGTAGCTCGGCGCCGAATATAACCCCTAGCTCAAATAACAACAATTCTCGTAAAGACCGAAACATGACATCTGATTCGACTTAATGATTTAGAGAGCAGTACTTCACTCCTCTGAATACTTCAAGGGAGGAGATTATGATGGGAATTCAGAATGACCTTCCTGCTCCCTACCCCATGAACCCGGACACGACTTGGTATCGGGATAATACAAAATTTTGTGCTTATCACAATGATGTGGGCATGTCACTGAAGAATGCATTATCCTGAAAAAAAGGAAATCCATCGATTGATCAATCAAAGACGTCTTGATAGATTTAAGCAGGGCCACAACAATGGCAACAATCGTCGTGATTTTTCTGTTCGGGGAGGATGAGGGAATAGGGGAAATGCCCCTCAAATACAAGGGGTAGTGAACATGATCCTCGAGGAAGAATTTACCTCAACACAACTAGGCAAGCACATTTACTCGCTGTCAAAAGTGATGAGTGTGCCACTAGTTACACGTGTGGGAGAGCAGACCATTCACTTTACTCATAGTAAATTAGCGAGTACAGCTTTGGCCTTTGGGCAACCTTTGGTTATCTCGGCATTGATTAACAACTGGCAAATACCCCCGTGTGTAGAAAGACATGGGGGCCTGCTGAGATGTGCTTTACTATAACTGTTTCAATGAGATTGGTCTTACTGATGCTCGCTTGAAACCATACTTGGGGACACTGGAAGGTTCACAAACCACAAGGTTGGAGTTAAAGACACAGTTGATCTGGAAGTTTACATTGGTGATGGGGAACACATGAGGCTTGAGGTCATTACGTTCCTCGTTATTGATCTAAAGTCGTTGTACAATACTATCATGGGCATCCCTTCCATAGCTCGTTTCCAGATGGTTGCTTCAATACCCCATTAGCGAGCAAAGCTTTATGCTGACAGTGGCATTGGGATAATTCACAGCTAACCCTGAGCAATGTGGGAGTACGTTTTCACCATTTCAGAAAAGGAGAAATCCTATCAAACCAAGGCCATGCCGTTATGGGAGTCATAATGGAAGGTGAATGCTTACATCCTACAAGAGATCGAGGAAAAATCTTGATTAAAATGTTTTGAACGAACTCGTGATTTTCCCAAAATTTCCTTGATCTCTCTCTCACAATTACACTAATCTAGAAGGGATAACACTCAAGAACCCATCCTAGAAACAAAAACAATGTGGAAGAACATATAAGGAAAAACCCAGAAATCTTCAAGATTTTAACAAGAACTCAGAAAAAAGGAAAATAGAAACGGTTTTGAAGAACTTACTTGTTAGTTAAACTTACTGGATTGCCAGAGAATCAAATGATAGCCAGAAAATCGCCGTCACATGGAAAGAAGATTTGAAGATGAAATTGCAGTAAAAAAGAAAAAAATGATTAGGTTTTCCTCTTTTGTAGGAGACGATTGGGGGAAAAAATGCTCAAATCACGTGCCCAAAAACCTTAAAAATTTGAATTTAGGTGGCTGCGACACACCCGATCAAACCCACCATAAATGCACATCTCGAAAAGACGCGGCCCATCATGATACTGTGCCTAGTTGACATCACCCTACAAAGCCTTCCTAGCTTCCCACAACTGGCGGCTCAATGCAACAGCTGTCACCGACAAAGCAGCTCCCCTCGCTTGGATCCCGACAATCAAACGAAAATCAACAAGTATTTTGCTCCCCAACTCAGGTTACAACAGCGACAACTACAAACATGCTTCTCGCACCGAGCATAAATACTTGGCGAGTAAGGAGCAGTGGGCCACTGATGAGCTCTGCCCAAATCCTGGTCACGAGCCAAGCACATGTGTCTTCATGTGATAGTCACATGGGATACATGGACCAGGATAAAGGTCACCCGAACATGATCATCCGGGTTGAGCATTTTACATCCTTTCCGACCAGGAATCATCCTACGAATATGTCCGAGTAGGGAGCAGGGCTGCCCGAACAAACAGATCCTCATCCTACAACGTAAATACTTGATAATTCTCAAGCCCGAGATTTTAGTCATGACTCCGTCAGTTACGTGGCGGTCAACCCTGATTTATGGCCATAAAGGCCTAAGATCTCTTTATAATAATTACTCAGCCCAGATATTACTCCCAAAGAAATATATATACCTCACAAGGTTTCATTTGAAAGGTACGCTCACTTTATACACCGAAATTATGTCCTTTTTCTTTCAATCACATTTAAGACTTACTCTCACGTCGGAGGGGTTTTGCGAGGCCCTGCCTTGTATTCTTTCTAAGGTGTTCTTCTTTTGACATGTTTCGTTTAAGATCCAACCTTCACATAAATCCAGATATCCTAGAATCCGCGAAGAGAGGTCCGACACCAAATTGTGTAGCATCAGTGGACTCTTTACCCGGAACGGAGGGAGTGTTTATTTTGTCTAATTAAATAGATAAAAATATGTTTAACACCTAAAAATTATACAAAATGACATAAAAATAAAATAGTACTCCTAATAAGTTAGCCTTTCTCAATTGGGATGAAAGTAGTACCATAATTCATGCAAGAAACAACGTTATACATACATGTACTAGAAGACGTGACAATGTCCAAAGCACATGGTTCGTTTGTCTACATTCTACTATACAACCATACATTTGAATGTTAGAAGTCCCAAAGCAGAACTTGGAATTAATCTTCAAAAAGAAAAAAGAACAAAGAGAAAAAGAGAAGAAAAGGTGCATAGTACACGAAGAAGAAGTAACTATTTTCTGTTTCCTATCAATATTCAGAGATTCTGTTCTAGGCTGATCCAGATAACAGATAACATGTAGAAAATAATAAAAATAGAAAACCTAAATACAATAGAATTAATAGGAGTAAATAAATTAAGAGTATGTTTGGATATCCCAATTCCATAGTTTGGAATTGAAATTGGAATTGGAATTGGGGGCTTTCAAAACCAATTCCGTTGTTTGGTAATACATTTAAAATTTAGAATTAAAATTGAGCTGAAATTTCAAATGTCTCAATTCCATAAAACTAATTATATATAAGAATTTAAATTTTAAATTTTGGTCAATTATTATAAATAATAACAACTCACCTTCCTTTTACCACCACCGCAAGCCACCACCTTCGACCACCACCACCAGCCACCTCCGACCTCAGCCTTCAACCACCACCGTCCTCCGACAATCACCACCGACCTCCGCCTCCGCCACAGTCATCTCCGCCACCAACCACCACCATCCGCCACCTCTATATTCTATTTACTAATAAAAAAATAAATTATCACAATTTGTGAAAAATTTAAACCTTTATCATTCTCATTATCATCAACACCCATTACCATTAGCCTATACTTGACACTTGATATGTAAATGAAATTTTATTTTAACTATAATGTAGAATTACAATTAAATTTTACATATTATTCAAACTATGAAATTACTATAATTTTTAAAATAAATTCCAAATTATTTAAATTTCATAAAATTTTAATATTTATTGAATTCAAAATCAATATATCTAAACGAACCCTAAAAATAATTATAATAAATTACAAAGATATTATTCTCTAATTAACATGAACTCGCCGGTCCCCATTGATACTTGACATATATTTACACAACACTTTCTGAAATCAAATAAGTACACATCTATCACTCAAGACTATGACAAGTTTAATTCTCTCCGTGGTTATAAGATGGTGACAAATTGGAGTTATGCTAATTTATGTGCGATAAATAAAATTTGATTGGGAGAACTTTTCCTCCCTTTTAGTCCTATTCAATTCAAAAATTAGTCTTAAGTCTCGAGTTTGGGAATACTTGGCTGAAATTTCCGAAATACACCTAAATCTATCAAATAAACTAGGGGTGTAAACCGAACCATGGAATCGAACCGAATCAAACTAAATCAGTCAGTTTGGTTCGATTTTGATCAAAGATGGTTCGGTTTCGATTTCAAAAATTAGAAAACCACGCTGTTCGGTTCACTATTTTTGGTATCAAACCAAATCAAATCGAATCAAACCAAACCAACCTATATATTTTTATTTATTTATTATATAATATATATTATATTACGTTTATTAACTATTTTGAACTTTTGATTTATTCATAATATATATATATATATATATATATATATATATATATATATATATATATATATATATATCGCATACTAAACCATACAAAATCTTGATTGTTGGAGAACTATTATTTCTTCAATTGTTTGTCTTTATTTTAGAATTTGTATTGTTTTATTTATGATAATTTGTTGTTAGTAGGTTATTTTCTAATTTTGATGTTAATTTTAAATTAAAATCTTATTTTTATTGTTATTTTTAATGTTGGTTAATTTCATTAAAAATAATTTATATAAACCACAAAATCGAATCAAACCAAACCGATTGATTCGGTTCGGTTCGATTCCAAGTCTTACTCGATTCGGTTCAGTTTGAGATTTTTTAAACTACTAGGAGGCGATTCGGTTGGTAGTTTTGACATAAATCCAAACCAAACCGAACCATTTATACCCCTAAAATAAACAATAATTCATGTCACGAGATTAGTTGATTGAAAATGCTTATTATTTCACTTTTATTATAAGGACTTTTATTTTCTGATGCCAAATACTCCCTCCATTTCTAAATACTATAATTGTTTTACTTTCTTTTTCCATTCGCTAGATTTTTGAGTCCGTGCCTATGGCACGATGTCAGTATATCTGATTTTGCCACTTGAAACGATAATGTCTAAATAGAAAATGCGATTTTAAAAAATATTACAGTTACGGAGTACATTACTTCAAGTGGTAGTTTAGAGGTGTTATACGAACTCGACCCATAGTTGAGGGAGGATATTTGTAAGAAGTTATATGTAATTGACCTATGAACGATTGATTTTGCGACGAAATGGAAGATTGATGTTTTATAAGGGGTAGTTGTTCAGAAGATTAATCTCAAAGAGTGAATGCTCATAATATTAATTATATGGGGTAATTTTATAACAGAGTGAAAGAAAATAGAGAGTTAAAAGTAGATAACTACTCTCACACATGTGAATGTGAGGGTGAATTCTAACCGTTAAATTTTTAAAGATAATTTAATCTCAACCTCTAAATAGCTTTAGTCAATTGCACATGTGTGAGAATGAGCTATATTGTAATATAGATTCCAAAAAACTTGTCTTGTGTCTAATTTTTTTTTAAAAAATATTTTAACCATTTTACACTTATTTGTTTTCCTACATTAATAATGGTCCCATATGCACATGAATTTGAAAGTAATGAATAAGTTAATTAATTTTTTTTAAATTTGTGTTTAGTCAAACATGACAATTATATAAGAACTGATAGAGTAATTTGTGTTTAGTCAAACATGACAATTATAAGTAAGTGTAGTTTAGTGGTAAGACGTTTCACCTATACCTAATAGGTTGTGAGTTTGGGTCACTAAAATAATAATAATAATAATATTAGAAACAGGCAAATAAATTTTACATATTTCTTAATTTTGATTCATTACATTTTACTTCAAGTTTAAAGATCCATTCTATTTAAAAAAAAATTTCAAGATCTTTATAAAAAAATAACTATTCCACATAAAATATTTGACTTTCACAACTAGTAAAAACGAACAAAAGAGAAAGTAGAGTCAAGGTGTAAATATGGTTAATTACTTTTTTGACTATAGTCAAAATTGAGAGTAATCGATTTGATTAACGAAATTTTAATATCCAAAATGTGATAAAAGTACTCATGATTTGGGTAAAATGTAACTAATTTCGTTAACTAGATATCTATATTGATAATGAAGTTGTTGATGTTGATTATGAGTACGTCAGCAATTCTGTTATCAATTTCGATGTTCAATTAACGACAATGATTATATTTTACGCAAATTTTAAGGACATTGGTCACATTTAGATATTAGAAGTTTATTGAGCAAATTGGTTGCCCAAATTTGTACAATTTTGTCAAAAAAAAGTAATTGACCCAAGGCATATATGGTGTCCAAGTTAGTAATTTTTCATAATGGGGGTGGGTCCACTTGAAGCTAGAGCCTGACTAATGAACCAAGCTTTTGTGCCCCAATTGGATAGAAAGCCCACGTTATGAGGAGCACCTTGTCCCTTGGCCCATTTTGCAAGGCTGTTTTGCCACTATTTATAGCCACAACCAAGTCTATTAAACCATTTTTTCAAGGAAATCTTCCATGGCCACCACTACCCTGCTAATGGGAATGGATCCCATAACATTCATCATTCATAGCATAACCAACTGCTATAAATAGCCCTTATGAAAATCATTACCTTTTTATAGTAGTAGTTATCCTTCTTGGTTATTTACCTACTTACTCATGTGATCGAACATCATATCCCATTAATAGTGACAACTCGCCTCTATCATGGGTATACCAAATGAAGAAGGTTGCCAATGACCCAAATTTTCATTTGTTATGTATAAATATTTGAAATGGGATTCAAATAAAATATACTGAATGTAGGTGAGTGAATTTCAAATCAATATACTCAATACATCATTTGAAAAACTTATGCAGTTATGTATTTGCTCGAGTTGGATTGAGTTGATAAAACCTCACGGTTTAGAGTAAGTCTTTTGTAAGATCGTCATACGGATCTTAATTCGTAAGACGAAACCACATTATCTTACAGCTCAATTCATCAATACATGGTGAGTCGGGTAAAAAAGATCCGTCTTACAAAACATATCCGTAAGATCATCTTACACAAGTAGGGGCGGATCCACATAGGTTTTAGGGGTGTCCATGGACACCGCTCAATTAAAAAAAATTAGGAGTATGGTTGTGATATTTGACAATTGGACCCCTCCAAAAAAATTTATTGGATCCCTCCCAAATTCTCTGTAAAAAATATTGTCAAGACGGATTTACGAAATCGAATGTCCGATCAATTTTAAATGATTCTCTTGTATGTTATATCGAAAAAGACATGTTAATGAATGTTGGTGATGATGTAATTACGCGTTTTCAACGTATGAAAACGCGTAAAGGACAAATTGTAATTTCTAATTTTTTTTTTATGTAAGGGCAAGTCCAATGGTAGAGGTCAAAACCAAATTTTGATACCTATGTAAGAGTATTAGACTCTCCAATAGTTAAAGTAAAAGGTATCAAAATTAGGTGTGGTACTAAGGAAGGTACCAAATTTGATACCTCTCTTAGTACCAGACCTAATTTTAATACCCTCCATTTTGATACATATGGTTGGAGATGATCATTTGATACCAATGAATAATAACCAATAGGTATCAAATTTTGGTTTTGATAGCTATAAGTAAATCCACCATTGGACCTCTAATACTCTCTCCGTCCCAAAATATATGACGTCTTGGGATAATTTTTTTGTTCCAAAATAGATGACATTTTGTAATTTTCAAGGAACTTTTTCCATTTTTTTCTCAAATTCTCTCATATTTATTGACTTCGTAACCCGTGTTTGACTCTTTGGGCAAGAATATCAAGACACCTAATTAATGTTTGGATAGGGGGAGTTTAGTATTTACAATATATTTCCTTGATCTATGTGAAAAGCCCTAAAGGGTTATATATTTTGGGACGGAGGGAGTAGTTAAAATTTTCGACACCGGTCAATAATATTCTTGGATCCGCCACCGTACACAAGTTTTTACCCACGACTTATAACCTAAATAGGAAAGAAATAAACAATAAACTTTATTGAACTCTATTCAATTTAGGAACATGACTTGAGTCAAATTGCTTGAAATTCAACTCAAGCTTGATTGAAACTCCAACTAACTTGGTGTTCGATAATTTTATCAAGCTTATGTCCAGTCATAATAAGCTTACAAGAATACTTAATTATTGTTTTTAGTCAAACAAATTCGATTTTGCATGACAAAAAATCAAACATACTCTTGTGTGGAGTGATCCATTAAGAGTAATCTCCCAGGTTCGTTTCTCACTAAATACAAATTTTGTTAGCAAAAAACTCAATACCACAATCAAAAATTAATCTCAAACCTAATAAATATAACGTAACCTACGAAATATCGAAAAGTAAAGAAAAAAAGATAAATACACCAAATAATGAATAAAGTTGACTACAATCTTAAATGCATGATATAACTGAGCAAAGTATATCTAAAGCTTAACTCATTCAAAACTTTGATTTTTATCAGACAATCGTTTGGTGTAGCGTTTTGAAAATGCAGCTTTTTCAAAATACAGCGTTTTTAAAACGCAACGTTTTTAAAATGCAGTTTTATTTTTGTAAACACGTTTGGAAAATTATTTCAAAACGCTATTTTTCATAAACAGACTAGTTGAAAACGTAGCATATTTTTAAAACGCTCACGTTTTTAAAAAGCTGCGTTTTAAAACGCTGTATTGAAACACTTTTAAAGAGAAAACGCTGCGTTTTTTACCAACGTTTTGACCAAAACGCTCCACCAAACAAACACTAAAACTTATATAATACGATTTTACGAATATTTTTTGTAAAACATATTCTGATTACCCGATTCACCGTGTATTGGTAGGTTGAACTATAAGATAGTGAAACTCCATACTATGAATTAAAATTCGTAAGACCATCTTACACTTCCAGAAGAGCTACTTTTATTATTATTATTATTATTATTTGATTGATTATCTTCAAAAATCCAAAGACTTCAATATTTGCCCAAAAATAAATCTGCCTATGAAGTTTAATCAGACGGGCATTTCTGTCATTTCACTCAAAAGGAGGGCATAATCCCTGAAACTTTTCCCAGCTGTGTCCCTCAAAAGAGAAGGATCCGCAATTCCGCATGCCAATGCCCACCCATAGTTTACAACACTAACCCTAGTCAAATTAAACCCAACCCTAGTTAGTTAAACCCTCCCTCACTCACTATCCAATTTATTCTCTCTCCTCCTGACACTTCTTCCTCCCTTTCTCTCGCTATTGCAGTTTACACCACCAACCATCACCATGGGCGAATTACGACACCTCTACCTCCTCTTCACTTTCTCTCTCCTAGCCATTTCCGCCGTCGTCAAAGCTCACAACATCACCGCAATGTTATCCCCGTTCCCGGAATACAGCGTGTTTAACAATTACCTCTCCCAAACAAAACTCGCCGACGAAATCAACAGCCGCGAGACCATCACTGTCCTGGTTTTGAACAACGGTGCCATGTCAGCACTCGTAGCCAAACACCCCCTCTCCGTCATCAAGAACGCCCTCAGCCTGCACGTTTTGTTAGACTACTGGGATAACCAGAAGCTTCACAAGATTTCCGACGGGACAACTCTTTCCACCACTTTGTACCAGACTACCGGAAATGCCCCTGGTAAGCTCGGTTTTGTCAACATTACCGATTTGAAAGGTGGTAAGGTCGGGTTCGGTTCGGCCGCTCCGGGCTCCAAGCTTGACTCGTCGTATAGCAAGTCCGTTAAACAGATTCCGTACAATATCTCTGTGATGGAGATTGATACTCCAATTATTGCGCCGGGGATTTTGGACGCGCCGGCGCCGTCGGCTTCGGATGCGAATATGACGGCACTTTTGGAGAAGGCTGGGTGCAAGACGTTTGCGAAGTTGATTTCCGATACCGGAGTGTTGAAGGTTTATCAGACGGCGGCAGATAAAGGATTGACGCTGTTTGCGCCGTCCGATGAGGCGTTTAAGGCGCGTGGATTACCGGATCTGAGTAAGCTTAGTAATGCGGAGCTGGTTTCGTTGTTGCAGTATCATGCGTTGGCGAGTTATACGCCGAAGGGAACACTGAAGACGACGAAGGATCCATTGAGTACGCTGGCGACGAACGGCGCCGGAAAGTACGACTTGACGGTTACAACTGCTGGCGACTCGATCACACTTGACTCCGGAGTTGACACCTCGCGAGTCGCTAGCACGGTTATTGACTCGACACCTGTTTGCATTTTCACCGTCGATAGTATCCTTCTCCCAACTGAGTTATTCGGGAAGTCACCTTCGCCTGCACCGGGACCGGCCCCCGAGACTTCACCTTCACCAGCGCCGGCTCCTTCATCACCAGAACCTGCTACAGCTCCGTCCCCTTTCGCATCCCCTCCGGCGCCGCCGATGGTCACGCCAGCCGGTGCCCCGGCCGATGGTCCGAGTGCTGATTCGCAGAACAGCACGTCGGACAACGCAGCCGGAAACTTGAAAGTACCGGCCCTGCTAATGGCCTTGGTAACAGTATCCGTCTCCGCTATTTGCTCATCTCTCTTGCCCTAATTCGTCATTCCACATTGTTTGTCTTCTTTAGTTTTATTTTTTTTAGTTTTGCGAAAACTGGTAGAGTTTATTTTATCTTTATTTACTTTTTAATTTAATATTTATGCCTTATTGTGAGTTCTTGGTTGCACTAGCCGCACATTTCAGCAGCAGGTGGTTTGTGGAGTATTAGTTTTGGATAAATTAAGGAATGTTTTTATTGGATTGTAATAGCATCTTCGTAAGTAAAATTATTAATACCAATTCTAGTTGTGTCTCAGTAAACACTGCCACTTACACATTATTAAAATATTCTTCTCTGTATTTTTTTTCTCTGATAGTTTTCATTTTTTTTTCAATTATTACATAGGTCCTATTACTCATTTACTTTATTCCTACTACTTTTTTTTATTTTATACTTTTCAAATAAATAAATTTATTTAACTTTAATTATTATATTTCATATTCAAATAATTTGTTTAAATAATAAAATAATTTATAAAAAATATATTACTTATAATTTATTTAATATAATTTTAATTGATAAATATTTTATATTGTTCAAAAATAACCAAATCATAAAACGATTAGAAATTTACATAAAACTTTAAAATTAAAATTACATGAAAACATCAATAATTAAAATTATATAAAAACATGCATAATTAAAATTACATGAAAACGTCACTAATTAAAATTAAATAAAAATGTCAATAATTAAGATTACATAAAACAAGGAAAATTAAAATTAATAAAAATGTGCATAATTAAAATTACATAAAAACATGAATAATTAAAGAAATACATGAAACAAGGAAAATTAAATCTGAACCCCTTCATTACTCAACCGCATGCGCGGGCGGGCATGTATGAGAAGGTTTTTTTTTGGAGTCATTTCACTTGTATCTTTAATGAGAAATTTGACATCTTTTCGGAAAGTTTATTTATTCTTCGCTATTGTTCTCATCTTTTTAGCTTCCCCTTCAATAACCCTAGCATTCGTAAGGAGATATGTTTGATGCAAGTCTATCATGCTTTTTTTATTAAACTCTTCTTTTGTGTTAGATGTTGTGCATTTGCCTTTACCCTTCTTCTTTACTGCCTTTTGTCCAATTGGACGAGTGCAAACATCAATTTCCTCTACATCAACACTAGTATTCGAATGGTCTCTCTTGGACTCAGATGACCTTGCTTTTTTAATACCGATGTAAAGAAGATCATCTTGTGGAAAAAATGAAGTATCTTTTAACATATTCTAAACATGTTCTAAGGGAAAGGGGTACCTTTTACTTGGTGATATTCCATGTAAACATTGAAGAGTAAATCGGCACTGCTCCAATCGCTTTTATAAATTCTCAAAAGCTTATTGTGGATTTAATTGAAGCTTTTCACCGATGGTTAAATTCTATTTAACCAACGTGGTCTTAATTTCGTGTCAGTTTTCGGCACTGATGAGTCTAGACGATATTGGTTGTAGTATTCAGTTATACGACTCTAAAAGACGCAACTCTTTTGATTATTACCAACCATTGCATCTTTTCCCACAATATCCATAACTATTGCAAGTGCAACGTCTTTTCAGTTGATCATTTATCACGGGTTACCTTCGCTTTTGGTGGTACCGGTTCCTTCTCTAAATCAATTGTTTGCACGTTGATTTTCGTCTCGAGAACGGATGATGGTGTAGCTGGTTCTGAGGACGTTGTTCGTAAACTTGCTCTTTTTGATTCATTTAATGAAAAAGCATGAGGAAGGTCTTGTATGAATATCAGTGTTCTAAAAATCGGCCTAGGCGGACGCCTAGGCGTTAGGCGCCATCCCGACGCCTAGAAATTTGGCAAATCAGCGAAAAAATCGGCTAGGCGGCCAACTGCTGATTTTTCTTATTTTTTTAGTTTTTAAAAAAATTTTGGCCATAAATAATGTCATTTTGGGTTTTTAAAATAATAATAATAATAAATATCAATTTAAAATTATTAAATTATTTTTGTAAATTTGTAATTGTCAACGGACCTATGGATAATTGAACTGTTGACTATTTTTGTAATATTTTGAATCGTAGATGATATTAAATTTCTAGTTTTACTTTTAAAATTTAACATCATAATGTAATTATTACTTTTAAATTATTAGGTGATATTTAGTATTAGTATAATTAAAAAAATTATGTTTAATAATTAGGTTATAATAAAAAATATATTAAAAATCAGATATTATGTCTTATTTCTCGACCATGCCTAGGCCCTGCATATATCCCGCCTAGGCGCTCTAGGCGCTAGGCGCTGGTCTGGCGCCTAGCGCCCGCCTAACGATTTTTAGAACCTTGTGAAATATTGGTGGTACATCGTTGGAGAAGCTTGAAAATATAAGTAATTTTGTGCACATTGAACATTTCCAAATTTCAGAAATTGAGCATAATTTGGATAGATGAGTATATTTAGATAGTTGAGAAAATTTGGATGGATAGACAAATTTGGTGGGCATTGGGGGTGGCCGAAAACTGAGAATATTGAACATTTTTGGAATTAGAGGATTTTGAGAATTTTGATCATTAACAAAATTTTCATTCATTTGGGATAAAAAAAATTAAAATTGTAAAAAGAAGAATGAATTTTTTGAAGATAGAATGTAGAGTGGATTTTTAGAAAAGGGAATGGAGAGTGAATTTTTAGAAAAAAAATGAAGAAAGATTGGAGATTGGAGGGTTATTTATATGGTAAAAATTGGATGAATATATATTTTTTAAAAAGTAAAACGGTCATATTGATTTATTTTTTTTTAAAAAATACACTGACCATTCAACAGTATGGTCACTTTTGAAAAAATTAAGAAAATTCATTTTTGAAAACAAGGTTAATGGTTTGATTTTTAAGAAAAAATTTTTTAAAATGAAAATAATTGAATTCAAACAGTTTGTAGTGGGGAACATAATGGACCCGCCGTCTTCGCCTCCTTCACGCGTCGTGGCCTTGCGTGTTGTTTGGTTGAGTGGCATGGTGCGCAACCCTCTCACTTGCTCGCTTCTTTCTCTCTCTTTCGGCTTTAATTCTTAATGTAGAATTTGTGAAGGTAAGAATTGGTGGAGAATGAGCTCCAACAGCAACCAATTCTTAGCTTACTAAGAATTTGGCTAAGAATATGCCATTGCAGTTGCTCTAATGTAATTTGGTGTCTTCTTTTTAACCTTACAATTTTTTTGTGTGTAGCTCTTTGAGAGAGAGAGAGAGAGAGAGAGAGAGACAAATGTTGAGACGCGACCCAAAAAGTACAAAAACATATGTATTTCATTTTGACAAAAACTTGTATAGGACGAAATTTGGTAAGATGGAACTTCATTTATGAATTCGCGCATCATAATAAATAAAAAACATGTTATTATGAATTATATGGTTCAAGGCTGCATCTTTAAACTTTGTGGAGGTCTTGTGTTCGAATCCCTCAAGCCATAGAATTTATTTTTATTGAGTGTGGCTGGCCACGTGTCAGTTTGGTAGGCTAGCTACCACATTAATGAGAAGTTTCTCATTTTACCTGAAAGCTTTGCATTATTCCTTTCAATGGCAGTACTCTTTTGTAAATGAAAGCAATCGTTCCAGTAGAAGTAGGAATGAGAGTTGGAATTCCTTTTACCTTTATACGTATGTTATTTCTCTAAAAAACAATCATCAATTTCACTCCAGAAGTTTTGCAATTCAATGCATGCTTGAATGACTTGCATTTGGTTACGTTCACATTGCAACTCATGGCAACGACACCCACAGTAGAAGGAACTACGCCCATATTGGAGGGAACGACTCCCACATTGGAGCGAACGACACCCACATCATAGGCAACGAAGCCCACATCACAGGTAACGATGCCCAAATTGACACACAATTTCACACAACTTGATCTTGATCTCGACCTCGATCCCACCTCCCTCTGTCTCATACAATTCCACACACACACACACACATCGAACGACAATCCGTGTGTTTTTTTTGTTGGGCTCTAAAGCATTTCCATCTCAAAAGTAATTGTTAGATTGTCACATTTGTTTCTGTAATAAAGAAACAAAGAAAACAGAAGTGAATGTTTCGATAGTTAGACATATTCTTCATGGAGGAAGTTCGAAGAAGCTCGCTTCCGGTAGAGAAATAAAATACGATCTTTCAGGAAAAGTGGGTAGCTCAAACGGAGCAAGGAATTAAGGAGGAAGGAAGAAACTGGGTTGCTCTCCCGCTTCTTATCTCATTGAAGACGACGGTAGACATTTTAGGAACAATTTTATTAAAATGGAATTTATCGAATGAATAAAAAAATAGGGGAGTGAAGCGATTATAATTTCACAAAAGGGGACCGGCTACAAGTCAAAGTCCATAAATATGTGATGGAAAGCCCAATATATGTAGCACAAAAAAAAACAATAATTTAATAAAAGAAACATGATGTCATCAATGAAATCATGTTTGTGTCTTATAAGTTTCTTAACCAAAAGATTAGAAAAGGCCAATGCAGTAGCACCCAATCATGTGATCCTAAACTTGAATGATCTCTTTCTTCTTGGAAAATCAAAACAAATCCCTTCTCCGTGTTGACTAGTTTAACAAGATAAAGAAAGCTAGGTCGCTTAAAGGCTTCCATCACCAAGATTGGGGTGTTCGACCCCAGGAAAGACAAACCTAGGTCACGTGAGTTTAACTGTCTAAACAGAGAAGTGGTTAACTGCTACTACTCTCCATTTTCCATTTTAGAAGGGGTATCTACAAAATGATGTCAAATGTGTAATTTTCAAAAATGACTTACAAAATGATGTCAAATGTGTAATTTTCAAAAATGACTACACTTACTAGAAAAGATGGTCTTTTTTTTTTCTATGAAAACCCCAATATATTCTTATTGGATCGATTAAACGATTCACATGTAGATTAATTGACTCATGAGTCGATCATCACTAGGGTAGAAAGAGAGAAAAAGACGACGCGAGGACGAAGGAGGCGGAGGATGGTAGTGAGCACATAATAGAGAGGGGAGACGACATAGAGAAGAGAGGAGGAAACGGAGGTGGAGGTGGAGGCAGATGATAAAAAAGGTGGAGGATGAAGGAGGTAGAGGAGGACTGCGAGCACAGAGAAGAAAGAGAAGGGAGACAACACATAAAAGAGAAAGAGGAGGAGACATCGTGTTTGAGAAGAAAGGTAAGTTAGGTTTTGGGGCTTTTGGGAAGTTAATAACAATTTTTTGTCAAAGGTGATAAAAGAAAACTTATCGGATTAAATGGTCATACTTGACTAATATCAGATTTTAGAAATTAGAAGATCAATTCTCGATTCTTCATAAACAAACCCAACAATTTTTTATTTATTTTAAATTTACAGACAAGTCATAACCATCTTCATATTTCATACAACCTCGGTTGGGCATATCCAACGCCATGTTTTTTTATGTTCTGAATCTCATCATAATCACAAAAGAAAGTACCTACTCTTTTTTCCTCTTGATAATGAATTGATTTCCTGTCAAATAAGGTCTTGATTTCTCAACGGCTATGAAAAGGGCCCTAATTTCCTTTTACTTCTAAGATATATATAAATGAGTAGGTCGATCTCCTATAAAACCGTCTTACGGATCTTAATTCGTAAGATGAAGTCTCACTCTCTCACAGTTCAACCCAACAATACACGGTGGGTCAGATAAAGATGATCTGTCTTACAAAAAATATCCGTAAGACCGTCTTACACAAGTTTTTACCTATATAAATCCCATGGACTTGGAGTATGGCCTACCAAGGGCAATATCTCCTTATTAGCCATCACTTTATCATGCTCCATCATCTCACTTTCACTTTTTGGTATTTCTGTCACCCTGCGGCAATACTCTTAGAACATCCACATTGTATATTTATTTTTAGACATATTTTTAGTTGGGTCCCACTGCCACCTACACATTTTTCTTTTCTTACTCACTTAAGAATATATATTCTCATTATATAATATTCTTACACAAAAAAATATTTCATTTGCCCCCCTCAAAAACCGGTCACACATGGTGTTAAGAAGTCAAGAAGATTCCTTTTGGAAAATTCTTAGCTAAGAATTTTTCTTATTCTCTCTCCTCTAAGAATTTTGCTCCCATTGTTGCTTTTGTTATTCTTAGCTAAGAATAACAAAAACATAACAATGGGGATGTTCTTTACATACGCGAGTATACCCAGATTCAACACTTTCAAGAATTAATTGGAATTGAGCTGAATCCACCCTCCACATCTTCAACTTTGCCGGCATCCAACTCTCCAATATCTTTTCATACCCTAGCTAACATTACTCTTTTCTTCGTGGATTCAGCTTAGGGTTGGTCTTGGTAGGGGTGAAAACATTGTATCCAATTCATTAGGTTATCCAATATACTCATTATAAAAGATTTATTGTGTGTTATCCATTAACACTCCATTATGTTAGTAAGTGTTAATGGATAACACCTATTAAAGTCCAATAATAAAATGGATAACTATGAGTTTTAACCTGGTTATCCATTGAGTTTACCCACTAATGCCACCATCACCACCACCACTATATGCTATTTACTTAAAAATAATAATAAATGTATATAAAACTTATTGTTGGGAAGTATCAAACTTGGATCAAATTGTTTACACTAAAGTTTATTACCACTAGGCTAGACTACTTTTTGAAATATATTTTGAAAGTTTAATTTAAAATATTTATGAAGATATATATATTGATATTTGCGAATTAGTAATGGAAAGTTATATATATATATATATATATATATATATATATATATATATATATATATATATATATATATATATATATATAATTATTTAATTTATTTTCCCCCATTCTTTTTTTCATTTGTCCCAAAAAAATTGTAATTCCTCAATTATAAATATGCCAATTTACACCCATAATAAATAGAAATATCATTCATTAAATCTTCTCCGGTTGAAACCACTGTAACAATTTAATTATGATGTAAATATATTACAAAGATTATTTTTTCTTCATGTATCATTCCATTCACATTAGGGACTTAACTATCACCCAACTCTCTCAAAACACTTTATCGCTAATTAAACTAGGACACCTGGTTTATTTTAAATTAAATCAAAGTAAGACATTTCATGAACATGCAATTAATATTCCAGATGTGCATATTTTGGATCCGCCCCAGTGGCATTTGAGCCTTGCTTAATGACCCATTGTATTTTTCATGATGTCCGAATGATTGGGCCATATCTATGCGCAACGGGTTGAATCTATTCCCTCAGGTATAAATAACCTCCTCTAGTTTATATTGAGGGCGGTCTTTCTCTTTTTCTAACTGAGAATCACACAAGCACTTCGGGGCTATGTGCCATCTCTTTTATACTCAATGTACTGGTAAACACACTAGAGGGTTTTTGGCGGAGGGCCCTCCTCATCGACTCACGATGTTTATTTTACAGATAATATAGTCAGATATCCACCACCGACGACACCATCACTGCCGGACGGAAACTCTGACGACCCACATACCTACGCTACTTTCGGCACCCCAAGTATGATTTATTTTGGATACATCAGTTGGTTCCGTTGTCGGGAATGTTTTGGATGCTCTCTCACGCGCTGTCCAATGCTGCCGGACTTGTTACCTGACTCTTTACCCTTTTTTTCTTTTTTCAGGTGGCCAAATGAATGTGATTGTTGAAGATAATCCAAACAATGCGCCAACTTCATTATGGGTCACCATCATGGGTGATGTCTGCCCACTAAGGTGACAGAATGAGCGACAGTAAATCATGAATAACAGGAAACACATCCTTCACTTTAAGATGAAGATCAATGGGCCTCGGACCATGCAAGATAGTGCCACACCAATTCGCTGCCCAAATGAGATATCACCACGACCCACAATCCATTTACTATTCTCCACAATCCTAGGCATATGAACCATGACAACCTTCCATATATGAGAAGAATAAACAGGAAGACGAAATCCACTATCAGTCCCATACTTAGCACAAACAAACCAAGCCGATAGACTCTAACCTTCAAGTGCATTCCAATCTAACTTAGCAAGTAAAGAATCCATAACTTGACCAATCGAACGCATTCCTAACCCCCTTATTTAATAGGCCGACAGACATGCTCCTAAGAAATCCAATGAGCTCGATTTTCTCCTGCTGAACTCCAAAGGAAATTAGCCATATGACGTTCCAACCGAAGAATAAACTACTTCAGAAGCTTTAAACCAGCCATGGAAAAAATCGGAATACTACACAAGACCGATTTAAGGAGCACAAGCTTAGCACCAAAAGATAAAAGTCTAGCCTTCCATCCACTAATCCGAGAAAGAATCCTCTTTTCAATATCCTCGAAATATTCAGATTTAATTATCCCTTTAAAAAAGGGCAACCCCATATATTTCATGGGTAACCTGTGCTGATTGCAACCAGATCATTGTGCAATATT
Source organism: Codonopsis lanceolata (assembly GCA_013146195.2). Classification (NCBI taxonomy): domain Eukaryota; kingdom Viridiplantae; phylum Streptophyta; class Magnoliopsida; order Asterales; family Campanulaceae; genus Codonopsis; species Codonopsis lanceolata. The sequence continues at coordinate 10,996,758 of CM028383.1, read as the reverse complement.
ATGAATCTTCCGTTGCGAACAATGTCGCGAAGTATAAAAACTGTTTTTCTCCAAATTGATAAGCTGCTCGGAAGCTTTCTCATATTCAGCCATTACACGTCTAAGAGAAGGAATCGACATTTTACTAACATTATAGAAAATAAGCATGTCATCCGCATAAAGCAAATGAGAAATAACCACTCCTCCAACACCATGCCTATAGGGGTAGATCTTCCTTTCCGAAACAGCCCTGTTAATATTGAAACTTAAGATCTCCTGAGCCATAACAAACAAAAGAAGAGACAAAGGATCGCCTTGACGAACACCCCGAGACAACGGAAGAAGCGAAAGGATTCATCATTAATATGCATAGAATACTAGATGTTGCTTATAAGACGATAGATCAAATCACAGTTCAAGCCGTCAAATCCAAAAACTTTCAACGCACGTAACAAAAAACTCCATTCAAGCCTATCGTATGCTTTTGTCATGTCTAATTTAAATACCACGTTACCTCCATGCGTTTTTTGATCGATGCGTTGGATTAATTCATGAGCCAGCACAAACAATATTGTCCTAAATATTCCTTCCTTTAATGAAACCCGTCTGCTCCAACGAAATAAGGGAGGGGAGAACAGTAGCAATCCGAGAGGCCAAAATCTGAGATATAATCTTGCATGAAAAATTAAACAGGCTAATTGGACGAAGGTCTCCCAAACTAGAAGGCTTGTCAACCTTTGGAATAAGCACAACTGTAGTAGAAGAAATTCCCCTAGGTAACAATCCACCTTTTAAAAAATCATGAACCGCCACAATTATATCATTCTTGATGATGGACCAGCAACCTTGATAAAAGCATCCCGTAAAGCCATCTGATCGTGGGGCACAATCAGGATTCAAGCCTTTAACAGCAATCCAAATTTCCTCCTCGTTAGAAAGGCCTTGGAGATACAGATTATCGTGTGAACTAATGGAGCTAGGATAGTGCAAAAACAGGTCCTCATTAGGGGTAGGCCGCGAAGAAGTGAAAAGATCAGAAAAATATTGAGTAGCCATGTTCCCTAACATTCGGTTATTTGTGCACCAACTACCATATCTCAATTTAACCTTAACCTCATTGTGCTTAACCCGATCCTTGATACTAGCATGAAAGAAAGAAGTGTTGCGATCCCCATCAACTAACCAAGAAGCTCTAGCTTTCTGTTGAGCCAACTCATTCGACCATGAAATAACCAGACACAACTTTTGTTTAGCACTCACAAGTTGGTTATCCACTCTAGCATCCCAATTAGCTTGCAAGCTCAAATCCAAACGCAAAATGTCATCTTGTAACTCGTCTACCATACGATGCACATTACCAAACACCTCCCAGTTCCATTTGCGCAGCCTAGTTCGAAGATGTTGAAGTTTTTGATGAAGAATTTCCAACGCCGAGCCAGTACACGAAACTCCCCATTGACTCTTAACAAAATCCAAGAAGTCAGGGTGGTCGAGCCAAAAACGCTGAAACCGAAAGCAGCCACGATTCTTTGTGGTATTAAAAGCCTCAATCAGCAAAGGGGAATGATCGAAAAAAACTCTGCTAAGGTGGTGCACCTTAAGATCAGGAAGCAGAGATTTATAGTAACCATTAATCAAAACCCTATCAAGCCGTTGCCAAATTCTAGATAAACCATCCTGGTTATTGCACCAAGTAAAAATACTCCCCTCATACCCAACATCAACCAAGCCAGCCTGTTGAACAAACGTATTGAAATCATTCATACTAGGGTAGTCACACTGAGCCCCTCCCAACTTTTCATTCGAATGTGAGATAATGTTAAAATCACCCCATACAATCCATGGCTCTGAGTAAGCAGCAGCAATATCCTGTAAATCTGCCCACAACTCCTGCCGCTCGCTACAATTTCATTTGGCATAAACAAAAGAGGATATAACATTAATACAATTTCCCAAACATAAACGAACCGCAATATGTTGATTAGACATAGCCAACACATTGACTTGGACCTTATTATTCCAGAATAACCAAATATGGGAATTTGTCGAATTCCCATGCAAACTGGATTGAAATTTTAAGCGTTTGGCTATCTTAGACATTCTACTGCTCGACAACTTAGACTAAAAAATACAACATAACATTGGACGATGTCGATCGATAAGAGTTTTCAAATAAGCTACAGTGTCTTTGTTTCTGACACCTCTAGCATACCAGAGAAGGATAGCCATAAAAACAAAAAATTATGTTGTGTAATCATGGGCCTGTTTAGAAGCCCTAGTAGCAAGTTTTTTCTTCTTCAAAAACTCTTTGTTCTTAGCCTTCTTGTTTAGCTTATGACATTGCTTCCTGAATTCATGTGCTGCTCCGGGAGCTGCTGGGAAATCTCGACAATCATCCATGGACGCCGATCTAATTATCTTAATACAATGCTTCTTCTTATACCTATCAGGAGACTAGCACGATGAAGTAGAAATATCCTCCTCAAACATTTCTTCGAGGTCAGCCAAAGTCGTAAAAGAGTTACACAAAACAGTCCATCCAACATTAATACCATTAAGAACCACATTCTCATGCTCTTCTCTAATAACATCTGAAGCCACAACCTGCCTTGTTAAACCTACGTCTTCTGCTTCCAAATTCTTATCTTCAATACTCCCATCATTATTAGTAGCCTTTGAGATTCCTTCATCTTCCAAATTATTCTTAATCCCCTCTGTATTACCAGGCTCCACAACATTAGCATTAACACCACATAAGCTATCACTAACTACGTGGAATCCCCACGTCATTCACTGTATGATCTTTCGTAACATCTCTTGAATTAATTGCTTCCCCATTAATATTTTCCTCATTAGGAGTATTCTCAGATGACTTAACCTCTATCCTTGGTTCTCTAGATTGACCAACTGCCAACTGGGCTATCCACAATATCAACTGTCTCAACCTCCTGAGGAACACCAAGGTCATCCTTGGCGTTCGACCCGATCCTTAACCCTTATTGGGGTTTTCAACTAGGCTGCCAAATTCTTTAGGGGGGGGGGTTTATACCCCGAGATGCCAACAGTTTGGTGTTCTACAATATTATCTTTGCTCACGACCCCAACTGGCGTTTTGCCCTTATTTGGTGCAGGATTATTAACTGGAACCCGTCGTTTCTTATGACAATCATCCTCTATATGCCTAAGCAAACCACAACCTTCACAAAATGCAATGTTCCCTTCAAATTCAACTGATTGCCAAAAACCGTCATCCTTGACGTACCCAGCCACACCTTTTGGGTAACACCAACGAGACATCCACCTCTACACAAATTCGAGCATACATTGGATGAGATAACACCAATGTTCGATCATCTGCTCGTAAAAAATTCCCAAGAGCATTCCCAATCCGTTGAAGATAAGACGGTGTAAAAAACAGAAGAGGAAGGTGATACAACTGAACCCACACAACAACGCGCAAACTATCCTTTTTGAAGACAAAGTCCGACGTCCAGCGAAAATATCGATACATACAATTCTGTATCATATGCGACTCCTTAGATAAGGCACGTACCATGTCCTCATTAGAAGCTAGATGAACCATGACATGCCTAGGGTCAAGAAGACCGACAACAAAAGTTCCATTCAGGCCCCATGAATTAGCAATAAAAGCTTGAATAACCTGAATCAATGGACGCCCAACTGAAAACTTAAGAATCACCGTATTCTGAAACCGCTTTACCGCCGCCTCCAATTCAATGGGAGTAAATAAGCACCCCGGTTCATTAATTATCAATGGAAACAAAGGCACGAGGAGGAAAATGCAAATCTTTCAAAGCACAAATACGGTTAGGGTTTTGACACCGAGTAACAGGCTCCTTAGACACCACTGCTGCATAGGAAAGACCTTCATCTGCATGAAAAGATGATTGTTGAGGAATAGGAACAGAATAGGGACCATTATGAGGAGGGAGGGCGCCGAACTAGTTGCCTGAGTAACACCCTCAGGCGGATCAGTGTCCAACGGCATAGCCACCGAAAACCTTAAAGAAAAAATTCTAGAGAGAGAATTCTAGAGAGAGAAAAAGCAGAGCACCCTCATTCATTTCAAATTAAACCTCATGTTTTTTCCAACCTTTTAAATCTCGACCGAAAAATAAATTTCAATTAAAACCTTCCATTTATTAAGCATTATAAACCATAACCGAAGGTTGAATAGGCTTACTAGTCAGCCTATCTGGATCCTACATGGCATGACGGGACAATTTCTTCTAGTTTCCTTCCATTTTCTTGGAAATAATTGCAAACCAAACTGTGTAATTATGAACTTGATTTCCAATAACCTATTATATACTCATTTCCCCCTTCACAACTCAAATTAAATCAAACCTATACATTCTCCTTAATTTCATTAATTTAAGCATCATGAATAGAGTCATTTATTATCATTATGGGGGAATGACACCATTGACAAATCAAGGTTTTTAAGTTGTGAAAGATTTGTGGATAAGTTATTCTTTTATTATTTATTTGAGTAATGTTAGAGCCACTCAATGAGCACTTAAATTTGTGCACCAAATGATGTGGTTTCCAATGTGTCATTTTATTTGTCATTTTATGGGCCCCGCTATAAGTTAAAAAGTTATGTTAACAATATGACACATAAGATGCCACATCTTCTTCTTGTGATTCTTAATTTCTTAGAAATCTAGAATGATTGTATAAATAATTTCATTTTACATTTTTGTTACTATTTATTTAAAGCCATGTCTGAGCCTAATAGCATAGAAACTTGTAGCAATTAGCGATAAGTCACGTGCATTTTTGTCATAAGAACTCATTGCAACGAACAAAGACATTTTAGGTTGTCTATCCATTTTTCTTCCTTTTATCTTCTCAAAGATAAAGCTATACAAAGGATAGTTTTAGGTTGCTAATTATTTACATGCACCAGTGACTAGTCACCTATTTCACTTTTTCCGTAACTTTCTATTTTTAGTGTAATTGGAAAAAGAAAACAAGGAAATAATGCATAAGGTAGGCAACTTTTCTAATAAGTATTCCACTAGTTCATTTTTCACGAGTGTTTAAAAATAAAAGGTATAAATAATTTTTAGGCCTATCAATTCAAAAAAAAAAGTTTGCTACTACATGTTGCATTTCCTCGTTAGATTCCCCCTCGCCCTGTTAATTAAATATAGAGACACAAAAATACGATTTAAAAATAGTTAATGCGACTCATTTTTTAGTAAAACATTACACAAAGTTATGACAAAGGAAACCACTAATAAACAATTAGACATAGTTTTTTTTAAAAAGGGGATTAGTAGTAGTTCCCCACCTACCATGTTTGGTGCTTGAACCCACGACCTTTTAGATCCTTAATTCTACAACCTATTGAGTGAGCATGCATCAACTAGTCCATTCTTGATTGTTAACCCTATTTATGGGCAATTCAGTTATCCAATTTTAGAAAAACCCTTGGGGTCAGTTATCATTTTCCTTCTACATCATCAAAAGTTGAATGAGGAAATCTTAAAAGGGAAAAAGTTGAGCTATTCTAAATAACGTAATTAACGGTAAGGAGGAGCCCGACCTTAAATTTAGAATGACCAAACAAAAGGAATGAAACTCGCAAGTCCACAAATTCCATTCCAAGAATCCCTTTAAAAGCCAAGGAAAACTCATTTGTAAAAACACACATTCTCATCTCCTCTCATTTTTACTTTATAGTTTCTTGGTCTCAACTTTGTGGTTGTAGGGGAGAATATTCATATTCCTGCAATCATCCATACGCGGGAAAGTAATCTGCCCCCTTCAACCACAAAGTCCTCTTCTTCTATCTCCCTCTTTTTGTGTGCTAGGGGGAGAGGGAATAGAAGAAATGGATGGGAACCTTGCTTTGCTTTCACTACTTCTGCTAACGGCATCATCCTGGCTATTCATTTGTGAAGCTCACGAGCAAGAGTTCCTTCTTTGCATGTCCGCCCACAAGCAGCTCCTCTACTCCCGTGAGTCCCAAACTTACAATGATCGATTCTTTCAATCAGTCCAGAATTGGAGAAGGTTTAACTATTCCACCACTCCAAAGCCCGCTTTCATCTATCTTCCTCGCCACGAGCAAGAAATCCAGGCCGTTGTTCTTTGTTGCAAAAAGTTTGGCTTCCAAGTTAGAGTCAAAAGTAATGGTCATGATTATGAATCGCTTTCGCTTCTTTCTTATTCTCAAGAACCTTACGTTGTGATCGATCTCTTCAATCTACGAAAAATTGACATTGATGTCAACAAGGAAGAGGCTTGGGTTGAGACTGGGGCGACGCTAGGGGAGGTTTACTATAGCATTTCTCAGAAAACTGATGTTCTTGGTTTCCCTGCTGGGGCATGCCCAAGCGTTGGTGTTGGAGGCCATATCAGCGGTGGAGGTTGGGGTTGGTTGGTGAGAAAATACGGCCTTGCTGCTGATAATGTTCTGGATGCGCGCTTGATTGATGCCAATGGACAAATCCTCACCAGACAAACAATGGGTGAGGACTTGTTCTGGGCCCTTCTTGGAAGTGGAGGAGCAAGCTACGGAGTCATAACCGCATGGAAACTCAAGCTAGCTCGCGTTCCACCAGTTGTTACGTGGGGCAAAATTATGACTTTTGATAAAAAGGCCTTGGATCAATTCTATAAATGGCAAAGTGTTGCACCTACGCTACCCAAAGATCTCTATCTCGGGGCTCTCCTTAAAACGCAAAACAATACTTTTAAATCTGTCTTCAGAATCACATTTCTCGGCACAATTTCAGAGTTACTTCCTCTGATGCATGAGAAGTTCCCTGAGTTGAATTTGACTAGAGAAGATTGCAGTGAGAGTAACTGGATAGAACTCTTGAACAAAAATACAGAATATGGTTCGCCAAAGGAGCAGACGTTTGCTGCCAGACAAATTGGGGCATCTAGGACCAAGGCGAAATCAGATTACGTGCAAACACCGATACCAAAAGAAGTCGTATACAAAATTTGGGAAAAGTTCTTAAATGAAAAAGAGGAGGATGGTGTTAATAGGATGATGTTTTTGTACACTTTAGGTGGAAGGATGGACGAAATCTCAAGCGATGCGATTCCGTTCCCACATCGCAAGGGAAATTTATATGGCATTGAGTACCTGATGAAATGGCAGCCTGAAATCACAACTGGGATCGAACGTCACATTAAGTGGATTAATGACCTCTACAATTTCATGGAGCCATACGTTAGCAAGAATCCGAGAAGTGCCTATATCAACTACAAGGATCTTGACATAGGTCAAAACAACCCTTCTGGTGACACAAGCTACCTTGAGGCTAAGGTTTGGGGTGAGAAATATTTCAGAGGCAATTTTGAGAGATTGGCCAAGGTGAAGAGCCAAGTCGACCCAGAGAATTTCTTTAGAAATGAACAGAGTATTCCTCTTTTTAATTGATGAATTAGCATGGTAGATCTTGTAAACAAATTGTTCACCACCTCTAGTTTGAATTAAAAGTTTGTAATACAAGTTCATACTTCATAGTCATTAATAAAATGGTTTAAGCTATTTTCCACACTTGTTTATCTATCAGTTTTTTAAATAAATAGATATTTACACTGACAGTTTTTGTATAATAAATATTGATCATAACAAATAATTACACAAACAAAATAAACTATCAGTATAAATAATTTTAATATATTTTTATTTTTATATGTAAAAATTATTTATACCGACAAATAATCATTAAAAAAATAAAATTATTTATACATTGACGTGTTGAAAATTGAAAGCATTGAATTTAATTGAAATTTTGTTGATTTTATAAATGAGAAAAAATGTTTAATTTGCAAAAAAAAAAAACTGTTTGTATTGGGTTTGTTATGGAACGAATTCTAATGGAACGCAAATTGCTGAAGATATTTGGTTTAGAAATTGCACAATTTCAATAGGATGATATATTTTCTTACACCAAAGAATTGGAGATGGTCTTTGATGCGTCCAAAGAATTCTGAACGCACTGAACAAGCCCAATCTGAACACCTGGCTTTCAACGTGTCCTTAGATCCTCGAAGCTTAACTCTGCAAGTAAAAAGAATAAACGTGAACTGGGCAGGGGGCACTCCCTGCAAAGGCCCTCCGGCGTGAAAATCAGTACAAGATTCAACAAGTAAATAATTTGACAGAGTTTCAGCTAGAGAATTAGATTGTGCATACTTTTCTCCTTCATTTTCCAAGGTTTTTATACTTACCGGAGGGCATAACTGCCAATGACCATTATTAACCGCTCACGATTGTCATTAACTGCCCATGACCGCCATTAACTGCCCATGATTGTCATTAACCGCCCATGATGGTCATTAACTGTCCATAAATGGGCGTGGCCTTTAATGGCCGGCACATAAATGAGGCTACTAATGACGATGGTTTAAATAAGGAGTTCGCCAGTCATTACTGCTAATTGGAACTCTTGCTCGGACGTGACCGCCCTCAACTGTTACATTGATCTTTCCCGGACATAGATGTCCTCATCTGATGACGGCTCATGTTGGCGAACATTAATAATCATGCTTGCATATCAGTATTGCTCGCCAGTCAAACCCCCAGCTCTTAGGCAACTCACATGACCAAATCCAAAGCTTTGCTCGCTTGCTCGGATGAAGGCTTTGCTCGCTTGCTCGGATGAAGCCCACATGCTTGGTACATGACTCGTGGCTTGGGCCTATTGGGCCGAGCAGTTCAGTAGCCCCCTACTCCTTGTTTCACCGAGCATTCATGCTGGTGACGAGGAGGAGTCCAAAAATTTCGAAGAGCATTTTCCAGAATAATCAAATCTTTTAAATACGCTACCCAAATAATTTTGGAGCCAAAAATCTGAATAGGCGGCAACCCAAAAGACGTTTAAAGAGGTGTTTCTCGAAAGTTTAAACCGTCATCCGCCAGCCGCCAGCCCTAAGAAGACAGGCCCAATTTCTTTCGCCACATTAAATGCTGTCTCGTTCATAGCGCCTCGTGCTTCGAGCCTAATGATTTGTACCCTCAACCGGCGGTTTTGTTTGAGTATAAAAGGCAAAATCCGTCTTCTTTCATAACTTTACCACTCACAAACTCTTGAAGATACTTAGAAAGAGATCAACGAAGGATTCTGCAGATTCCGTCCAAGAACCTGCTTCCAGATTCAACTTCTTGCAAGACCTTGAAAATCAAAATCAAGATCCTCCGAAGCTACCAGGTATTCCACACTTCCCTCTTCAATCTTCGATTGTATTTTCTCTTTCCAATTTTTGAATTAGGTTTCATGCTATTTAAACCCTTTTTTACTTCTCTACGAACTGTTCAACCAATTTGATGTGATAATCCAATATCCAATCCACTTTGCTCTTCACTATCTGTCAGCCATTTCAATCTAAACCGAGGGAATCGAGAAATCTGTGATCAGTACCCTGTTTACTGATCTCACAACATGTTTACCACAGTCAATTTCACTTTTGTCGTTCCTCACCCGATCAATGTCTAACCTGCACTTCTCGATTCCTCTTCCTGCAGGATGTCTAGCGAAGAAACTGTTTCCGAAATTGAAGGCCAGAGTTATGACCATGGAGCACCAGAAGAAATCCCTTCGTCTTTGACTTCATCCTCTGAAGAGAGCGAGCAAGAAGTGGTTCCCCTTATTACTCGTCGACGAAAACCCGTACAATCAAGCGAGCAAAGAGTAAACAGTAGCCCCCAAATTCCTTATGAAACCATGCGAGCAGAAAATCCTCCTTGTTTAAACGATCAACCACCTGGGCCAAGCCAAACTTTGTTTGTTCCTGCCTCTTCATATTCTTCCCCTTCAATCAGGTGGGAAGACTTAAATTCCGAGGAAGAGGTCAGCACCTGGTTCTACTCTCTAGGAATTGACCCCAAACTTTACCGAGTCCATGCCTTCGATTTAGACATAGACACCGAAGGCCATAATTTTCAAGGGGATAATATGGTGTTCTATTTCGATTTCTTCTTGGTCCGGGCCGTCTCCCCTCGACCCCTTTATCGTAGAATTTCTGAATGCCTCCAATACTCTCCCTTGTGACTTAACCTTGACTACAGTTAGGTTCTTGGTTTCCTTCACCGTTGCTTGCAGGTCTCTCGGGTTCGAGCCCGACATGACCTTGTTTCGAAAGTTTTTCCTTCTCTCCCTAGACAAGAAATCTGGCCGAATTAGCAGTCGATCAAACCACGGTTACTTCAAACTCCTTAATGAAGGACCTAACAAAGTTGATGGTTGGGATTCAAAAGCTTTATTTGTCGAATCGAGCATCGGCTGGCCCTTCGCCCCTTACCTCTCCGATTATGGACTTCCCGAGCACGATAAAAATGCCTACCGAGCTGGCGAACCTCGAATAGCCAAGGCTTTCAGGGCTCTATTGGGAGCGAAAGAAGGGCGAGTTGGACATGACTTTGTGCTTGATTGGAGAGTTCTTACCACTGATCTTGCTCTTCTTCGATTGGCCGGAATCTCCTTCATGCCCATAGAAGGAATTGAACCTCGAATCACTCTTGAGCACAAGTTCCACATCCGTCGGGGTTCATGCCACGGAAAAATTCCCGACCGAGTGCGAAGAATGTGCTCAGACCGAAACTCTGCCGACCTCCTTTCTCGCTGACCGATTTATACTTCGACTGCACCTTTCCTTTTTCGATAATTTTACAAATATGTGCTTTGCCCTTGTTAACACTCACTTTATCTTATGCAGACATGAGACAATTAACTGATGTTAGTAAATTCATGCAAGCTGCGAAGAAAAGCTCCAACAAGCGAGCTAAGCATCTGTCAACCCAGCCCGCCGTCAATCTTCCAACTGTCCCCGCCAATACTTCCAGCCGCGGAACAAAACGCGATCAACTCCGAGCCCAGTAGGCTGCATGCCTACTATCCGGCTCTACTATGCGAGAAGCTGTCAACACTTCCCCGCCTATCATTAATATCGAACCAAGCGAAAGCCCGAAAAGGACAAGACGCCGGGCAGACAAAGTTATAATCGAGGAAAATACTCCCCATATCCCTTCGTGGCAGAAAGAAGATTTCGTCATGCCCGATGACCAGCCAAAAGCTGCTGCTCTCATTAGGGAACTTGCCAACGTGCCCGATCTCCACAATATCAGTATAAACAAGCGAAGTGGTTTTCAAGCCACTGCTGGTCTTGGGTTGATGAAACGACTCCACCACAGCGGAGTCCAAAAGAAATACGCTGATCAAGCAAACTCTGTTCTGATCGGCGAAATGGGCATGTGTATGACCGAGGTAATGCTTTCTTCCTACGGCCTTGCTTTCCTTACCCTTTCTCTCTTTTAAGCAACATCTTTTTTGACAGATTGCCAATAAGTCTATTTTGATGTATGAGCGCCTGATAACCAACCTCAACAACAACAATACCCTCACTACTGAGAAAAACACTCTGACCAATGAGAAGAATGAATTAGAGGAAAAAATTAACTGCATCCGAGCTGACCTCAAGAGCACCGAAGAATCCCTCACAAACAAAGTAACCGAGCTTTCCAAAATTGAAGCCGAAAAGAAATCCCTGGAATCCCAGCTACAGCTCTCCAAAAAATCTGAAGAGACGGCCCTAAATAACATTCCGGGGTGCGCAAAGAGCTTCGCTCTTGTCAAAGTGACCTGGAGGCTGCTAATGCCATGGTCGCCGATCTCGAGCAAAAATTAATGGAGTCCGGCTCTTTGACAAACGAAGAACTAAAGCAGAAGATCATTGAAGATTACAAGAGCTCCAACGACTTCGCTAATTGTGTTGAAGGTGAGGCTTACCCATTCTTTTTGCAGGGCATGAATCACATCTTGAGACAGATTGCCTGCAGCGGGCTAGAAATCCGCCCCGAGCAACTCGCTGAGTGGGGCGCCAATCCATTGTTTAGCTTGTCTGCCCGCCCCGGCCACGCTCTCGTGCCTTTCAACGAAGACGAACTGGAATCACTGGCCGAAGCCGATGTCGAGAAGGGCTTATCCCCATGGAACCCACCTCCTGTCACCAGCCCCACTGTTATCGAACTAATGACCCAAATCTGGGGGTCTCAAGCTCCCCCATCAACAACTAAAAATGCTCCAGATCAAACCGATGATGAAATTACAATCCTAGAGACAACAACCGAAGGAACCGAGGAACCCGCTCCCACAACAAATGACAACAATGCTGCTCCATGAAATCATTACTATGGCCTGCGTGCCTTGTACCAAAAACAATTTATTTTTCATGTCTGTAATATTTCTGCTACTCACTTTTCTTTTTTGGCTGACCGCTTTTATATAAGTTTTTCCCTAGCAAAAACACCCTTTACTCGGACGAAAACGATCACTATTAGCCACACTTTCCCGCTCGAACACCAACTCCTTTTACGAGCATAAAGCTCTATGCTCGTAAAAAAGAGAATAATTGAGAACCGAAACCTCACCTCAACCTCAAATCTTCTTCTCGAGCATAAAGCCCTTTATGCTCGAAGAAGAAAAATGATTCGAGGAAATACTTAACTCGAACACCAACTCATTAAACGAGCAAAAATCACCTCTTGCTCGATAAAGAGAATAATCGAGATGAAACTGATGAAATCATCAACTTTCAAAATGAAATTAGAAACCACCACTGAACTTTGCTTTAATCATTTTTCACAGAATGGAAAATCAAAGAACTACAAACTGTCAATGTCAATTACCAAGAATATTTCTTTAGGTGATCTCGTGCAAGGATGCTTTTTAGCTCGTCACCATCCTACTGTTCATGACATGTAAGTGCCTTCCTTAATGATCCTTGAAATACGAAAAGAGGCCTTCCCATTTGGTGACAACTTTCCCCTCATTTCGATGGCGTTGCCTCGATCTTACGAAGGACCCCGATCCCGCGGCAAATGATCGACCACGAACCCTTTTATCGTGGTGGGCTTTTTCTTTCGCCTTTCCTAATTGCCATTCGTCTTGGCTTCAGTCGTTTTCCTCCAACAAATCCAAATCGGTGCCCAGAAACGCCTTATTGGACTTCGATATGCGTAATGAAAAATGGTGAGTAAGTATATCATTTCCATATATCGAGACCATAAGCTAGAGAAAAAGTTGTTTTCTGTGTTGGTCCCAGTTGCATTCAGCATGGTGAAGGAAGCTCGTCTACCCATCTTCACGCCTTATCTTCCAAATTGGTTTTAAAGCGTGCGGGGATTTGTTTATTCGCGACTTCGGCTTGCCCGTTGCCTTGGGGATATGCGCGGCGATTGCGATGCTTCGCGTCTGCTCGCATGCTTTAGTAAACTTTTCCAAAAGCGAGTCCAGTGATCGGACCGCGATTGCTCGCGGGACCCAAAAGCACCATATGTGCTCATGTGAGAAGTCGATGACATTAACCTCACTTATGGTTGCCAAGGCTTTGCTTCCACCCACAGTAAAGTAATCACAACGCTCTGCATACTTAAATTTTGGCCAGGCGGCGGAAAAGTTAAATCTATCCCCCACATATCAAGCGGTCATGATGCTATAACGGAAGTGCCTTTCGGTAGATGGCAAGCGTGGAATATCCGCGTACTTGGCCGACACTTGTCACATCGGCGAACATACATCTCGGCATCTCGTCAGGTGTTATCAATAGAAACAATTGCGAAGCTTTCTCGGTAATGGCCGTGACGGTTGACCTCCACGTTTGCCAATGCACTTCTCCCAAAATTCCCGTCATCTCTGGTACGCACACCTTAACAAAGGTCGGGTGTAAGATCTCGGTATAAATATTATCCAAAACAATGTAGCGACATGATCGCTTACGGATGGTTCTAAACTTCATCCGGGTAACACCCGCATCCGATGTAGGCAGAAGATCATCTATCCACATTTTGGAGTAGGCTCAATATCCATAATTGCCTCATTTTTCAATAGCGGGAACTTCAAATGCTCGATCATGACTCAGGATGAGTTGAATTTAGATCCTCGACCTGCATCTTGACAGTGTCGGCTCGCGTGTTATCCTCAGGCGATTCTGCGACTCCCGATAATCAAAGTCCTTTAAAATTTCCTTCACCATCGCCTGATAACGAACCAAGATCGGATGGTGAACATATCGCCCTTGACTTGATTCGCCAGGCGAGAATCACAATACCACAACCAATGCAGCGCTCGATGTCTGTGCGAGCTCGAAGCAACAATTAAAGCTTCGTATTCGGCTTTGATTGTTGGAAATTTGAAATTTGAAGCAATGCTTTCTCAAATTCTACATCTTGTTACGGTGGGACTAAAACCAACTTGGCGCCACTCCCAATCGGCTAAGCGAACCATCAACATGGAGCTCCCAACAATATTAAGTCTTGGCTTTGGACTTCTTCTTTCATCGTTGTTGTTTTACATTACTTCTTCCTCGCCGAGAATCTTTGAAGCTTGTTTCGACCACAAAATCTTGCTAAAGCTTGCGCCTTGATCGCTCGTAGAGGTGATAGTCATATCAACTCGGTTAACTCGATCGACCAAGTGAGTAAGCGACGAGAGTGTCGGCTTGTGCAAAATCTTTCAGGCAAATCGGTTAATGCATATGATCGAGTCTTGCGAGAAAAATAAGCTCGAAGTTTCGGCCGACAACACAAGCGAGTAAGCCAACTTTTACTGCATTAAAATATCTTCCCTACTACATCGGTGAGCTTTTGAAACATAATAAGGGACTTTTATACATTGCGTTCCTCCAACGAGCAGCCCGACTCTGCTTTGCTTTCATTAGGCTGCTAAATAAACAAATAACTTTTCACAGAAGGCAGGGCTACTCGGCCAAGGTGGACGCCTAAATACTTCACCAAATCTTGGCTTTCGGCATTGAGAGTCCATTCAAACCCTTTGTTA
>CM028383.1:10952841-10981854 GCA_013146195.2 Codonopsis lanceolata | reverse complement strand
ACACACATATTACACATATCACATAACTTTTGTTTTAAAAAAACACTTTTTTTAAAAAAATAATCAAAACAACTGCTACAACATAGTAGTCTTCGTACAAAACATCCGCTACAAACATGCAGTTTTAATATGCCAGAACTGCGATAGACCAACGGATGTTTTATAAAGCATCCACGATTCACAAGCGGTAATTATATGAAACATCCGCTACAAAATCGTGGATGTTTAATATAACTACCGCTTGTGAATCGCGAATGTTTTATAAAACATCCACTGTGCCCTAGCGGTACTTTAGGAAAAATTTGAGAAAAAAAAAACGGGTTTCAAACTAATTCAACAACAAATTGAAACAGAGTAAAAACATACCTAGAAATTGAAAGATTGCAGAGCTTCACGAACACTCCAATTCGATTTCCACAACTCCTCTCTTACTCCAATTTGAATTTCTTGTTTTGAGAAACTCTCTCACTCCAATTCGGTTTTGAGAGATTGAGAGAGAGTGTGGAGGGTGGTTAGAGTGAGAGTGAGAGAGAAGAGTGAGAGAGAGGAGTGTGAGAGAGAGAGATGACAGTGAGAAAGAGTGAAGAGATATAACAATGAGAGAGAGGAAAGAGATGGAGAGCAGGAGAGAAAAGAGATGACAATTTATGGGAGGGGATGTCTTGGAGGGGGTATGGTTGGTTTAGGGAATTAATGGAGGGTGGTTAATGTGTAAATATATGTAGGGGTAGTTAGGTATTTTTAGGGATTTAGATGTTACGTTTAGGTATTTTGTTATAATTTTTGAAAGTCAAATTTTAAGTAAAACATGGGTTAATTACAAAAAATAAAAATCTTGTTCTATGTCATTAATTTCAAATTAAACCTCATGTTTTTTTCCAACCTTTTAAACCTCGACTGAAAAATAAATTTCAATTAAAACCTTCCATCTATTAAGCATTATAATCCATAACTGAAGGTTGAATAGGCTGACTAGTCAGCCTATCTGGATCCTATATGGCATGACAGGACAGTTTCTGCTAGTTTCCCTCCATTTTCTTGGAAAGACTTGTAAAACAAACTGTGTAATTATGAACTTGATTTCCAATTAAAACTATTATATACTCATTTTCCCCTTCACATCTCAAATTAAATCAAACCTATACATTCTCTTTAATTTCATTAATTTAAGCATCATGAAAAGAGTCATTTATTATCATTGTGGGGGAATGACACCATTGACAGATCAAGGTTTTTAAGTTGTGAAAGATTTTGGATAAGTTATTCTTTTATTATTTATTTTTCTTCTTGTGATTCTTAATTTCTTAGAAATCTAGAATGACTATATAAATAATTTTATTTTTGTTATTATTTATTTAAAGTCATGTCTGAACCTAATAGCATAGAAACTTGTAGCAATTAGCGATAAGTCACGTGCATTTTTGTCATAAGAACTCATTGCAACGAACAAAGACATTTTAGGTTGTCTATCCATTTTTCTTCCTTTTATCTTCTCAAAGATAAGGCTATACAAAGGATAGTTTTAGGTTGCTAATTATTTACATGCACCAGTGACTAGTCACCTATTTCACTTTTTCCCTAACTTTCTATTTTTAGTATTCCACTAGTTCATTTTTCACGAGTGTTTAAAAATAAAAGGTATAAATAATTTTTAGGCCACTCGACTTGTAAAAAAAATATTTGTTTAGGCCTATCAATTCAAAAAAAAAAAAAGTTTGCTACTACATGTTGCATTTCCTCGTTAGATTCCCCCTCGCCCTGTTAACTAAATATAGAGACACAAAAATACGATTTAAAAATAGTAAATGCAACTCATTTTTTAGTAAAACATTTTGCAAAGTTATGACAAAAGAAACCACTAATAAACAATTAGACATAGTTTTTTTTTAAAAGGGGATTAGTAGTAGTTCCCCACCTACCATGTTTGGTGCTTGAACCCACGACGTTTTAGATCCTTAATTCTGCAACTTATTGAGTGAGCATGCATCAACTAGTCCCATTCTTGATTGTTAACCCTATTAATGGGCAATTCAGTTATCCAATTTTAGAGAAACCCTTGGGGTCAGTTATCATTTTCCTTCTACATCATCAAAAGTTGAATGAGGAAATCTTAAAAGGGAAAAAGTTGAGCTATTCTAAATAACGTAATTAACGGTAAGGAGGAGCCCAACCTTAAATTTAGAATGACCAAACAAATGGAATGAAACTCGCAAGTCCACAAATTCCATTCCAAGAATCCCTTTAAAAGCCAAGGAAAACTCATTTGTAAAAACACACATTCTCATCTCCTCTCATTTTTACTTTATAGTTTCTTGGTCTCAACTTTGTGGTTGTAGGGGAGATTCATATTCCTGCAATCATCCATACGCGGGAAAGTAATCTGCCCCCTTCAACCACAAAGTCCTCTTCTTCTATCTCCCTCTTTTTGTGTGCTAGGGGGAGAGGGAATAGAAGAAATGGATGGGAACCTTGCTTTGCTTTCACTACTTCTGCTAACGGCATCATCCTGGCTATTCATTTGTGAAGCTCACGAGCAAGAGTTCCTTCTTTGCATGTCCGCCCACAAGCAGCTCCTCTACTCCCGTGAGTCCCAAACTTACAATGATCGATTCTTTCAATCAGTCCAGAATTGGAGAAGGTTTAACTATTCCACCACTCCAAAGCCCGCTTTCATCTATCTTCCTCGCCACGAGCAAGAAATCCAGGCCGTTGTTCTTTGTTGCAAAACGTTTGGCTTCCAAGTTAGAGTCAAAAGTAATGGTCATGATTATGAATCGCTTTCGCTTCTTTCTTATTCTCAAGAACCTTACGTTGTGATCGATCTCTTCAATCTACGAAAAATTGACATTGATGTCAACAAGGAAGAGGCTTGGGTTGAGACTGGGGCGACGCTAGGGGAGGTTTACTATAGCATTTCTCAGAAAACTGATGTTCTTGGTTTCCCTGCTGGGGCATGCCCAAGCGTTGGTGTTGGAGGCCATATCAGCGGTGGAGGTTGGGGTTGGTTGGTGAGAAAATACGGCCTTGCTGCTGATAATGTTCTGGATGCGCGCTTGATTGATGCCAATGGACAAATCCTCACCAGACAAACAATGGGTGAGGACTTGTTCTGGGCCCTTCTTGGAAGTGGAGGAGCAAGCTACGGAGTCATAACCGCATGGAAACTCAAGCTAGCTCGCGTTCCACCAGTTGTTACGTGGGGCAAAATTATGACTTTTGATAAAAAGGCCTTGGATCAATTCTATAAATGGCAAAGTGTTGCACCTACGCTACCCAAAGATCTCTATCTCGGGGCTCTCCTTAAAACGCAAAACAATACTTTTAAATCTGTCTTCAGAATCACATTTCTCGGCACAATTTCAGAGTTACTTCCTCTGATGCATGAGAAGTTCCCTGAGTTGAATTTGACTAGAGAAGATTGCAGTGAGTAACTGGATAGAACTCTTGAACAAAAATACAGAATATGGTTCGCCAAAGGAGCAGACGTTTGCTGCCAGACAAATTGGGGCATCTAGGACCAAGGCGAAATCAGATTACGTGCAAACACCGATACCAAAAGAAGTCGTATACAAAATTTGGGAAAAGTTCTTAAATGAAAAAGAGGAGGATGGTGTTAATAGGATGATGTTTTTGTACACTTTAGGTGGAAGGATGGACGAAATCTCAAGCGATGCGATTCCGTTCCCACATCGCAAGGGAAATTTATATGGCATTGAGTACCTGATGAAATGGCAGCCTGAAATCACAACTGGGATCGAACGTCACATTAAGTGGATTAATGACCTCTACAATTTCATGGAGCCATACGTTAGCAAGAATCCGAGAAGTGCCTATATCAACTACAAGGATCTTGACATAGGTCAAAACAACCCTTCTGGTGACACAAGCTACCTTGAGGCTAAGGTTTGGGGTGAGAAATATTTCAGAGGCAATTTTGAGAGATTGGCCAAGGTGAAGAGCCAAGTCGACCCAGAGAATTTCTTTCGAAATGAACAGAGTATTCCTCTTTTTAATTGATGAATTAGCATGGTAGATCTTGTAAACAAATTGTTCACCACCTCTAGTTTGAATTAAAAGTTTGTAATACAAGTTCATAGTCATTAATAAAATGGTTTAAGCTATATTTTCCACACTTGTTTACCTATCAGTCTTTTAAATAAATAGATATTTACACTGACAGTTTTTTGTATAATAAATATTGATCCTGACAAATAATTACACAAAAAAATAAACTATCAGTATAAATAATTTTAATTTATTTTTATTTTTATATGTAAAAATTATTTATACCGACAAATAATCATAAAAAATAAAATAAATATTGATAAAAAAATAAAATTATTTATACATTGACGTGTTGAAAATTGAAAGCATTGAATTTAATTGAAATTTTGTTGATTTTATAAACGAGAAAAAAGGTTTAATTTGTAAAAAAATTGATTGTATAGAGTTTGTTATGGAAGGAATTCTAATGGAATGGGGGAGATACGGATGGAAAACTAGTGATAGGAAGGGGACAATTTTCTTCTTCAATTGAGTCCTTTTTATAATTTGTGGGTTGTTTGGAGTGAGAGTAAGGTATTATCGTGTTTGTGCGCAGTTGTGGGTTTTTGAGCCCTGCGAACCATTCATGTTAACTAAACACATTCTAAGAAAGTGCTTTCGTAATCATTTTCTTTTCTTTCCCTGCACTTTATCAAATAACTAGTTATTTAGGCTCCGTTTGTTTCAGGGAAAACGTTTTCCGGAAAATGTTTTCCGGAAAATGATTTCCAGAAAATGAAATCATTCTATTTTCCGCTGTTTGGTAAGTCTTATGAAAATGTTGTGGAAAACATTTTCTGGTGTTTGGTAAACTTTGTGAAAATGTGTTGGAAATCATTTTTTTTTACAATATCATTTGTATATAATACTCCAATAGGAACTAAACATAAATTTTCACACGAGTTATCAACTCTCCATGTATACTAGTTATTTTACAAACGCAATAATGACCATAAAATGGCAGCATACTTTGGATAATTTTTTAATGTACGTTGCATAAAGCATAAAATTTCACATTACTCAAAAATACTTACCAAAAGTCTAATTAAGATGTGTACAAAACATTGTGTCCCACATGATGATCATGTTCAAATACTAACAAAATATTACCAAAACTCTAATAATTGTTTTAAAAATAAACCATATATATGAAGAAATACAAAAAAAATATTCTAATATTAATGCACATATTGAATATAAAATAATGTTGAACTTTAAGTAATTTTTCTTTAGTAACTCTCAATTAATCATTAGTGGTGTCAAATCAATGTCTATCTTTTTTCAATCTCACAATTACAAATAATTTTTTTGATAATTGATATGAAAAAAAAACTTTTAAAATATAAAAATTGACAATGGTTAGGATGTTCCTAAATAATATAGGTGGCATTAATTTTAGAACGTAGTAAGCATTTATTAAAATTATAATTTATAAATTGTATGCACAAACTTCATTTATATTATTAAACAATTTATTTATTGAGTGAAATATTGTGTGTGTAAGTAAATATGTGCAATTGTGAAAGGCGGCGGAGAGTGCCCAAACATTTGGAAAATGACTTACTTAAAATGAATCCGTAAGTCATTTTCCGAAAAGAAGCCTTCATTTTCCGTGACTGGAAAACCTTTTACGTTGATCCTATTTTTTTCTAAGATTACCACCTTCGAAAATGAGGAAAACATTTTCCGGAAGTCATTTTCCGTGAAACAAACGGAGCCTTAGTCCGTGTTCCGTAAGAGGATAATATGGGATATATATATAAATATATATTTTGTAATAATAATATAACTTTTTAACATTATAATTAGATTGTTAATATCTTCCATGGTTATAATAAAAAAAAATTATTGTTACGAATATTAAACGGTTAACATAAGCTTCTAACTAACGTGAAATACATATTTTGTATTTTTAAAATTAACATTTAACTTGATAATAATATTAGAAGTTTTTTTGTTAAAACCTTTTATAATCATAATTCATTTTTGAACAATGTAGGATACTTATTTTCAATTGGTAATGAAAGTTTAAATCTTTTATCTAAAAACTTTTAAAACCAACACCACATTCTAAGCATGTGCTATACATATTTTCTATTAGTAATAATAGTAGTAAATAAAAGACTTTTTAACCAACATTTATTTCTAAATAGTATGAGATACATTTCTTTGCAACAAATGTGAGATCTTTATCTAAAATTTTTTTAAACCAATATCACTTTTTTACACAATGTAAAATATTTCTCTTCTATTGTTAATAATGGTAGACTTTTAAAATCAGCATCACTTTATAACCAATGTGGGATACATATCCTCATTTGGTAATAATAGTAGAAGTCTTTTATCTTAAAAAAATTATAGCCAACATCTACTTCTAAATAGTGTGAGATACATCTCTTTCTATTAAATTGATGATAACCCCCCTCTAGTTCATAGTGAGGGCGAACTCTTTCTCTTTTTCTGACTGAGAAACACACACGCATTTGGGGGATACGACGCCTCTCTTTTATACTAAATGTACTGATAAACACATCGGAGGGTTTTTGGTAGGGGCCCTCCCAGCCGACTCATGGTGTTTATTTTATAGATAATATAGTCAGATATGCACCCCCGACGATATCATCACCGGGGCGGCAACTCGGCGACCAGCATACCTACGCTTTACCCTGTATGATTTATTTTGGATACATCAACTCTCCCCGTTCCAGACAAAGAGTATTTCTTAAAATGATGTTCAGGAATTAAAAGAAATCAGTAGAAAAAAGATAGCAATTAGTAACGTCTTACATAGCTATAAGGTATTTAAGCATAGTCAATATATTTATATCACGTATGGAGAATACAATTATAAAGTTGCGAAAATTATAGTTATAATTTGAGTGACCCTAAACGTAACACCATTTAACTATTGAAATTACTTTAATACCCTTATGGACAATTAATAGGAAATGCTACATTTTACTCCCCTTCATTTACTCTCTCAACCAACCACCACATCCCAATCCAATACTACTCCTAACTAATTTGAAAATAGTCTCATTGCTCTCAATCGACTTTCCTCCCTCACAATCATCTTCATCTTTTAAAAACAAAACTCATAATGGGCTATGATTGTAATCCTAATAAATATCAAAATGCTAACGAGGATGATTATTTTCAGATAATTTATTTTTTGTTTTTGAAAATGTATGTATTTTCAGTGATTTTTTTTAAAAAAATCGTAACTGGGCTAAACATCTGATAGGGCACAGCGGATGTTTAGCATAAGTACCGCCATCCACCAGCGGATCTTTTATAAAACAATCCCAACCATGTAGCGGATGTATAGGTCAAATTTCGTTTTAAAAAAAGCGGATGTAATGGTAAAGGACCGCTTGTTGGAAGCGGATGTATTGCATTAATTTCGCTACACAGTAGCGGCTATTTATCAATATAACCACTACTTTGTAGCTGCTCTTTGGTTGATTTTGCTGAAATTTTGTTTTTTTATATGGTTTTATTGTTATTTGTTTATAGGACTACCAGTTTGAAAATAAGAATAATCTATTTCCGGATGTATCTCATTTTTTGTGACTGATGAAAAATTTATTGATTGAGAGACGACGGAAAAATGGGTTAGAGATACCGGACGTGCCGAGGATATGCACTTTTACGTGTCCAGAAGTAAAACTAAATTTGATAACACTCGTAAAGTGTGGTTGGGTTGTGAGAACGGTGGAAAACCTCGGTACGATGGTAAAAAAAAATAAAAGATGTAAGGAAAAATGGTTCGAATAAGCTTTTGTGTAAATTTGAAGTGTATTTGCAGGAAGTAAAAGATGATGGTTGGAGAGTTAAAGTTAGCGAGTTTAACAATGCTCACAACGATCCACTTTCAATGGGAGAAAAATGGCACACTTCTGCATCGAATGTGACAAAGACTGAGATTGAAAGGGTTGATAACCTTTATAGTGCTAATGTGAAGCCGAAACAGATATTGAATCTATTGAAGAATGAAAATCATGATAACAGAAGTTCGAGAAAGCATGTAGATGATACTTTGGTAAGTTTAAGAAAGAAGAAAATGAGAAATAAATCAAAAATGGAGTATTTTTTAGATGAGATGCGTCGACGTTGATATATTTTCTGGTTCAGGTCAAAGAGACTTGGCCAAAAAAACAAAGCTATATTGACTGATGTTATGTTTTCTCATTCGAAGACTGAAGAGATGTTGGCCTTATTTCCATATGTTTTCCTTATGAATTCAACATACAAGACTAACAAATATGATTTGCCGTTATTGTAAATCATTGGAGTTACATCTGTGTGGAAGAATTTTGCATGTTGCATTTGCATTCTTGCAGAATGAGAAAAGTGAAACATTTGCTTGGGCATTACATCAGTTGTGTGCTTTATTAGTTCATGTTCGCCCACCGGATGTCATTGTCATGGATAGGGAGCTGGCTCTCATGAATGCAATACGAGATTACTTTCCAACGTCTCAACATATGTTGTGTAAGAGACACATAGCGAAGGATGTCGAGAAGTATATAAGGAACCTATTGGGAAGGAGAAGTTATGCTGCAACATTTATAAAGAGATGGATGGATATAGTTGAGTCCAAAACTGAGGAAGAATACTTCACACATTGTCGAGAGATGGAAGAGCCGTGGGGAAATATTCAGGTAGTTGTTTGATATGTTAATTCGACTTGGTTGGAGCCCTATAAGGATAGATTTGTTTGTGCTTAGACCAAACAATACATGCACTTCTGCAATCAAACGATGAATAGGTAAAACTTATACGTTTATGAATGTAATAGATTTATTGTTTATGAACATTATGTAATTTTTTTGTAACTGTGCAATATGTTACAGAGTTGAGAGTGCACACTCCCAGTTGAAGAGATGGTTATGCACGTCAACTGGGGGGTTTCAATCATATATTTGATCAAATCCACGATGCTATCGAGCTTCAATTCAATGAGATCTTAACGCTATTTGAAAGGTCTTTGAATGTAGCCCATCCTTTGACATCCTCAAATTTTCTTCTCCGTCGATTGAGATTTAAGGTATCATCTCATGTCCTTGAGTTGCTACAATACGGTTGGAATTCGACACAATTTATAGACAAGCCAGTTGAGGGTGATTCTAAAAAGTGTGGGTGTTTGTTGAGGACAAGTTATGGTTTACCATGTAGTTGTGAAATGTGGCACATGGAGCAGATAAATGTCTCGATTGAACCCCGTCAAATCCATGTGTTTTGGAAGACGTTGTCTATGGGCGGATTTCAAGATATGAGTATATCAAGGGAATCTGCGTCTGATTTGATAAAAGAAAACCTTTTATCAGATATGGACGGGACTCCTGAATCGCAGCAATATCACTATGCTAAACAATTTTTCGATGTTTTACATCCTCCAACTAACATTTCTGAACCATAAATAGTGCGACACAAAGGGCGTCCAAAGAAGAACTCGACAAAGAGAGACCTCTCAGGTTTAAAAATGTTAAATGCTTACGTCACATTACTTTTTATATTTCTTTATAGTAATTGATTTATGCTTAAATGTTTATAATTATTTTCACCTAAACAGGTTACGAACATGCTAATCGTCAACCAGAAAGAGAATCAGGAGGTAGAGGTAAAGGTAGAGGTTGAAGAAGAGGAAAATGACGTAGTTCATTAGCATCGACGGGTAATTCCATTCCATACGCCTCTCACCTTCCACCATTGATGATCACTTTCATATCAAGTGTTGTAGATGTCAAAGCAGATGGAAATTGTGGTTTCTGAGTTATTGCCCACTTTATTTATCACGACGAAGAAAAATAGGATCAGGTGTGTAATGACTTGATGCAGGAACTTACTGACTACTGGGACTTCTACTCGGCCATGAACTTCTTGGAAGGTGACATTGAAAGATCGTTGGTATGTTAGAATTGGCATACCTCTCCGACTCCAACTGAGCATTAGTTGAATCTGGGCATGCTCGGTTGGGTGATTGCTACACGGTATCAGAGGATTGTTACTTGTTTGTGTAATATACCAATTGGTTGCAATACATGGTTGTCGTTGTAAGCCCGGTCTATTGATGGAGAACCGTCACAACCCTGGACCACAAGTATTGACTTTCGGTTGGTCAATTTAATCCACTTCGTAGCACTTGGGATGAAGCCTTCAAGTCCCCTACCTCGTCTGCCCATTCTTCCGAGGTGGAAAGATTCTTGTCACCCAACGATACGACATTGGTTACCAATTTGGCATGATCGATTTACTAATTACCTTAGTGTAGAGGGTTAACAGTTAATTTTTCACTTTATGTTATGTAAAACATTAATTAATTACGAGGGTTAATTGTTATTTTTGCAAAGTTCATCTGCAACAATAATTGTTATTTTTACAAATAGTAGGGGCTTAATAACTATTTGTTCAAAGTTTAGGGTGTTAAAAGTAAATGCATCACAACAAGTCGAAATAAACTTCTCTAACAATGGTGTCCAAACAAATACATCACACTCCGAGTTTAAATAAAATACATCCTAAAAAATATAAGAACCATAAAGTATATCACACAAACATAAAGTATATCACAATACATCCTCAAGCTGTTGAACAATTACGTCAACAGTAGACATATAAGTACCCTGAACCGTAATTGCATCTCACCTGGAACGATGGAGTGATCTAAGCTGAGGATAAATAGACCTAAATCGATCCTCAAGTGATCTAGGTGCATATGCAGCAGCTCTCGATGGATGAGAAGGCCTTTGGGATGCCCTCTGTGATGGCTGCCCGTGATCGTGGGTGATCAACGATGGTTGATGATCCCCCATCACCTCAGTTTCATCATCATCATCATCATCATTATCATCCGGTGGCGTCACACGATAATGTGTCCGCTCCTGAAACCAAAGCTCGTAACCATCTACGGTGACGGACGGAATGTTGGCTACCCTCGATCCGGCCCTCTTGGGGTTTATAGAATGATGCTCCCATTGATGGAAATTGCGAAGGATCTCATCATAGACACAAATGTACTTCAAAGGCTTCGGACCTTTATAAACCTTCGTCGCCTGGAATACATAGCCATAAATCATTTGGATATATCCAAACTGTCTTAAGCAACGATTGGGCATGTATGGCTTAGTAATTTTACGGCAATGAATTATGCCCGAGAACAAACTAATCGGTACCTCCTGTGATGGCCTACGTGTAAAAGGAGTCCAAATAACCTGGAAAAACAAATATTAATATAAATATCCAAAACTTTTATTTGATACATTATTTATAAATGATAAATACTTATGGCATCAACAGTCACCCAATCAAGGACTCTTCGATACTCCAATAGAGTCTCAGGATAATTTCTTCTGCCACCGAGAGAAGAGGTCCATCTCTTAGCGTATGGCTCTTGAGGGGTCCATGTCGCTGAACAACTTGGTCTGAATTGAGGAAAGTATTCATAGATCCAAACCTACAATAAAATAGGCTGATATCAACAGCATGTTCAAGTGTTGTAACATACACTCCTTCAAGTGTCACATGTTATTCCGAGCGATCCACTGAAGAGTGAGAATATCATCTATACTCCAAGGCAATGTTGTTCAGTGGTCCACAGAGCTATGACAACTCAATACTGGCCTCTCCTGTTGAACATAATGAAATAATCTCTCATCAATATTAAAACAATACTACATAGTCAATTTAATCAATTTGAGTCAATATTATCATCGTGAATATAAGAAATTACCTCGCCATTCCATATTGCAGATACAATATGACCACAAAATCCAGTAAGTAACTTAGTGTTCTCGGGTCCACTTTCATGTGGTTCTATCAACATCCAACCATACACATCCACTTTATCGTCTGAATCATCATCGTCATCATCATCACCATCACCACGACCTCCTACTCTGCCTCTGCCACTGCCTCTACTAGGTGCTCGGCCCCGTCCTGTCGTCGACCAACACCCAAATCCTCTTCCTCATCCTCTTTATCAACTAACTATTATCTATGTCGTAGTGCAATTAATACATCAGCATTCATTGAACCCTTCCCATGCCCGTGTACCATGCTCGAACTACCACTCGTGCCACCCACACCACTACCACCCATGCCACTCATGTCACCCATACCACTTATGCCATCCATGTCACCCATGTCACCCATGCCACCCATGTCACTCATGCCACTCATGACACCCATCATGCGTACTCATGCCACCCATCATGTTTAATGAGGCTTCTATCTCCTCATCCTCTCTCGTAATAGGTGACTGCCCTCTCCCCCCCCCCCTCAATGGAGCATTATAAGGAGGTTCAAATGGAATATCGATGGGGTCTAGACTCCTCCTATCATCTCCGTGAATGGGGGTCCGCGTATTAGCATCCTCATCCCCCTCATTAGTGGCTGTATATTGGTGTGAAATGGCTTTATGATCATGATTATTATGATGCTCTCATTGAAATGGATTCCAAAACTCTGTTTGACTGTTTATCTGGTGGCCACAATTTGCCTTGGGTTCATTCCTACATAATCCGTGAAATTCTTCGGCTGAAAGAGGCGCGACGCTTTATATTTTCTCATTGCTTTTGTGAAGCTAACAAAGTTGCTGACAGTTTAGCAAATCTTGCTTGTGACTCCCGTTCTGACGTAGACTTCCTCTCTTTTTCTGATATCCCTCGATCCTCTAGAGGCCTCATTTTGCTTGATGCTTGTAACACCCCTTATGTTAGAATTTCTTAATTTTTTGCTTGGCTTGTATTTCTTTTTCGAGGTTAGGATCCTCTGTCCTCCCATTTATAAGGGCAAGGCTGGTTGTCCCCCTCAAGTTTGTATTTTTTTTTCCTATTTTCAATAAAATTTAGCAGGGTGCCGTCCCTGTTTCCGTAAAAAAAAAAAAAAGTGGTTGTATGTGCCTGATCAGCAGCTTTCCTGTGTTTTGAAGCAGTAATAACCTTGTTACGTACTCTACCCAAATCATCTGCATGTGATGGACGTTTCCCTCGTCGACATCCGGGTTTCATCTATTACAAAAAAATAAATACAACTTAAGTTTTGAAGTGATAAGTTATCTATAAAACATTATATATATACACACACACACACACACACATATATTACATAAGTTTTTCAAAAAAAAAAAAAAGACATGTTTTTCGAAAAAAAACACAAAACATCTGCTACTTTTGGTGTTATTTCAAAAAAATAATTAAAGTTTAAGTTATGAAGTGATAAGTTATCTATAAAACATTATACACAAACACACACACACACACACACATATTACACATATCACATAACTTTTGTTTAAAAAAACACATTTTTTTTAAAAAAATAATCAAAACAACTGCTACAACATAGCGGTTTTCGTACAAAACATCGACTACAAACCTGCAGTTTTATTATACCAGAACTGCGACAGACCAACGTATGTTTTATAAAGCATCCACGATTCACAAGCAGTAGTTATATGAAACATCCACTACAAAATCGTGGATGCTTAATATAACTACCGCTTGTGAATCGCGAATGTTTTATAAAATATCCGATGTGCCCTAGCGGTACTTTCGGGCAAATTTGAAAGAAAAAAAGGGCTTCAAACTAATTCAACAACAAATTGAAACAGAGTAACACCATACCTGGAAATTGAAAGATTGCATAGCTTCACGAACACTCCAATTCGATTTCCACAACTCCTCTCTTACTCCAATTTGAATTTCTTGTTTTGAGAAACTCTCTCACTCCAATTCGGTTTTGAGAGATTGAGAGAGAGTGTGGAGGCTGGTTAGAGTGAGAGTGAGAGAGAAGAGTGAGAGAGAGAGAGAGAGAGACATGACAGTGAGAAAGAGTGAAGAGAGATGACAGTGAGAGAGCGGAAAGAGATGGAGAGCGGGAGAGAAGAGAGATGACAGTTTCTGGGAGGGGATGTCTTGGAGGGGGTATGGTTGGTTTACGGAAGGTTTAAATCTCAATTTGGTCACCCTACTTTTGGCCAAAAGTCATTAAGCTCATCCTACTTTTTTTTTCCTCAATTTAATGACTCTACTTAGACATAAGTATCAATTTCATCATTCCGTCCAATTTTTTTGTTGAAAACTTTAAAAAATTCCTGAAATTCCAAAAATACCCTTACTAATATTTTTAATATAACTTTCAATTTCCTCATTTCTTCAGTTTCCTCATTTCTGGAGTTTGGTTCCTCCGGTATCAGAGTTTGCAGCCTGAGTTTGATGAGTTTCTCCATCCCCCTGCCCAACAATGGGGTCATTGGTTGTTTGGCCAATCCCAATTATGGTCTCACCAATCACCCATAATGCTTCACCTCCACTACCACCAGCCTTTCCATCATTTTTTTCGTTCTCGGAAACTCTTCCAACTTGATGGTGCTTCTCCCCTATTTCAGTCTCCGGTGCTCCTTCAAAAATTGATCTTTCTATAGCCGTGATTTCTACTTTTCCAAGAGCAAATGATAATGTTTTGGAACTTCAATATTCTAGGAATATTTTACTTCGTGAGGAAGAAATGTAATGGAAGTAGTGGGCGAAGAATTTTTGCTTACGGGAAGGTGATAAGAATAGTCGTTACTTTAAAGTGTGTTAGCCTCGGCTCGGAAAAAAATCACTCGTCTTGTTCGGCTTCAGACAGATGATGGCTTTTGGGTAGACGATATAAGTGGCTTGGGCACGATAGTTGTTGATTAGTTCAATGTACTTTTCTCTACGAGTGATGATGCCAATGTTATCTGATGTGTCATACTTGGAGAGTAGAGTTTCTGAGGAGATGAATACTATGCTAGTTGCACATTTTTCTTTGGAGGGTTTCGGAAAGCTATTTTCCAGATGCACCTTGATAAGGCACCAGGACCTGGTGGCTTAAATCTTGCATTTTTCTAGCATTTTTGGAGCGAGGTTGGCTCAGATATATTTTTCTTTTTGTGTGCAATGCCTTGATGTGTGTGTGTTTCCAGATGTTCCAACAGCTACTTGAATTAATGTCCTGATTCCTAAAAAGGACAATCCTACGAGTATGTGTGATCTTAGGCCTATTTCTCTATTGTTGTTCACAGCGGAAGACTAGCAAACAATTAACAAAGTATAATAGGATCAATCACAAAGAAGAGAGAGAGAGAGATTGGGGCCAACGGACTATCGAAATTTTATTAGAGGCTCACCTTCAAATGTTCTAGGTATACAACTATTTATATGGATACAATAGAAACCCTAAAACCCTTAAAATGACAAAAAACGGACAAAGCAGCAAAACCCTAAAAACGAGGTTAAGCGGTCGATTAGCCCAAGCACTGGGCGACCACGCAAAATGCAGTAACACGACTCGAAGGAATCTTGATCAAGCGGTCGTTCAGTCAAAATACTGAGTAATCGCCCAAGCCAGAAAATTGATATGCACTCGTCCAAAACCCGTCGGAGGAAATTGGCCTGTTGCCCGGTTAATTGAGCCATCCCATTCTCAACATATATGTAATATGATTTATCGAATTCGGGCTAAATTTTCAGCCAATAGATTGAAATGTATTTTTCCTAAGATAATTTCTGAAAAGCAATCCACTTTCATTCCTGGTCGTTTTGATCATTGATAATGTGATTGTGGCTTTTGAAGCTATTCATATCATGTGTCGTAAATCTAGAGGTCAAAAGGGTGACATGCGCTACGAAAAAACCCGGTATTTCCATGGACAATTTACCAAGGAAATATAAATCCATTGTAATTTCCGTATTTCCCAATTATGCCAAGGAAATTACCATGGAAAACTATTTCCATGGAGAATGTCGAGGAATTCAGAGAGGAAATGTATTCTTGGGTTGTGAGAACCCAAACCCATTACTTGTATAGCATCGTTATAACATGCTCATTATGTGTCTTAACATGTTAACTAGTTCATATTGTTTAAGTCATGCTTGCATTAGGTTGACTACGATCATAGTCGTTTGTATGCCTTCCTTACTTACATGCCTTGTTGTACTTACTTCGTCTGATACCCTAGTACTTGACTAAGTCCTAATAGAGCCTTAGTACCTTTCTTGCATGTTTTATAAGTTCAATCGTAGCCATTGTATGCTTGGTTGAGAGTTCGGAAGCATTGTTGCTTCATTTGACCTTTTGACTCTTAAAGTCTCTCGGTTTGCCTTCTTCTTGCCTTGTTTCGTGTCTTGAGACTCATGAGATGTTAACTTGAATCCTAGACATTGTTTACTAGTCCTTAACATGATTAAGAATGTTCATTTATGCTTGTAGTATCCTTGTTTAACTCGTTGTTGAATCGCTTGATTGTTCGTCGTGAGTTTCGCCCTCGATTCCTACTTGTTCCGGGTGATGTTCGGACCTGTTTCAGACGTGTTTTGAGTGTGTTAAACATCCCTAATGGTTTGGGGTTACATTGGACACATTTAGGACTTATTTTAAAGTCATTTTAGCTTTATAGACACCTAAGCGCTCGCCCAGCCAATTGACTAAGCGAGTGCACAAAATCCAGCAACTCTGGAAAGGAAAAGGGGACTGAGCGCTCGCTCAACCTTCCCCCTGAGCGACCGTCCAGCCTCAGCACCAGCAATATGGGATTTTCAATTTTGAGATTTTTGGCTTGAACCCTTAAACCCTATCCGACCCAATTCAAACCCCCACTTGATTTGTGACCTCTTTAGGTTTAATTCCATCCCTTTGATGTGTTCTAATCAAGGGCTCACATGAATCAACCAATAGGAAGCTTGATAACTCTTGCTTAGGATTTACCCCTTTTTGGTGACTTCATCTCCCCAAACACAATTGACAACCATTGTCATCATCCATTGTTATTTGATGGGTTCTTAGACAGAGAAAGAGAGCCTTGAAGTTTGTCCACCTTGCTTGCATGATTGCCGGAGATCCGGCCATCGGATTTTCGATTGGAGACCACCAAATCAAAGCCCTTTCTCTCTAGTTTCTTAATCCTTGCTTTGTTTTGTCATCCAACCGTTTGATTTCGAACAAGGTAAGCTCTCAATCCCCTATTTTTGTATGCTCAATATCAAGCATGCCCCTTTCATGATAGTTTCTAGATACATGCTCAAGAAGACATGTACCATGTTAATAACTTGAAATTCCTTAAGTTAATTTTCTGTAAATTTTGGGTTAATGACTCATAATTGGTAATTTGGACTTATGTCTAGAGTTAAATGTGTTCTAGAATGAATTTGGAATAACTTTTGTTCTTGGACTTGTTGTAAATTGTAACTTCAAAATGATGAACATGCTAGGGTTCACAAATTTGGGAACTTTGATCTTGATGGACTAAAAGTCATTAATGACTTAGTAGTCTAATTATAAATGACTCAAGAACATAGAAAAGAGAAATAAATTACGTATAGCATTCATCCTCTACTTGGAAATAATTTAGTGATAACTCAACGGAGTTGTACTTAGAGAGTCATTGAACAATACCGAATTTACAATCAATCCCTACGATGTTTAGGGTTCAATTGAATTGTAAATTAGCTCTTGGGAATTCTTAATGTGATTGACCTCATGCTTGACTTGTATATCGTAGAGTATCATGCCTACTTGATTGGACGAGTCGCTCTTGTCGACCTCACTCCCTTACTTGATTTATTACATGAGTAAACATCTACTTGACTCGGACGAGTTCGCTCTTGTCGAACTCGCTCCTTACTTGATTTTGTGTGACAAGTAAATATCTAATAGGCATACCATTAGTTCAGCTGGCATACGTGAATCGTCTAGATGGTCAACGATGCATCGCCATCATGAATTACGAGATTCATGGTAGTGATGGGTCGCCACACCATAACCGTCCACACACCCTTCACTACTAATCACAGTGGAGAAGAGTACCTCGTCGTAACTAAAGGGCGCTTGGAACAATACTATCGTGGTGGACGTATCGTACACGTTCATCCGACAAATACATTCAAGATAACCTTATCTTTTCAGGATCTATGAAGTGGCACTGGTTCCATAACTTATCCTTATCCTATGTGATTTACTTTAGCACTTATGTGAAAACAATATGCATCGCGACATGAGAACTACGTGCTAGTATGATCTTGCTTGATAATCAAACATGATAACGTGTTATGTATGCCTTGCATTATATCATGTCATGCATATTGGTGGCTTACAAAGTCTTTATGACTTACCCACTCCCTTTTACTGTTTTAGATCCTAATCATCCAGGTCTGTCTCATTGAGGTTGCTCGTCTGCTCTTGTCCGTGATCACTCGCCTAGAGGTGGTATCATTGGCTCTTTTGGTTTCTCTTTTGCAAGGACGCTTGGGTTAAAGCAAGTCACTTAGACTTCGTTTGGGAATGTGTAATTGTAGTGACTTGTACTTGTTGTAGACTAAGACTTATGTTTCTAGTTATTTGCCGGCACTTGTAGATCGAGCCTTACTTGCATGTATTGGTTCACTTGTTAAGACTTCCGCTGAGCATCCCATTAGCTCTTATTTACTTTTGTAGTTTCTCCGGCGTGTTTAGCCGTCGAGGTGTATATATATTAGCATGAATTGTTTTGTTGTGTTCCGGTTGTAAAGTCGTCGATGACTTGGTTTACTTGCTATTAATTGTTATATCAGGTTCCAAAGTTTTAATTTATTCCGGCTTTTTAGTGCCGAGTTGTACTACGCGTCCAATGTTGCGTCACGTCAGTTTTGTTAATTGAGTCCTTGCTTGCTTGTCTTGTCCTTATTTGGATGGCACGACCCGTGATCCTTTCTCGGGGTCGGGGTTTGGGTCATCACATGGGTATTTTTGGAAGGAATTTACCAAGGAAAATATAGTCCATCGGAAATTCCGGCGAATTTAGTGTGGAAAAATATTTCTACAGTAATTTACAAGGAATTTACCATGGAAAATATTTCGTAGGCAAATATCCTTTATAAATTCCTTGGGAAGTATCATTCCAAATTTATCTAGAAAATTACCAACAAAATTCCATAGGAATAATTACAAGTAAATATTTCCTTGGTGAAATTCTTAGGGTTTTGTAATATATGTGTGTTTTATATACACACATAATAATTGTTTCTCAATAGAAAACATTTAACTTTTTATAAACATATTTATCATTAGATATCTTTAAACACTAGTATATAAATATACACATATATCTTAATTACTTTGTTAATATTTACATATTTAACCAGCAACATAATTACAAAAAAAACGAGAATATACATCCATGTATAAGTATTTATAAAAATGCTAACGACGAATATCAATTTTCAAGTTCGCTTAAGATTTTTTAGAATAAAAATTTAACAAAGTAGTTAAGTAGATTCGGTATGAATTTGTATATGGATTACAGCGTATGGCCTCTTATCATTTTCTTAAAAGAGTATCATGTTTGATCTAGCACACAAATTAAAGAAGATAATTGAGTGTATTATAAATATTATGATAGTGTGTATTTTCGTTCTAAGACACATACACACAATATAAATCATTATATAGGGGCTCATGTATGAGATCATCTAGTTGTGTCATCATAACTTCTATTGTTAGCTCGTTTCTTCAATTGGGAATGACAGAAAGATACAAACATGGTCTCCTTATCGACATGCTTGACGGGATGTAAAGTACTTGATGAGATGAGAGTATGATATGATGCTATTGCATAAGTAAATGAGATCTATCCAAATGATAGTTGAATTTTCAAATTGGTATCCTAGTAAGATAAACATGATCTCTAATTTCATATGACCATATCTGACATTAGACACTGAAGAACGATGACAGTACTCCTGACCGATCAATGGGTAAGGGTCAAGGCAGCGTTCATGACGTGTCACCTAGAAGAAAATGTTATCTTACTAACATTTAGTTTTGAATGACTCAATTGGGCTCATGCCCAGCAATATACAAACATAGTCTTCGTATCGACATGCTTCACGAGATGGAGAATACTTGATGAGATGAGAACATGATATGACACTATTGCATAAGTAAAAGAGATCTAGTCGAACGATAGTTGAATTGCTCGAATTGATATCCTAGTTAGATAAACATGAACTCTAATTTCTTATGACCATATTTGGCATGAGACGCAAAATAACGATGACGGTCCTGCTGGCCGATCAACGGGTAAGGGTCAGGTCAGCGTTCCTGACGTGCCACTTAGAAGAACATTTTCTTTTACTAGCATTTAGTTTTTAATGGTATTATTTGATCTATTGTATTTTTGAAATATTAAAAAATAATTGTTATATTACTTGATCGGATATTTTAAACAATTTAAATATTCACAAAAAGTTGATAAAAGAAGTTTCATTTATTTACTTATTTGTAAAAGAATAAATCTTAGAAACACTAGTAATTAATTGGGTAAAATTCTGGCCGATCCCTTTTTAAAAGTTTTTAACCCCAAAAGTCCATCGTTCTTTTTTTCAATCGTAAAAGACCAATTTTCAAAATATTGTTCCAAAAATGTCATCATCTTCTTCAACAGCCCCGACAATACACTTTGAATTCGAAAATCATGATTGTGTGCAACGAAACGGGGATAGTTCTTTGATTCATGAATATATGAAACAATAATGGATCTGTGCTGGATTGAATGATTTTTCAATTGGGACGAAGGTGGAGAAGGAGGAGGAAGAAAAAGGCTTACGACTGAGGAGATGGAAGAAGAAGGTGGATGACGTAAACTGGTTATTTATGCTTTTGTATCGTGGTGCAAAAATGAATTAGGTAATATTTTTGCACCGCGGTTCAAAGTTTAATTTCCTAGTTTACTTTTGAATCACGGTTCATAAATTTCATTGTATTAATTGTTGCACTGCGGTTTAAAGTTTGATTTCCTAGTCTATTTTTGAATCACGGTTCATAAATTTCATTGCATTAGTTCTTGCACCGCAGTTCAAAGTTTAATTTCTTAGTCTATTTTTGAATAGCGGTTCATAAATTTCATTCCATTAATTTTTGCACCGCGGTTGTGACGACCCGACCCGGATTCCAACACGAAATCCCAAGGTCGTGTCACTGAAACTAACATAAGAAGAGGACAAACACTTGTTAAATAGTAGTGCGAGTCGAACAGTCG
The DNA here is from genome assembly GCA_013146195.2 of Codonopsis lanceolata. Lineage (NCBI taxonomy): Eukaryota > Viridiplantae > Streptophyta > Magnoliopsida > Asterales > Campanulaceae > Codonopsis > Codonopsis lanceolata. The sequence goes on along the minus strand of CM028383.1, from coordinate 10,960,769 downwards.
AGCTAACAAGCTCTTAACATGAACATAAAGTCGTACTAAAATACGGGATTTCAAAAAATCGAATTAGCGGAAACGATAAAGAAATGAAGTCCCGAGCAATGAAGCTCGAAACCGAAGTTAAAGAAACCAAAAGAGATATTATCTCTCAACGGGGGAAAAACAACACTCGCGTGCTGCAACAATGCAGACGCTAAAAAAAAAAAACCATCGGCACTCCAGGCCGGCGTTTCAATAAAGAATCAACCTGATAACAATTACCCACGGCTAAAGCATACCGGGCTTAACCAACAACTATAACAGATAGAATAAAGAAATGCCCCAAAGCTACTGCGTGCCCGGGAGACAACTGAAATAAATACTAAAACCATGAATAATGGCACGACACAACCCGTCGGTCCAAGAAGAAACAATACAAATACCCAAGTATATACCCGACCGTAAAGTCTAGGTAACTTTACAAAATCGATCTCACAAGAATAGCAAAAGTACATAATATATGTGACAATGTTAAAAATAAATAGGACTCCACAAGCTACTACTCGAGGATGTCTGCTGCTACTGGCATGAACCACACGATCTAATCTCGATCTATCGATCAGCTACGCTCTGCTACAGTCACGATCTATTCGACCTCAATGTGGCTACCAAATTACTGCAAGTAGAAAACAAAGTATGGAAGGAGTCATAATGACCCAGTACGCTACTACAAGAAATATGTAACATATAATTATGTAACATAAAAATAATCATGGTGTCATTTTACAAATGACAGAAAAACCCGTGAAGAGGCGTCGTATCGTTTCGATACTCCATAAGATAACCATTTCTTCTTACTTACTAAACCGTCCAAATGAACCAGGGTGAAATTCCCTGTTCAAACACAAATTAAATGAATTAGAAGGTAGTTCCCATAAAACATCATATGCAAGTATATATATCAGTATATATACTAATCAAGCTATTCATAGAATCATCACGTGTAAGGGTGCATATTTATATATATACACCTATATAAGTATGTATATCTCTATATATACATACCAAATCTCTCATATAATCATCATGTATAAGTGTGCATATCTATATATATACACATCAAAATCATGTTAACAAACTACCTTTCTGCTAACAGCTTACTGGAACAGCCACGATTTGTGACTAATGAAAAATACTTCCCGAACTCAAAAATTTATGAAACTTTACAGAGAGTTACCTATCATGCATAGGTATAACATACTAAATTTTTAGAAAAAATCCCTTTAGTAGATTAGTACCAGAATGTTCCCGAAATTTACCCAAAACAGAGACTGAATTTGTATGGTTTGTTTTCCAACAAGTTCATGAACAACAATGATTCCAAATCAAAGCTTGAATATATTTCAAACTAAACCCAAGACCAAAATCATCAAGTTAAGATCCATGGAAAAATTTCCAGATTTCATAGAAACCTCAAATCGTTTTATAGACTTGATAAAACTCTTCCTTAGCATGATCTAAGCAAGATTAGTGAAGAAGAAAGCAAAAGGGTTTAGTAACGTACCTCAGATCTGAATTTCAAACCTATATGAAACCTGAAATATATAGAGGGGAAACGATCTCCTCAACAAGATCTTTCCAACGGTGGTCTCAGCTCATCGATTGGTTGGCCGAAGCTCCGGTAATTGCCAGAACACTCCAAGAACCCACTTCTCTCTCTCTCTCTCTCTCTCTCTCTCTCTCTCTCTCTCTATGTTTGACCGGTTGGAGAGATAACGATGTGAATAAATTCATATTAGAAATGAATGGAGAGATGTATTGAGGCTTATATACTCCTAGGGGAGGTCAAAGGTTCAAAATACCCTTACAAGAGATAAAGGAGGGATTTATATTAAGGGTAGGATAGGAAATTTCGTCAAAACAAGTCATAAAAGACGCTCGGCTCTAGTAGCCAAAGTCCGCCTAAGTAATGCAGCCTCAAGGTCTATCGGTAGTGCAGCCTGGTCTGGGTGGGAAGCTCAAGGTCTGCGGTAGGAAGCTTAAAGTTCGCCAAGGCAGCCCAAGTCTCTGGCCGGTGGGCGCGGCTAAGGCTTATCTTCCGACGGCTTCCGTTTGCACACCGTTCGACGAAATGACATGATTTCTTCGCCAGGCTGACCCTAAGGACTTAAAATAAAAGCCTTAAAAGTATCAAATCAAACTAAAACCATCTTGGGTGATATCTCGAACAAAACGATTCGCAAGATAATTCATATTCGAATTCAGAATAATAAATGACAACGAAATCACGTGGAACAAACTAACGATCGAAACAATGATCGAGTAAGTATACATAATTATTTTAAAGTATTTTAAAATCCTAATAAAGAGTCTCAAACTCATACTCAAACTTAATTTAGAATTAAGTCCCTCAAAAATACGAAAAAGACGAAACGTTTACGAAACGAGAATCGTGAAACCAAACTTACGACGACGACTATACTTTGAACGTCGTGACCTCATGCAAACATTATAGACATGATAATAAGGATATTAAATGTATCCAAGTGAGTACACGAAGACCTGGAAGGCTGGAATCCTTCAAAGGTCACGAGCAAGAAAGAAGTACGAAACCATTCTATCGAGTCAAATGCTTAAAGATTCGGGGTCTTACAGTGGTTCAAAGTTTAATTTCCTAGTCTATTTTTGAATTTGGTTCATAAATTTCATTGCATTAATTTTTGCACCGCGGTTCAAAGTTTAATTTCCCAGTCTATTTTGGAATCGTGGTTCATAAATTTCATTGTATTAATTTTTACACCGCGGTTCAATAGTTTAATTTTATTGTCTAATTGCACCGCAGTTCATAAATTTAACCCGATATTTTTGAACCGCGATACAAAAACGTAGTGCGTCTCAGACTCATTAAGGGTATCACAGTCATTTCTCCCTCTAAACTGAACTAAATTATGGGTTATAAACTTTAAAAAGTGGACCGGCCCACAATTTTACCTAATTAATTTATGTAAAAAATCACTTTGTAATATTGATACCTATTTTTTGTGTGAGGAATCAGTTCCTAAAACAAAAGAAAACAATCAGTCAAAACCCCCTCTTTCTCAAAACCCCACTTTCTCAATACTCAGTTCGTTTCTCCCTCCCAAGCACACAAACACCAATGGCAACATTGTCAGTAACTCTTTTCTTTCTTTCGCCTCGTGCTCGCTCTCGATTTCAAAATTCTTGATTGTTGATATGAATGATACTAGAGAAATTGTCTCAATTCTTGTGTATGTACCGCGAGAGACTGATGTCTTAATAGTAGAATATAAGGATTCTATGGCCCATATCTAACTACAACATGTGCATTATGAGATGGTAGTAAAACAGGGGTGCTCATCTAATCTGCTGAACTGCCATATGTCGGCATAGCACTGGTTTTAATGTTAGTTGAATTTTGAACAAATTAGGTTGTTCATTTTGGTAAATATATCTTTTAAGATTGTACTTTTGAAGTTCTTTTTGGGGGAAGAGGTTATCATCTATGATATATTTACTAGAATTCCATCTATAATATGAGTGGTGTACCAGGTGGTGCTTATTTTTGCCAAATTCACAATGCATAGACGATCAAAATTGTAGATATCCTCTTTTAGATGGACAGATTAAGTTAGGTTTGTTCCAATTTGATGGAAGTAATGGGATTTATTTGATTCCCAACAGGTTCTCAGTCTTTTCCCCATGTTTACTACTTTCTAAACAGAGTTCTTAGAAATATTTAAGTTCTGATCTAAATGCCTGACTGGAAATAACAAGGGATCTCATTACGGATGGAATTCCCATTCCAAAACTCAATTCTTTCCATCCAAACAGGATCTTACAATTGCAACTGAATACGTGCCAACTTTATGAAGCTAGAAGCTCCAGAAGCTTAATCTCCAAATGATTGGTGGAAATCCCTTTAAAATTTCAAATAAAAAATGTACGAAAGATATAATGATACAACAGTTATAAAAAAATAAACAATGAGGTAGCAGTTGTTTACCTACGAAATTTAAGGAGCTATATTTTTTTAGAAGGACCATCGAATCTCCCCATTAATTGAAACATTTACTTCATGTACAGTACCCTACATAGTCTTACAATTAATTTACAAGTGGAATAACCCGCGGATAGATCGAATTGTTGTTTATTTCATGGACTTCTTGGCTGATTTTTAGTTATTAGACTAGTTACGTTACTTTTTTTTCACTGAACTTTGCCATTTGAAATTTAGCTTATGTCCATGTTTTGCACATGGCAGGTAGTTGAGTATATAGGTTGCATAAATCTATTTGTTCTTTCAGTAGTAAAAATATTGGTTGGAAGATAAAACAAAAACATATGATTATTTTCTGTTCAGCAATTCACGATATATTCCCTGTTAATCTTGGAACACGTAACATGACTAATTTTTCCATATTTGAACTGTATTTTGGATGATATATGTCTTCTTGGCATTCCCATATATTGACAGTGTTAAGATGTTTGGATGTTGAATTTGGTGTCGTGGCTTTAAGAATTGTTCCCATTACTTTAGTTTCTTTTTCATGTTTGGCCATCAATTGAATTTTGGATTCTTTAGACTACACTTTCTTATGGCTATCTTTATAATTGTCTCATTCCTTTTGGATAACAATAATCTTTCTGAAATATTATTGATACTATCTTATGGTCATTGATCGATGTATTTTATACGTCGATTTTATATGCTTCTATGACTTAAATTATGCTATTTCACGAGGCTTTTGGCTACTGATATGTGTTTTGGTGAGTTTTGTAAGTTTCAGGGTTTTTAGTGAAAATATGCAAAACTCCAGGGTTTTATATGCAAATTCCAAGAAGGGCCAAAGATGAAAAATGAAGAAAAAACGAAGACTGTCTAATCTGGAGACCTTGCGGTCGTAAGGTACCCAGACCTTGCCCCCGCAAGGTGGGCAGTACATGAAGAAGTCAAGAAAATCAAAGGTCGAAAATCTGGAGACCTTGCGGACGCAAGGTACCTAACACCTTGCGACCGCAAGGTGGTCAGAATGCGAATTTTTTGTATTTTCACAAAGAAATTCAATTGGATTACAACTCCCGGGTTTAAATTGAAGTCGGATGCCAAGAGCCTGATATAGAAAAACGGCTGGAAATAGTTTTGTATAGATTTTAGATAGTTTTTAGGTTGTATAACATAGTTAGATTATGTAATTTCAAGTATTGAAGATTAAGATCATGTTTCCGTTCATCTCCATGTGCTATTCATTGTCTATGATGAACTAAATCATCCATAATCTAGGAGGTGGGAGGTAACTTGTATCGAATTTATGTTTTAATTCATATTTATGTTCATTCAATTCTTGTTGATTGTGGTATTTATCAATCCCTCTATTATTTTGCTTTGAACAAATGAATGTAATTGCAAATAATAAAGGCCTAGAGGTGCGGATAACTGCATGACCAATGTGCATATGTCGTACACTGGCTCACCATCACAATAAATTAGACCTATCGATGCACGAGAGTGATAAGTTAGGACCAGGTTCATACATAATCTAGGTGACAGATAGATTACTTGTTCTTGTGCTTAGGATATAAAATGGATGAATGTTGCGGGGATGGAGGCTAAACCAATAGTTCAACAAACTATATCTATCTTTAGTGAACGAACCCAAGAAATTGGATGATTATTATTATGAATTGAACATAAATGAGATACAGGTGAAACCCAAAATCCTAGATTGTCACCTACCATAAGATCTTCATAACCGGTAATTACTGCTAATTAGTTAAATACCTAAATATCAATAGTAGTTTAGAATAAAATAATTATAAAAACCCCTTTAGATTAATAATTTGCTATCAATAAATTGCACTGTTCGTGATCTCTTGTCTCTGTGGGTTTGACCCTTGCTTCCAATACTATTTTATAATAGTCTTGTCCATTTGCAAGGAAAAAGATTAAAATAAAACATCGATCAAGTTTTTGGAGCCGTTGCCGGGGACAAGCTAGTTCACGTAGTTAGTTTGTTGTTAGCGTAGTTTTTAATTTAATTTAGTTTTTAGTTAATTTTCAGTTTTTATTTTAAAAAATACAAAAAGATTTTATTATATTTTTAATAGTTTAGTTGTTTTAAAATTGCTTTAATTTATTTTTATGCACGGTCGTAGATCTTTGAATCCTAAATTGGTAGAACTAAATCAAGATATAAATAACATTAAAAAGAATCAAGAAGATTTTGAAAATCTAGCTCCCGAGCTTGATAATAAAGAACAATTGAATCAAGAGGATCCTCTGGCTGATCCTACAATGGAAGATAATAATAATCGAAATCCTGAAAATCCTGTTAACCCCGTTAACAATAATCAAAGAGAAGAAGAGCCTGCAAGAAGAAATATGGAAGTAATAGTAAATCAAAGAACTATTAATGACTTTAGTAGACCATCATTAAATATAGTAACATCATGTTTAGTCTTGCCAGATGCTGTAAGGAATTTCGAACTAAAAGGCCATTATTTTAACATGATACCATCTTTTCATGGAATGCCTCATGAAGATCCTGTCAGTTTCTTAAGAGAATATGAATACATGATGAGTACTTTTCCTTTAGGAGGGTTGACTGAAGATCAAATTAAAATGAAATATTTTCAGTGCATTAAAAGAATTGGCAAGAGATGGTTTATGAACTAACACCTAATAGTGTTTATACTTGGGCTCAATTATATGATTTGTTTATGAGTAAATTTTACAAGCATGCATCTCTTCGGAATATAGAAAACAAATCATGTCATTCCAAAATGAACCGGTGAAACATTCCATGAGTCATGGGATAGATTTAAAAATACGCTCATTATGTGTCCTCATCATAATTTGGCTCAACATGTGTTAGTGCTTCAATTTTATCATGGTCTTCGCCGGGCTTACAAACTATGGTTGATAGTGCGGTGGTGGTTCTATTAATAGAATGACACCGAAGCACTAGAAGAATATTTGAGATGTTAAGTATTAATTCCCAACGAGAAAAGTGCTAGAGGTAAAAATAGGAGCCTATATCAATTCAAGATAATTCAAATACACAACTCAATTTGAAAATTGGCAAATTCAAGAAGCATGTGCTTTATGTGGATTATATTCTCATGCTACTAATTTTTGTCCATCAAGTGCTATGTATTACGAGCAGGCTAATGCTATGAATATGTACCCTCAAAGGCCAAGGAATGATCCTATTCAAACACATATAATCACGGTTGGAGGAATCATCCTAACTTTTCTTGGGGAGGAAATAAGCCTTTGCAACCTCAACAATTCCAACCTCAACCTCAACCTCCACGGTTTCCAAATCAAAATCAGTTGAGAATTGAAGAAGTTCCCAAACAAGATGGAGCAAACAAAGGTCAGCGGTGTTGATGAAATATATGCTTGAAGAGATTGAAAATTTAAAGAAGCATATAATGACTTCGAAGTTGAGAAAAGAGAAGAAGGGAAGTTCCCTAGTCAAAGCCGAGGCAAGCTAATCACCGTCTCGCTGCGGTAAGCTAATAGGTGAAGAGATGTAAGGATCCCGTTCCTTCTTCTAATGTGCCTGAGCACAATAGAAAAGTCTCAAATAGAAGTAGGAAAGGATATGATAATAGTAAAGAGAAAATGAATCAAATAATCAAGAAATAGAAGTAGAAATAGCAATTCCAAATAAGGAACAAGAAAAAGAGGTTCAAAATAAAGAGAATAAGAAGTTGAAAAAGAGTTAGAACCGAAGAAGAGGAACCTTACGTGGCTCCACCACCATATGTTCCTCCAATTCCATTCCCAAGAAGACTTATGAAAAACCGAATGGACAAACAATTTACTTGAAATTTATAATATGTTATCCAAAGTGAATGTTAATCTCCTTTGCTTAATGTTATTAAAAATATTCCAAATTATGCAAAGTTTTTCAAAGATCTTCACT
>CM028383.1:10911347-10952741 GCA_013146195.2 Codonopsis lanceolata | reverse complement strand
CCAATTCGGCTGATGGCTAGAATTTATTACGTTGAAAGATCAAGCTATTAAGGAAGAGGTTGAGAAAGGCTTCAATGCGGACATGTCGAGGAGATACATTACTGACTTGGTTGGCTAATGTTGTTATGGTCAAAAAATCTAATGGCAAGTGGCGGATGTGCGTGGATTTGGCGACTTGAATAAGGCTTGCCAGAAAGATTGTTATCCTTTACCTCGAATTGACAAGGCGGTGGGCTATAAGCGGGATTCGAGAGCTTCTCGGCTTCATTGATGCTTATTAAGGTATCACCAAGTCAAAATGAATGAAGCGGGGATAAGGCTCGGCTTGCTTTCAGAGCGGCGGTATTGTTATAAGATGATGCCATTCAGATTGAAAAATGCAGGAGCTACTTATCAGAGAATGGTGAATAAGATATTCAACTCGCAGATTGGAAGGAATGTCGAATCTTACATTAATGACATGGTGGTGAAGACGAGGGCACAGCATCTGCGATTGACTTGGGCGAAACCTTTGCCAACCTCGAGAAAAAATAACATGAAGCTTAATCCAGAGCAAGTGTGTTCGAGGTGAGCGGGGCAAGTTTACAGGGTTCGTGAGTAGCAGAGAGAGGGGCATAGAGGCTAATCGAGGAAAAATTAAGGCATTAGTCACTATGAAGCTTCCCGATGCATCAAATATGTTCAAAAGCTCAATAGTAGGGTGATTGCCCTTGGTCGCTTCATTTCTAGGTCGGCAGAAAGGTGTTTGCCATTCTTTAAGGTTCTTCGTGAAAACAAGGGGTTTGAGTGGACAACTGAATGCCAGAAGGCCTTCGAGCAGCTGGTGGAGTATCTGACAAGTCCTCCTTTGTTGAGTAGCCCGGTCCTTGGTGAGACATTGTTTGTGTATTTAAGCGACCACGGAAGCGTTGTGGCATTGTGCTAATAGGGAGGAATGTAATGTGCAAAAGCTGTTTATTATGTGTCAAAGGCCCTCATTTGCTAGAGAGGCGATATTTTAATGCGAGAAAAAGTTGGTTTATTAAACTTGTTGTTCTTTATTTGAAACTTGACTTATTTTACTGCATTCAATCATTGTATACAGGCATGCCTCTCGGAGAAAATTTTGCACAAGCAGGATTCTTACGGTGGAGTGCGCTCACTTGGTCGTCAAGTTAATGGAGTTTGATATTGACTATCAACCTCGGCGGCGATTAAGGCCTGACTTTGGCGGACTTTGTAGGCTGAGACTAGCTTCAGGATTAAGTGCGAAGAGGAGGTTTCTGCCAAGACAGCGACAACGAGTACACCAATTCCAAAGCGTCGACCAGAGTATTGTTGGGAGTTGCATGTGGATGGTTCGGCAAGCAGGTTCGGAAGTGGAGCTGGATTGGTGTTAGTCCCACCCGAGCAAGATGTAGAGTTTGAAAAGGCATTACGCGTTAAGTTTCCAGCTTCTAATAACCAGGCCGAGTATGAAGCTTTGATTGCAAGGCTCGAGCTCGCGCAAGATGTGGGGGTTCGAGAAGTGATTGTTTATTGCGACTCCCAGTTAGTTGTGAATCAAGTTAGGGGCGATTATGCTGTTCATCAACTGGTGTTGGTTCGTTACTGTGCAATGGTGAAAGAGATTCTGAAGGACTTTGATTATTGGGAATTGGTGCGAATTGCTCGCGAGGATAATATGAAGGCAGATTATTTATCTAAAATGGCTGAAGATGAAATCCAGTCTTTGCACCCAGGGGTCATGATTGAATATTTGGAGGTTCCTGTCATAGAAAAAGAGGTGATCATGGACATTGAGCCTGCCTCAAAGTGTTGGATAAACGACTTGAAGGCTTACATCGAGCAGGGGACCTTGCCCAAGGACAAGACGGAGGCTTGAACTATACAGAAGCGGTCATGTCGGTATGTCATATTGGACAACATACTTTATAGGCGCTCGTACACCAGACCTTTGCTCAGATGCGTTCGCGCAGAGACGACTGAGGGCATTTTAGAAGAAATACATGAAGGTAAATGTGGCGGTCATCCTGGCCAAAGGTCATTGGCGGAAAAAGTCCTGGCAGCTGGTTTCTATTGGATTACTTTGAGGCGAGATGCAGAAATGTATGTTCGGCGATGTGACAAGTGTCAACGCTATGCAGACATACCTCGTTTACCTTCCACCAAGCAAACTCCTGTGGTTGCATCATGGCCATTTGACATGTGGGGTATAGATCTTATTGGCCCATTTCCATTGGCTCGGTCAAAGTTTAAATATGCGGTGGTCGCTGTGGATTATTTTACCAAGTGGGTGGAGGCTAAGCCTTTGGCAATTATCAGTGAAGTTAATGTAATTGACTTTGTTCACGAGCACATATGGTGTCGTTTTGGAGTTCCACGAGCAATTGTGTCCGAACATGGGACTCAATTTTCAGAAAAAATCACTAAAGCATGCGAGCAGATGCGAGTGAAACATTGGCAATCTTCGGTGGCATACCCACAAGGTAATGGGCAGGCTAAGGTCTCTAACAAACAAGTCTTGCATGTCCTTAAGTGAAACCTTGAAGACAAGGCAGGACGATGGGTGGATGAGTTGCCTTCTGCCTTGTGGGCAGTTAGAACGACAGTCAGAGGTCCTATTGGGGAAACAACTTTTTCTATGGCTTATGGATCTGAGGCTATGGCCCCAGTGGAAATGTATTTGTCCAATCATAGGGTGTTGCATTATAATGCTGAATCTAATAGTGTAGCTCGGGCGGTAGAGATCTAGATCATTAGAAGAAGCTTGATTGGAATCAAAATGAGGATGGCAAACTACAAGGCGGCAAGCCACACGATAAGAGGGTTAAGTGGTCGGTCATTTCTTTGTGGGCGGTGGGTACTCCAGTAGATCGAGGCAACGAGGCCATCGAGCAGATTGGGGGAAACTTTCTCCAAATTGGGAAGGTCCTTTTTAGATTGTTAGAATTGTTAAGGAGGGCACTTATATGCTACGAACAGAGGATGGAAACGAGCTGAGACATCCATGGCATGCATATCACTTGAAGAAGTATTATCGATGATTGACAGTATGTCATTTATCTCTTCTTTTTATTTTGCAAGTGATAATGGACTGAATAAGCAGATGTGTTCAGCTTATAATGTTTAATGCAAATCTCAATTATACTTTCGATTTGAAAGTTGGTGTTTGAGTTAATTGCTTTTGTTATTGTTCTCAATTATTCTCTTTCGCGAGCATGTGTTATTTGTGCTCATGAAATGGGTTGGTGTTCGAGTTTATTGCTTCCTATTATTCGCGATTATTCTCTTTCACGAGCATGAGTCATTTCTGCTCGTGAAAAGAGTTGGTGTTCGAGTTGACTGCTTGTTCAATTATACATGCTTATTCTCTTTCACGAGCATAGGTTTCCTTTGCTCGAAAGAAGGAGTCGGTGTTAAAGTCAGTAATTCATAGTGGGAATGTTAAAATGCAAGCAAACACAATATGAACATTCATGGCGAAATGTAAACATTCAAAAGAAAACCAAGCAGTAGCAAATATTATAGAACCAGAAAATTAAATTGTTTAAAGACCGAGGGTAAATTGTTTTTAGAGATCATGGCTCGCAGGCCAAAAAGGGAAACTTCATACATTTGGAGGAGTGTTGCTGGGGTCTGCTGGGTCGGGATCAGTTGTTCTTTCGGAGGCGGCCTCGAGGATAACTACATCGTCGTCACCGGCTTGGTCGGAGGTACCTTCATTTTCTTTGGGTTGTGCCTGAGATCTCCAAATTTGAGTCATGAGCTCACTGATGTTGGCTTCGACAACTGGAGGAGGGGTCCATGGAGATAATCCTTCTTCTGCATCGACTTCAGCGAGACAGTCTAGCTCGTCCTCGGTATACGGAACAAAAGCATGACTGGGGCGGGCTGAAGGGCGGAAGGGTCGGTTGGTACCCCACTCGGCAAGCAGCTCTGGCTTGATTTCCAACCCGCTGCACGAAAGTTGCCTCAGCACGTGGTTTATTCCCTGGAGGAAGAAGGGGATAAGCTTCACTTTCAGCGAGGGCGGCAAAGTTTTCGAAATTTTGTAATCTTGATGATATTACGTTTTTGCTCCTCGCTCGGGAGAGATTCGCTTCATTCGACTTTCCTTCAGTCGATTGTGGCAGCTTGGCCTTCTAGTTCAGCTTGGGTGGCTCGAAGATCCTTCTGGACTCCGGCAATGTTATTCAAAGCCGCTTCTTCAGATTTTTTTGGAGAAATCCAGATGGGACTCCAAGCTTTTCTTCTCAGCCTCGACCTTGGAGAGCTCGGTTACTTTACCAGTGAGAGTCTCCTCGGTTGTCTTCAACTCGGCGCGGACAGAGTTGATGGTCTCCTCCAATTGGTTTTTCTCTTTCAATAATACGGCATTCGAGTTGATGTTGTCAACAAGCCGTTCATACATCATTTCTGTTTTGGTAGCGACCTACAAATAAAGATGTAGTTGGTATTTGTGGAATGTCAAAGGAAAGATGGGTTGCGAGGAAAGTCTTTACCTTAGTCAAGCACATCCCGACTTCACCTACCAAAACCGAGCTCGCTTGGTCGGCGCTTTTCTGCCGAATCCCACCATGTCGTAGTCCTTTCATAAGGCCAAGTCCCACAGTTGCTGGGTACCCATTGCGTTTGAAAATGTTGATCTTATCAAGATCGGGCACATCGGCGAGTTCAGCGATGAGGGCCTCAGCTTTCTCCCGGTCATCGGGCATAAGGAAATTGTCCTTATGCCATGACGGTATGGAAGGGGTCACCTCCTCGAGCACGGCTTTATCTGCTCGGCGTTTACTTTTTTCCCTTGTGGGACTTTGGCTCGGTGCGGTGATGTTGATTGCAGGTTGGATGTTGAGGGAGTCGAGATCGACCCTTTGTATGTGGAGGTGGGGCGTGAGTGTAGGTGGTTGGCCAGGCTCACGGTTGACTGCGTTTGATACCACGACCAGTGGCAGTGGTCGAGACGGTTGGAAGGGCCGTAACAGGTTGGGTAGACAAGTGCTTGTTCCGTTTGCTTGATCCTTTCTTGGCAGCTTGGATGAATTTGCTCACATCAGTTAATTGCTTCATGTCTGCAAAAGTGAAAACAAGAGTATAAGAAATATAGAAGATAATAAGTTTGCGAGTTCGACATAAAGAACATAGTTGAAGAATAGACCAGTAGGTGAAAGGGGGGGGGTGTGCAATTGGTCCCAATTCGTGCACACTCAACGCATTCGCTGGGGAACTTCTTTCCATGACATTGGCCCCAATATGGATGCGGAAGTTCAGGCTCAAGGACAACTCGGGGCTCGACTCCTTCCATGGGCCAATTGAGGATTCCGGCTCGTCGAAGAAGGGCTAAGTCGGGAAGTGAGCTCGCGATCAAGTGCGAAGTCTTGACCCGGCTCGGCCATCTCGTCCTTCCTTCGCTCACGAGTAGCGTCTGAAGGCCTTTGCTATCACTGGGTTCGCCCGCTCGGTAAGCATTCTTTTAGATTGGGAGTCCATAGTCGTGGAGGTAAGGGCGAAGGGCCGTAGACACTTGATTCGACTAATAGGGCTTTCCCATCCCAGCCATCTACTTTATTCGGGCCGTCATTGAGAAGCTTGAAATAGTTTAGGTTTGAGCGACCTGTGAGACGCCCAGATTGTTTGTCTAAGGAAAAGAGGAAGAACTTCCTAAACAAGGTCATGTCAGGTTCAAACCCGAGCAACCTACATGCCACTGTGTATGCCATCAGAAACCTACCGTTGTAAGGGGTCGGATCGCTTGAGGAAGGGCATTGGTTTCGTTAAGGAATTCTACGACAAAGGGATCGAGGGAGGCGAAGTCCTACTAAGAAAAAGTCAAAATAGAAGACCATTTTGTCTCATGGTAGTTATGTCCATTTCGTTGATATCGGATCAAAAGCTCGAACTTAGATAGTGTTTGGGATCCATTCCTAAAGAGTAAAACCAGTGCGACCTCATCTTCAGAAGTCAGTTCGTCCCATTTGATCGAAGGAGGAATGTTCGGAACGATTTGTATAGAAGAATTTTGGTTTTGTCCTGGTTGGTAGTTGCTCGAGCAGGGAAGGTTTTTTGCTCGATCATTTTCGGAAGGGTTTTGATGGTCGCTGCTCGTTCCTTGTTCCGTTAAGTGTTGGGGTTTTCGTCTACGAGGAATCAAGGAAATCTCCTCCTGCTCGCTTTCTTCGGAGCTGGAACTTGTAGATGGTGGGTTTTCTTCAGGAGCACCATGGTCGTAGCTCCGGCCTTCAATTTCTGATTGGGTATCCTTGCTAGACATCCTACAGGAAAAAAGGAATCGAGGAACACATGTTAAACCTTGCTCTGGTGGTCGGGCAAGCACAAATCAAATAAAAGCCCATGGCAAGAGCCTGCCATGATGTCGGTGAGCAAGGCACCGATCATATATTCCTCGATTCCCTTTATTCGGTTTGGAGCAGTTGGGTGAAAGAAAAGGGAGCAAGATGAATTGAAGGAATCGGAACCTATAAATCTGCGTTCTGATAGTTTACATTGTGAGTTTAGAGGTTGGATATTGAGAAATGATGCGGAAGAACCCTAATTCAGGGTTAAAACAATAAAACACTGCGAAGAGACAGAAAATAAAAATTTGAGAAAGTACCTGTTCTTCGTTTCATTGAGGAATGCTGGTTTTGGATCCTGGAAGACTGGTGCAAATTGAATCTTGATACTGGTTTCGTTGATGCTTGCAAAATGCGAAGATCAGTTTCTCTCAAGCTCTGAAGTTTTTGAAAGCGGTAAAGTTCGAAATGAAGGGTAGGTTTCCGCTTTTATACACGGAGAAACCGTCGTTTGGCGGTCACCCATCATTAGGGTTCGCGTTTCGAGGCTCAACTTTTGAGGCGGCATTAAATGCCCTGTTGGAAAGCGGGACTGTCTCTTCAAAGATGTGGCGGCTAACGGCTTGGTTTTCCAAAGACGGTTTTCTAAAAACCTTTTGGGCAACCGTTTGCTTAAACCGATGATCGTGGACAATTTGATTCACACATTAAAAGGAGTTAATTATGCTTTGGAAAGATATTTATGAATTTTGAATCCTTCTCCTCGCCTCGAGCATGAATACTCGGTAGACAAGGAGCAGGGGGCTACTGAACTGCCAGGCCCAATAGGCCCAAGCCATAAATCACGTGCTTGGCACATGATCACAATTCTCCATTTGACCGTTGTGGTTAATGGGACAGTTAATGGTGCAGTTAATATGCCCGCCATGAATGCCATGAATGTTAGTGGGCAGTTATGATCGGTTATTTTCTCCGGCAATTATAAAAGCCCCTCAAAATGAAGAGGGGAGGTACGTGATTTTGACTAGCTAGCCTAAACTCTGCTGAATTTTATACTCTCTTGCTTTCTTGTGCTAATTCTCACGTCGGAGGGCTTTTGCAGGGAGTGCCCCTGCCTAGTTCACAGTTTCTTGATTTAATTGCAGAGTTGGGCTTTGAAGATTACAGGATACGTTGAAAGCCAGGTATCCAGTTGGACAAGTCCAGTGCGTCTAGAGGATTTTGGACGCATCACTAATATTAAACGGTTAACATAAGTTTCTAATTAACGTGAAATACATATTTTTTACTTTTAAAATTAACATCTAACTTAATATTAGAAGTTTTTTTGTTAAAAACTTTTAAAATCATAATTCATTTTAAAACAATGTGGGATACTTGTTTTCTATTGGTAATGAAAGTTTAAATCTTTTATCTAAAAACTTTTAAAACCAACACCACATTCTAACCATGTGGTATATATATTTTCTATTAGTAATAATAGTAGTAAATAAAAGACTTTTTAACCAACATTCATTTCTAAATAATATGAGATACATTTCTTTGTAACTAATGTGAGATCCATATCTAAAAAAAAATAAAACCAATATCACTTTTCTACACAATGTAAAATATTTCTCTTCTATTGTTAATAATGGTAGACTTTTAAAATCAGCATCACTTTATAACCAATGTGGGATACATATCCTCCTTTGGTAATAATAATAGAAGTCTTTTATCTTAAAAAGTTTATAACCAACATCTATTTCTAAATAGTATGAGATACATCTCTTTCTATTATATTGATGATAACCCCCCTCTAGTTCATAGGGGGCGGACTCTTTCTCTTTTTCTGACTGAGAAACACACACGCACTTGGGGGATACGACGCCTCTCTTTTATACTAAATATACTGATAAACACGCCGGAGGGCTTTTGGTGGGGGCCCCTCCCAGCCGACTCATGGTGTTTATTTTATAGATAATATAGCCAGATATGCACCACCGACGACAACATCACCGCCGGACGGCAACTCCGGCGACCCACATATACCTACGCTACCTTCGACACCCCCGTTATGATTTATTTTGGATACATCAACTCCCCCCGTTCCAGACAAAGAGTCCCCTATAATATTTTGAGATGTTTCATTCTAAGAGTCCACTTTTAAGAATTATGCTTACAATTTATATAACATTTCATCTTTACCCTTCACTTGTGTTGTATGTACATTGTTTTGTACTTAACTATTTTTGTAATTATGAGTAACTTTAATGGCATTAATATATCTCTTAATAATTAGACTTTTCAAACGAAAACTCTTTGGGTGGAACGGAGAGAGTATTTCTTAAAATGATATTCAGGAATTAAAAGAAATCAGAAGAAAGAAGATAGCAATTAGTAACATCTTACATAGCTATAAGGTATTTAAGCATAGTCAATATATTTATATCGCGTATGGAGAATACAGTTATAAAGTTACGAAAATTATAGTTATAATTTGAGTGACCCTAAACGTAACACCGCTTCACTATTGAAATTACCTTAATACCCTTATGGGCAATTAATAGGAAATGCTACAATTTACTCCCCTTCATTTACTCTCTCAACCAACCACCACCCTCCCAATCCAATAATATTCGCAACTGATTTGAAAACACTTTCTCATTGCTCTCAATCTACTTTCCTCCCTCACAATCATCTTCATCTTTTAAAAACAAAACACATTATGGGCTATGATTGTAATCCTAATGAAGATCAAAATGCTAACAAGGATGATTATTTTCAGGTAATTTATTTTTTGTTTTTGGAAATGTATGTATTTTCAGTGATTTTTTTTAAATCGTAACTGGGATAAACATCCGCTAGGGCACATCGGATGTTTAGCATAAGTACCACCATCCACCAGCGGATCTTTTATAAAACAACCGCAACCATGTAGCGGATGTATGGGTCAAATTTCGTTTAAAAAAACGGATGTAATGGTAAAGGACCGCTTGTTGGAAGCGGATGTATTGCATTAATTCCGCTACACATTAGCGGCTATATATCAATATAATCGCTACTTTGTAGCGGCTCTTTGGTTGATTTTGCTGGAATTTTGTTTTTTTATATGGTTTTATTGTTATTTGTTTATAGGACTACTAGTTTGAAAATGAGAATAATCTATTTTCGGATGTGTCATTATTTGTGACTGATGAAAAATTTATTGATTGAGAGGCGGCAGAAAAATACGTTAGAGATATCGGA
Organism: Codonopsis lanceolata; assembly: GCA_013146195.2. Taxonomy (NCBI): domain Eukaryota; kingdom Viridiplantae; phylum Streptophyta; class Magnoliopsida; order Asterales; family Campanulaceae; genus Codonopsis; species Codonopsis lanceolata. The sequence goes on along the minus strand of CM028383.1, from coordinate 10,943,241 downwards.
CGTGCCGAGGATATGCACTTTTATGTGTCCAGAAGTAAAACTAAATTTGATAACACTCATAAAGTGTGGTTGGGTTGGAGAGTTAAAGTTAGCGAGTTTAACAATGCTCACAATGATCCACTTTCAATGGGAGAAAAATAACACACTTCTGCATCGAATGTGACAAAGACTGAGATTGAAAGGTTGATCAACTTTATACTGCTAATGTGAAGTCGAAACAGATATTGAATCTATTGAAGAAGGAAAATCATGATAATAGAAGTTTGAGAAATCATGTAGATAATGCTTTGGTAAGTATAAGAAAGAACAAAATGGGAAATAAATAAAAAAATTGAGTATTTTTTAGATGAGATGAGTCGACGTGGATATATTTTTTGGTTTAGGTCAAAGAGACTTGGCCAAAAAAACAAAGTTGTATTGACTGATGTTATGTTTTCTCATCCGAAGGCTGAAGAGATGTTGGCCTTATTTCCGTATGTTCTCCTTATGGATTCAACATACAAGACTAATAAATATGATTTGTCGTTATTGGAAATCATTGGAGTTACATATGTGGGGAAGAATTTTCATGTTGCATTTGCATTCTTGCAGAATGAGAAAAGTGAAACATTTGCTTGGGCATTACATCAGTTGTGTGCTTTATTAGTTCATGTTCGCCCACCGGATGTCATCGTCACGGATAAGGAGCTGGCTCTCATGAATGCAATACGAGATTACTTTCCAACATCTCAACATATGTTGTGTAAGAGACACATAGCGAAGGATGTCGAGAAGTATATAAGGAACCTGTTGGGAATGAGAAGTTATGCTGCAACATTTATGAAGAGTCGTGGGCAAATATTCAGGCAGTTGTTTGATATGTTAATTCGACTTGGTTGGAGCCCTATAAGGATAGATTTGTTTGTGCTTGGACCAAACAATACTTGCACTTCGGCAATCAAACGATGAATAGGTAAAACTTATACACTTATGAATGCAATAAATTTATTGTTCATGAACATTATGTAATTTTTTTTTTGTAATTGTGCAATATGTTACAGAGTTGAGAGTGCACACTCCCAATTGAAGAGATGGTTATGCATGTCAGCTGGGGGTTTCGATCATATATTCGCTCAAATCCACGATGCTATCGAGCTCCAGTTCAATGAGATCTTAACACTATTTGAAAGATCTTTGAATGTAGCCCATCCTTTGACATCCTCAAATTTTCTTCTCCGTCAATTGAGATTTAAGGTATCTTCTCATGCCCTTGAGTTGCTACAATACGATTGGAATTCGACACAATGTATAGACAAGCCAGTTGAGGGTGATTCTAAAAAGTGTGGGTGTTTGTTGAGGACAAGTTATGGTTTACAATGTAGTTGTGAAATGTGGCACATGGAGCTGACAAATGTCCTGATTGAACACCATCAAATCCATGTGTTTTGGAAGACGTTGTCTATGGGCAGAGTTCAAGATATGAGTACATAGAGGGAATCTGTGGTTGATTTGATAAAAAAAACCTTTTATCAGACATGGACGGGACTCCTGAATCGCAGCAATATCACTATGCTAAATAGTTTTTCGATGTTTTACATCCTCCAACTAACATTTCTAAACCAAAAATAGTGCGACACAAAGGCGTCCAAAGAAGAACTCGACAAAGAGAGACCTTTCAGGTTTAAAATGTTAAATGCTTACGTCACATTACTTTTTATATTTATTTATAGTAAATGATTTATGTTTTAATGTTTATAATTATTTTCACCTAAACAGGTTACGAACATGCTAGACCGTCAACCATAAAGAGAATCAGGAGGTAGAGGTAAAGGTAGAGGTTGAGGAAGAGGAAAATGACGTAGTTCATTAGTATCGACGGGTAATTCCATTCCATATGCCTCTCACCTTCCACCATTGATGATAACTTTCATATCAAGTGTTGTAGATGTCAAAGCAGATGAAAATTGTGGTTTTCGAGTTATTGCCCACTTTATTTATCACGACGAAGAAAAATGGGATCAGGTGCGTAATGACTTGATGCAGGAGCTTACTAACTGCTGGAACTTCTACTCAGCCATCAACTTCTTGGAAGATGACATTGAAGGATCGTTGGTAGGTCTGAATTGGCATACCTCTCCGGCTCCAACTGAGCATTGGTTGAATCTGGGCATGCTCGGTTGGATGATTGCTATACGGTATTAGAGGATTGTGACTTGTTTGTGTAATATACCGATTGGTTGCAATACATGATTGTCGTTGTAAGCCCAGTCTATTGATGGACAATCGCCACAACCCTGGACCACAAGTATTGACTTTGTGTGGGTCAATTTAATTCATTCCGTAGCATTTGGGATGAAGCCTTCAAGTCCCCTACCTCATCTGCCCATTCTTACGAGGTGGGAAGATTCTTGTCACCCAATGATACGACATTGGCTGCCAATTTGGCATGATCGATTTACTAATTACTTTAGTGTAGATGGTTAACAGTTAATTTTTCACTTTATGTGATGTAAAACATTAATTAATTACGAAGGTTAATTGTTATTTTTGCAAAGTTCATCTGTCACAATAATTTTTATTTTTACAAAAGTTTAGGTGGTTATTTGTTAATAGTTTATGGGGGTTAATTGTTAAATGTTTATAGTTTTGGGGCTTAATAATTATTTTTGCAAAAGTTTAGGGGGTTAATTGTTATTTTTACAAAGTTCACATGTCACAATAATTGTTATTTTTGCAAAATTTTAGGTGGTTATTTGTTAATAATAATTATTTTTACAAATAGTAGGGGCTTAATAACAATTTGTTCAAAGTTTAGGGGGTTAAAAGTAAATGCATCACAACAAGTCAAAATAAACTTCTCTAACAATGGTGTCCAAACAAATACATCACACTCCGAGTTCAAATAAAATACATTCTAAAAAAATATAAGTACCATAAAGTATATTACAATACATTCTCAAACTGTTGAACAATTTCGTCAACAATAGACATATAAGTACCCTGAACCACAAGTGCATCTCGGCTGGAACAAATGGAGTGATCTAAGCTGAGGATAAATAGACTCAAACGATCCTCGGGTGATCTACGCGCATATGCAGTAGCTCTCGATGGATGAGAAGGCCTTTAGGATGCCCTCTGTGATGGTTGCCCGCGATCGTGGGTGATCCACGATGGTTGATGATCCCCATCACCTCAGTTTCATCATCATCATCATCAACTGGCGGCGTCATACGATAATGTGTCCGCTCCCGAAACCAAAGCTCGTAACCATCTACGGTGGCGGACGGAATGTTGGCTACCCTCGATCCGGCCCACTTTGGATTTATAGAATGATGCTCCCATTATTGGAAATAGCGAAGCATATCATCGTAGACACAAATGTACTTCAAAGGCTTCAGACCTCTATAAACCTTCGTCGGCTGGAATACATGGCCAAGAATCATTTGGATATATCCAAACTGTCTTAAGCAACGATCAGGCATGTATGACTCAGTAATTTTACGGTAATGAATTATGCCCGAGAACAAACTAATCGGTACCTCCTGTGATGGCCTACGTGTGAAAGGACTCCTCCTATCATCTCCGTGAATAGGGGTCTGCGTATAAGCATCATCATCCCCTTCATTAGTGGTTGTATGTTCCTGATCAGCAGCTTTCCTGCGTTCTGAATCAGTAATAACCTTGTTACGTACTCTACCCAGATCCTTTGCCTGTGATGGACGTTTCCCTCAACAACGTCCGGGTTCCATCTATTACAAAAAATTAAATACAACTTAAGTTATGAAGTGATAAGTTATCTATAATATATATATATATATACACACACACACACACACATATTACATAAGTTTTTTTAAAGACAAGTTTTTTTAAAGAAAAACACAAAACATCTGTTACTTTTGGTTCTATTTCAAAAAAATAATTAAAACTTAAGTTATAAAGTGATAAATTATCTATAAAACATTACACACACACACACACATTACACATATCACATAACTTTTGTTTAAAAAAACACGTTTTTTAAAAAAATAATCAAAACAACTGCTACAACATAGCAGTTTTTGTACAAAACATCCGCTACAAACATGCAGTTTTAATATGCCAGAACTGTGACAGACCAACGGATGTTTTATAAAGCATCCACGATTCACAAGCGGTAATTATATGAAACATCCGCTACAAAATCGTTAATGTTTAATCTAACTACCGCTTGTGAATCGCGGATGTTTTATAAAACATCCGCTGTGCCCTAGCAGTACTTTAGGAAAAATTTGAAAATAAAAAAAACGGGCTTCAAACTAATTCAACAACAAATTGAAACAGAGTAAAAACATACCTAGAAATTGAAAGATTGCAGAGCTTCACGAACACTCCAATTCGATTTCCACAACTCCTCTCTTACTCCAATTTGAATTTCTTGTTTTGAGAAACTCTCTCACTCCAATTCGGTTTTGAGAGATTGAGAGAGAGTGTGGAGGGTGGTTAGAGTGAGAGTGAGAGAGAAGTGTGAGAGAGAGGAGTGTGAGAGAGAGAGATGACAGTGAGAAAGAGTGAAGAGAGATAACAATGAGAGAGAGGAGAGAGATGGAGAGCAGGAGAAAAAAGAGATGACAATTTATGGGAGGGGGTGTCTTGGAGGGGGTATGGTTGGTTTAGGGAATTAATGGAGAGTGGTTAATGTGTAAATATATCTAGGGGTAGTTAGATTTTTTATCATTTAAATGATGTTACATTTAGGGATTTAGGTGTTACGTTTAGGTATTCTGTTATAATTTTTGAAAGTCAAATTTTAAGTAAAACATGGGTTAATTACAAAAAATAAAAATCTTGTTCTATGTCATTAATTTCAAATTAAACCTCATGTTTTTTTCCAACCTTTTAAACCTCGACTGAAAAATAAATTTCAATTAAAACCTTCCATCTATTAAGCATTATAATCCATAGCTGAAGGTTGAATAGGCTGACTAGTCAGCCTATCTGGATCCTATATGGCATGACGGGACAGTTTCTGCTAGTTTCCCTCCATTTTCTTGGAAATACTTGTAAACCAAACTGTGTAATTATGAACTTGATTTCCAATTAAAACTATTATATACTCATTTTCCCCTTCACATCTCAAATTAAATCAAACCTATACATTCTCTTTAATTTCATTAATTTAAGCATCATGAAAAGAGTCATTTATTATCATTGTGGGGGAATGACACCATTGACTGATCAAGGTTTTTAAGTTGTGAAAGATTTTGGATAAGTTATTCTTTTATTATTTATTTTTCTTCTTGTGATTTTTAATTTCTTAGAAATCTAGAATGACTGTATAAATAATTTCATTTTTGTTATTATTTATTTAAAGCCATGTTTGAGCCTAATAGCATAGACACTTGTAGCAATTAGCGATAAGTCACGTGCATTTTTGTCATAAGAACTCTTTGCAACGAACAAAGACATTTTAGGTAAGGTTCTAAAAATCGTTAGGTAACACACTAGCGCCTAGCGCCTAAGGGACTAGTCGGGGCGTAATCGGGGCCTAGGCAGTGCCTAGAATTAAGGCATAATTACCATTTTTTGATAATTTACATCAAAGATCAAACACATTGAATACAAATTTAATTTTTTTTATATTTATCATTTTATCAAACACTTGTCTATATTTGTAAAATAAACAAAAATATACAAACCTACCATTAATCTTAATTCTCAATAACCCAAAAGTAATAAGCAAGCCAAGTTTATAACTAAAAACAAAAAAGATATCACTCTAGTTCGCACCACATTACCTCCCCCTCTGCCTCACTATTACCACTCCCCCTTCCATCTCCAGTTCGTCCCCTCTTTCTTCTTCGGTCACCGCATACCACAAAATCAAAGCTACAAAAATAAATTAAGGTCGATGAGTGGTCGATTAGGCGACGACTAAGAAAGTCACGATGGTTGAGAGGGGCTTAACGCCTAAATAGAGTTAAACGGGGAGTTTTAAAACACTGATTTTAGGTTGTCGATCTATCCATTTTTCTTCCTTTTATCTTCTCAATGATAAGGATATACAAAGGATAGTTTTAGGTTGCTAATTATTTACATGCACCAGTGACTAGTCACCTATTTCACTTTTTCCCTAACTTTCTATTTTTAGTGTAATTGGAAAAAGAAAACAAGGAAATAATGCATAAGGTAGGCAACTTTTCTAATAAGTATTCCACTAGTTCATTTTTCACGAGTGTTTAAAAATAAAAGGTATAAATAATTTTTAGGCCACTCGACCTGTAAAAAAAATATTTGTTTAGGCCTATGAATTCAAAAAAAAAAGTTTGCTACTACATGTTGCATTTCCTCGTTAGATTCCCCCTCGCCCTGTTAACTAAATATAGAAACACAAAAATAGGATTTAAAAATAGTTAATTCGACTCCTTTTTCAGTAAAACATTGCGCAAAGTTATGACAAATGAAACCACTAATAAACAATTAGACATAATTTTTTTAAAAAAAAGGGGATTAGTAGTAGTTCCCCACCCACCATGTTTGGTGCTTGAACCCACGACGTTTTAGATCCTTAATTCTATAACTTATTGAGTGAGCATGCATCAACTAGTCCCATTCTTGATTGTTAACCCTATTTATGGGCAATTCAGTTATCCAATTTTAGAGAAACCCTTGGGGTCAGTTATCATTTTCCTTTTCTCTACATCATCAAAAGTTGAATGAGGAAATCTTAAAAGGGAAAAAGTTGAGCTATTCTAAATAACGTAATTAACGGTAAGGAGGAGCCCAACCTTAAATTTAGAATGACCAAACAAATGGAATGAAACTCGCAAGTCCACAAATTCCATTCCAAGAATCCCTTTAAAAGCCAAGGAAAACTCATTTGTAAAAACACACATTCTCATCTCCTCTCATTTTTACTTTATAGTTTCTTGGTCTCAACTTTGTGGTTGTAGGGGAGATTCATATTCCTGCAATCATCCATACGCGGGAAAGTAATCTGCCCCCTTCAACCACAAAGTCCTCTTCTTCTATCTCCCTCTTTTTGTGTGCTAGGGGGAGAGGGAATAGAAGAAATGGATGGGAACCTTGCTTTGCTTTCACTACTTCTGCTAACGGCATCATCCTGGCTATTCATTTGTGAAGCTCACGAGCAAGAGTTCCTTCTTTGCATGTCCGCCCACAAGCAGCTCCTCTACTCCCGTGAGTCCCAAACTTACAATGATCGATTCTTTCAATCAGTCCAGAATTGGAGAAGGTTTAACTATTCCACCACTCCAAAGCCCGCTTTCATCTATCTTCCTCGCCACGAGCAAGAAATCCAGGCCGTTGTTCTTTGTTGCAAAACGTTTGGCTTCCAAGTTAGAGTCAAAAGTAATGGTCATGATTATGAATCGCTTTCGCTTCTTTCTTATTCTCAAGAACCTTACGTTGTGATCGATCTCTTCAATCTACGAAAAATTGACATTGATGTCAACAAGGAAGAGGCTTGGGTTGAGACTGGGGCGACGCTAGGGGAGGTTTACTATAGCATTTCTCAGAAAACTGATGTTCTTGGTTTCCCTGCTGGGGCATGCCCAAGCGTTGGTGTTGGAGGCCATATCAGCGGTGGAGGTTGGGGTTGGTTGGTGAGAAAATACGGCCTTGCTGCTGATAATGTTCTGGATGCGCGCTTGATTGATGCCAATGGACAAATCCTCACCAGACAAACAATGGGTGAGGACTTGTTCTGGGCCCTTCTTGGAAGTGGAGGAGCAAGCTACGGAGTCATAACCGCATGGAAACTCAAGCTAGCTCGCGTTCCACCAGTTGTTACGTGGGGCAAAATTATGACTTTTGATAAAAAGGCCTTGGATCAATTCTATAAATGGCAAAGTGTTGCACCTACGCTACCCAAAGATCTCTATCTCGGGGCTCTCCTTAAAACGCAAAACAATACTTTTAAATCAGTCTTCAGAATCACATTTCTCGGCACAATTTCAGAGTTACTTCCTCTGATGCATGAGAAGTTCCCTGAGTTGAATTTGACTAGAGAAGATTGCAGTGAGAGTAACTGGATAGAACTCTTGAACAAAAATACAGAATATGGTTCGCCAAAGGAGCAGACGTTTGCTGCCAGACAAATTGGGGCATCTAGGACCAAGGCGAAATCAGATTACGTGCAAACACCGATACCAAAAGAAGTCGTATACAAAATTTGGGAGAAGTTCTTAAATGAAAAAGAGGAGGTTGGTGTTAATAGGATGATGTTTTTGTATACTTTAGGTGGAAGGATGGACGAAATCTCAAGCGATGCGATTCCGTTCCCACATCGCAAGGGAAATTTATATGGCATTGAGTACCTGATGAAATGGCAGCCTGAAATCACAACTGGGATCGAACGTCACATTAAGTGGATTAATGACCTCTACAATTTCATGGAGCCATACGTTAGCAAGAATCCAAGAAGTGCCTATATCAACTACAAGGATCTTGACATAGGTCAAAACAACCCTTCTGGTGACACAAGCTACCTTGAGGCTAAGGTTTGGGGTGAGAAATATTTCAGAGGCAATTTTGAGAGATTGGCCAAGGTGAAGAGCCAAGTCGACCCAGAGAATTTCTTTAGAAATGAACAGAGTATTCCTCTTTTTAATTGATGAATTAGAATGGTAGATCTTGTAAACAAATTGTTCACCACCTCTAGTTTGGATTAAAATTTTGTAATACAAGTTCATAGTCATTAATAAAATGGTTTAAGCTATTTTCCACACTTGTTTACCTATCAGTCTTTTAAATAAATAGATATTTACACTGACCGTTTTTTGTATAACTAGTAAGATTCACGTGCGTTGCACATGACCGTTTCTATTTACTTTTAATTATTTGATGTTTTTTTATATTTTAATCATTACAATTTATAAAACTTATAAATCATGCTGTTGTTCTTTTAGCTTTTTTGATACTTTATTTTCCGGTCATTTATAATGTATACTTTTAGTCATTGCATAGTAACTTATCCTACAAATTTATTTTTTTTGTTGGTTATTTTCATTCTATTTTCTTATTACCAAACATGAATTTATTCACTTTTATGAGTGTGTGAATTGAAAACAATTCAAACTTACTATTTAGATAAACACATTGTTGTTGGAGACTTTGTTTATGTCGTTTCTGAAATTTATGATTCCATATAGAAAATAATATATTATGTTAGAGAAATCAAATTTTTAACCCCAAAGTATATATACTTATACTAAAAATACAAAATTCCCTCAAAGTATATATAAAGTCCTACTTTACCACCCAACCTAAGTTTTGTATCATTTTCATATCTCATTTTATAATTCTTTTCTAGTTTTCCCACTAGTCACGACGAAGGTTACCAATCTGACGTTAATGTGCACATGATATTTCACGTGCAGGACATTTTAGTCATTTTTTGCAATGCTTTCTCTGCTTTTATTACCCAAAGAGAAACTTCATTTTCTTCTTCTCCGGCAACGCTTTCTCTGCATCTTCTCCGGTAATGACCTCGTATGTAAATTTTAAGTGAGATAAAACTCAAAAGTGTATTAATGTTTTATTCAAATTATTATATAGGAAAATAAATAAAAATAGAGATGAATCATATCAGAGATATTGAACTCAAGATCAGATAAGCACACTCAGGTGTCAAGGCCGCCACGAATAAGAACCCACCAAAAAATTAAAAGCGTACAACATAACACACAAGCATACACCAAGCATCCACCAAGAATTTCTCATTTTCTCCCTCGTACAACATATATAATACACAAACATACACCAAGAATTTCAAATCTCATATTTAAATCCATCACATACGTATACGACAATGATGAGACAAACTATAGTTCAATCCGTTTTCATCGTCCATAGCTTCAACTTCAACAAATTTATCATCGACGCCGTTGATATTGTTTATGGTTTGATTGGAGCAAATTCTCGATTTTAATCATTATTTGCCATACCATGTTTATCACTACGATTACAAGACATGACATCTCATCCCCAAATTTGACATGAAATATGGAAATGCTAAAAAATTACATTGTGGGCCAAAGTGGATTTGGTGGATACTTTAGGGGGAAATTTGTATTTTGGACTAATTTCGATGGGGCCAAAATATGATTAGCTCCCAAAATTACACATCAAATCTCACATTTCACCCCAACCTACGAAGTGTCTCACTTTCATAACTTATTTAGCTATTTGTCTGACTTTGCCCCCTCCCGTCTATGGGCGTTAAAAATAGTAACAGAAAATGATATGCGCATGTCACATGAAGATTATTTTGGTCATTTTGCTTGGCGCACAAAGTGGAAATTTGCTATAAATTCAGTATTTAATTAACCATTTAGTATTTAGAATATGTTTTTAAATAAAAATAATTATTTTAATAATTAAAAAATAATTATAGGGCCAAATTACAATTTCCCCCCAAAGTATCCACAAAATCGTATAGTTTACCCCTATGTAAAATTTGTCTCATAATGGTATTTGACTTTACTTCCCCCCCCCCCCCATTTTCTACCCTACCACTAACGGACGTTAGAAAATTCACGTTAAATAGCACGTGGTTGATAGCTTTAAATAAAGTACAACATTTATTGTGATTTTGCACTATGATTTTAAGTAAAATGTTGTGCTTTCACTGGTATTTTGCATCATTGGTGTTCACAGGTCTTAAGGAAGCTGGATGGAAGAAAAGATTGGTAAAAGGCAGATTTTGCGAAAAAGTCAAGTACCGAATGGGCATTTGCTAACCCAGGAATTACTGTAGCAGAAACGAAAAACCAGAGTATGTCCTGTTACGAGACTGAAGGAGTTAGGAGAGGGTATTTCAGACATTGATCATTTTTGACAGTTCTGTAAATAAAATTATCATTTTATTTATTAGTTTCTTTTCCCAAACACGTTGTAAATGTTGGGAAAAGAATTGGTCTTCAACTGTTCCGTTGTGGATGAGAATCAAGAGATCGTGCCTTCTATTTTGGGGGAATTGGCTGGAGCAGTTAGGGGAGAGAGCTATAAAAGAAAGGGGCGAGTTCTCCAAAGGGAGACAGACAGATTCGACACTCACATACACAGATCCACTCGCACTCTCTCTCTCTCTCTCTATCTCTCACTCATTTTCTCTCTTGCACTGTAAACACAATAGCTTAAGGTTTGATTCATAGATCAACAGGGCAGTCTAATTTCTTCCTCTAATCACTTGCAAAGTTGTTTCTCTTTTTCATTGTAAGTAAATTTTAGTCATGTTTTGTGGCTGAAGTTTTTATTCCAGTTAATGAAACCGTAAGTTTATTTCAAAAAATTGCTACTGTGAGATTTTAGTGTGCTATATTGTTCAAAGACTCAAATTGGGGCAAGTATTTAGTCATTCTCTACTTTTCTTGTTGCAAAGGAATTGTAACTTAGGATTAGTATGTTTAATTAATTTCTAGGGCCCAGATTTTAGTTAGGCATTTTGACCCATTGCTAGTTGAGAACCGTTGATCCGTAATTGTCTTCGGGTTCTAACGGAGTAGCAAGTGACACACCGTTTAGGCATCACAAGCATATTCGGTCCGTGTTGCGAGGATGATTAATCTAGGTTAAATGATATTACTTTAATATCATTGTCTAGAATCGGGTTTCTCTTATTTTAAAGCTGTCAAAACATTAAATCTTTCGAGCGTTTCAAAGGTTGTCTTTTGATTAGAGTATAATTAGCGAGCTTCTCCTAATTATCGAATCCGTAAGGAGAAATTGGGTGTTAGGCGTTTGTCAACAACTATAACTGGTTTAGTTGCAGTCAATTGAGTCGGGTTGGAATCAATGATCAGTAGCTAATTTTTGGAATGGCTTCGGTTCATTAACTGGATCTTTCATCAACTTTGAATTTAATTTAATTATTATTGCTTTCTTTAAGTTTACAAAAATTCCTATTTTTTTCATTTGAGTTTAGTTAGTTAGTTAAACAAAAATCTCGATTTCGGTTACTAAATAAATTTCTTAAGGATATAAATACAACGTTCCCTGTGGATACGAACCTTACTACCCTATACTTGTATTTGGGAATAAGGAAAAATTATTTTTGACGGTTTGACACCCGTCAAATTTTGGCGCCGTTGCCGGGGAACTGTTACGTTATTTAGTTTCTTTAAGAATTTTATTTTTCTGTCTTGTTGCCTTTTTATGCCTCGTTCTTCTCGTACAGGAAAGTTAATCTACGATCCGGAAATTGAGAAGACTGCAAGGAAGTTGACAAGCGAGACTAAACTCCATAAGCAGCGGGCACATCTTCACAGGTTAAAATCGGCCTTTGAGCTGGAGGACTCAAGCGAAGGCGAGCCAATTCAAAGAGTGGAAGCGAAAGAGTGAAAGTGGAGGCGGCGAAGTAGAAGTCTGAGGAACATCGAGAGGTCATGGCAGAACAACCTCAACGAACATTGAGGGAGATGGCGACTCCTGATGTGAATCAGCCGCCTTTGGGCATCACATTTCCTGAAGTGAATGCTCCGTTTGAGCTGAAACCAGTTTTGATTCAGTTGTTGCCTAAGTTCCACGGTTTGCCAGGTGAAGACCCTCACAAGCACTTAATGGCGTTCCATTTAGCATGCTCAAGTCAGCGAGCACAAGGGTTGACTGAGGACAACATGAAGCTGAGAGCTTTCCCCTTTACGTTAGTCGACAAGGCTAAGGACTGGCTGTTCGATTTGCTGCCAGGTGCGGTTAACTCTTGGCCTGAAATGAAGAAAAAGTTCCTCGAACGATTTTTCCCAGCATCAAGAGCAGCAAATATCAGGAAGGAGATTTGTGGGATTAGGCAGTTTGTGGGAGAAACCTGCAGTGCTGGGAGGCGGTTCAAGCAATTATGTGCAAGCGCCTCAACACCAAATAACGGATCAATTGCTCATTCGGTACTTTTATGAAGGTTTGTTGATCATGACAGAACATGATCGATGCAGCAAGTAGAGGCGTTCATGAACAATACTGACGAAGCCAAAAAGCTTATTGTTGACATGGCTGAAATCGCCAGGCTTTGGGGCCGACAGGAAGCTCCGAGCAAGGTAAACGAGGTTAATACTAATTCTATTGACCGCAGATTGGATACCTTGACTACTGTTCTGGAAAAATTTGTTTCGGGGCAAGTACAACAGGTGAAAGCATGTGGAATCTGTACAAATGTAGGACACCCAACTGACATGTGCCCAACTTTGCAAGAGGATCCGAATGCGCAAGTGAATGCAGTGGGAGGTTTCCAAGGACAGCCGCAGAGGAAGTATGATCCATATTCCGTACTTACAATCCGAGGATGGCGTGATCATCGAACTTCGATTCGGGGAATAAAAATCAGAACTTTGCTCAGCAACAAGTGCGACCACCATTTTCATCACCTCTTCCAGTTCAGCCCGGTACTAGTTCCAATGCTTCTTTGGAAGGTCTGATCAAGAGCTTAGCAGAATCTGTTCAGCAAGACAGACAGATTCAGCAGCAGGAAAGATTGGAGACGAAGGCCAGCATTAAATCCTTGGAAAATCAGATTTCCCATTTGTATCGTAGGGAAAGGAAGCAAATCCGGGAAAACCGCCTTCTCAAGTGGAAAAGAATCCAAAGGAAAATGCCATGCGGTCAAATACACTTAGGAGTGGAAAGGAATTACAGGGAGGTTGAAAAAATTACGAAGATAGAAAAAGGTGCAAGCGAAATTCGGTGAGCGACCAAGGTGAGGAAGGTAAGTCAAGCGAAAGAATTGTCATCCCTCCACCTTTTAGAGGCGATTTACTGCACAAGAAGAAAGAAGATGAGAAGAATATTTTGGAAACTTTTCGCAAAGTTGAAATAAATATTCCTCTCTTGGATGCCATTAAGCAAGTTCCTCGCTACGCTAAGTTTCTCAAGGAATTGTGCACAAAGAAAGCGAAGTTGCAAACAAATGAGAAAGTGTTGGTGAGCGAAAATGTCTCAGCTATGATTCAAAGGAAGTTACCACAGAAATGCAAGGATCCAGGTATGTACACTATTCCTTGTCTTATAGGTAATAAAAAAGTTGAAAAAGCCATGCTAGACCTTGGAGCATCCATTAATGTTATGCCTCTATCTATTTATAAGGATTTGAATTTAGGCCCAATGCGAGATACCCATGTGGTAATTCAACTTGCGGACAGGTCAAATTCTTATCCTGAAGGAGTAGTAGAGGATGTGTTAGTAAAAGTCAATGACTTGATTTTTCCGGTAGACTTTTATGTAATTGATATGGATGATTCATGTTCTCCTCACCCATCTCTTTTGTTGTTGGGAAGGCCTTTTATGAAAACAGCAAAAACCAAAATAGATGTTGATAAGGGTACTTTGACACTTGAATTTGATGGTAATATAGTTACTTTCAATGTTTTCGAAGCTATGAAGTACCGAATGATTCAAGTCGTCTTTCATATTAGTGTCATTGATTACATTGTGCAAAATGAATTTGAAACTAATGTCATTGATGATAAGATGGAATTAGTTCTTGTGAAAAGCTTGACAGATAGAGATGCTCCTTTTCAAGGCGATGAAGAAGTGCGAGAAAGCATCATGGCACTTTATTCCACACCTGAGGTAACAAGCAGGTTTGATATTCCTTTTCTTCCCTTACCTGTGTCTAGCGAAAAGATTCTTCCTTCCTCAATTCAAGCTCCTAAGTTGGAATTAAAAAAATTGCCTGAGCATTTGAAGTATGTGTACTTAGGGGAAAATGACACATTACCAGTCATTATTGCCAATAATCGTGAAGCCGGGAGGAAAAATTGTTGAGAGTTTTGAGGAATATAAAGGAGCGATTGGATGGACCCTCAGATATTAAGGGATCGGCTCTTCAATGTGCATGCATCGCATTCTACTTGAGGCGATTCAAAACTGTGAGGATCCACAACGGAAATTGAATCCACCAATGAAGGAAGTAGTTCTTAAGGAAATCTTGAAGCTTTTTGACTTAGGAATAATTTTCCCTATTTCAGATAGCAAATGGATAAGCCCAGTTCATCTTGTTCCGAAAAAAACAGGGTTCACATTGGTAGAAAATGAAAAGAATGAATTAGTTCCTATGAGGTTGCAAAATGGGTGGAGGATGTGCATTGATTTTCGAAAATTAAATAATGTCACCCGAAAAGATCATTTCCCACTTCCCTTCATAGATCAGATGTTAGAGAGGCTAGCAGGCAAGGAATATTTTTGTTTTTTAGATGGTTATTCAGGATATTATCAAATTTTGGTAGCACCTGAAGATCAGGAAAAAACAACATTTACGTGCCCATTCGTGCACGCTTGCATTTCGTCGCATGCCTTTTGGTCTCGTAATGCACTGGAACTTTTCAAAGATGCATGATGAGCATTTTTCCGACATGATAGAAAATTGCATCGAGATTTTCATGGATGATTTTACTGTGTATGGTGATTCATTTGACCAAGGCCTAGATAATTTGTCTAAGGTACTTAAGCGTTGCATTGACACTAACCTAGTTCTTAATTATGAAAAATGTCATTTCATGGTACAAGAAGGTATAGTGTTAGGTCATGTAGTGTCTTCGAAGGGAATTGAAGTAGATAAAGCAAAAGTTGATTTAATTGCAAAATTGCCTTATCCTACTAATGTCAAGGAAATTCGAAGTGTTCTTGGTCATGCAGGTTTCTACAGGAGGTTCATTCAAGATTTCTCCAAAATCGCTCAACCTTTAACCAGGTTGTTGCAACTAGATGTACCCTTTGATTTTGGAGAAGAGTGCAAAAAGGCATTTGATTTGTTAAAGGAGAAGCTTACTTCAGCACCAATAATCCAGCCACCAAAATGGGATTTACCATTTGAGCTCATGTGCGACGCAAGTCATTATGCAGTAGGAGCTGTTCTTGGGCAAAAAGTGGGGAAGCAAAGTCATGTGATCTATTACGCTTCCAAGACGTTGAATGCTGCCCAGTGCAACTACACAACTTCCGAAAAAGAGCTGTTGGCAATCGTGTTTGCCTTTGAGAAATTCAGATCCTATCTCCTAGGTTCGAAGGTCATAGTACATTCAGATCATGCCGCGCTCAAGTATTTGTTAGCAAAAAAAGAATCCAAACCAAGATTGATCAGATGGATTCTCCTTTTGCAAGAATTTAAATGGGAAATCAAGGATTGCAAGGGAAAGAATAACTCCGTGGCAGATCATTTGAGCAGGTTGGTGAGAGAAGAGGATGCAATTCCTATTTCTGAAAGGTTTCCAGATGAGCAGCTCTTGTTAATGCAAGGTAAGTCAGGTAATGAACCATGGTATGCTGACTTGGTAAATTTCATAGTAACTGGTGTTTTTCCACAAGGCATGAATAGTGCAAGAAAAAATAAACTCAAAAATGACTCTAAATACTACATATGGGATGAACCCTATCTTTGGAAGATAGGGTCTGATCAAATCGTGCGTAGGTGTGTACCTAACGATGAGATTCATTCCATATTGGTATATTGTCATAATTTTGCTTGTGGAGGGCATTTTGGTCCAAAAAGAACAGCTAGGAAAATCCTAGATTGTGGGTTTTATTGGGAAACTATTTTTAGGGATTCTTATTTACACTGCAAAAGTTGTGACCGTTGTCAAAGACTTGGTAATCTATCATTGAGAGATGAAATGCCCCAAACTCCAATTCTAATTTGTGAAATTTTTGACGTTTGGGGCATGGATTTCATGGGTCCGTTTCCAAGTTCTTTTGGTAATTTATACATTCTCTTAGCAGTTGATTATGTCTCAAAATGGGTAGAAGCAAAGGCTACCCGGACTGACGATTCTAAAGCTGTTGTGAGTTTTCTCAGGTCTAACATTTTTAGCAGGTTCGGAATTCCAAGGGCAGTGATCAGTGATCAAGGGACCCATTTTTGCAATCGAGGAGTGAAGGCCTTGATGCTCAAATATGGTGTTCATCATAGGGTAGCTACCACTTATCACCCGCAGTCAAACGGGCAAGCTGAAGTCTCGAATCGTGAGATTAAGGGAATTTTGGAAAAGATGGTGAATCCCAGCAGGAAGGATTGGAGTTCTAGGTTGGATGACGCGCTTTGGGCATATCGCACAGCCTACAAAACACCAATTGGTATGTCTCCATATCGATTGGTGTTTGGTAAGTTGTGTCACTTACCAGTTGCTGTAGAACATAAGGCTTACTGGGCTGTAAGAGAGTGTAATTTGGATTATTCATTAGCTGGGCTCGAAAGGAAAATGCAGTTACAAGAGTTAGAGGAATTGAGATTAGAAGCCTATGACAGTGCTAGGTTTTATAAGGAGAAAAATAAAAAGTTCCATGACAATTTGATTCGTCGGAAAAATTTCTTTGTGGGACAAAAGGTTCTCCTTTTTAATTCAAGGCTGAAATTGATGCCAGGTAAGTTGAAGTCTAGATGGTCAGGCCCATTTATTGTGGTGAGTGTTCTTTCGCACGGAGTGTTTGAAATTCAAAGTTCACAGACTGACAAGGTATTTAAGGTGAATGGGCATCGATTGAAACCATTCTATGAGCATGCTGATGTTTCTGGCACAATTGAAGAAATCAGTTTGGCCTACCCTGTTTACGAATAGTATTGAGGGTGGGCGTTGAGTCTAGCTACAGACATTAAATAGCGGCGCTAGTTGGGAGGCAACCCAAAAATTTTAATGCTTTATTTCCTGTTTTTCTAGGATTAGATTTTATTTCCATGTTGTTTTTAAATTTTTTTTTTTTTTGTTTTTTTTACAGCAAGTGTTGGATCTTGGATATGGAAGAAAAAAAAAAAAAAAAATTTGTTCTGTACTAAAAGTGTGATGCAGCAGGCTTTATTTTTGAAGAGATTCAGAAGTTTGAGGCAGCAATGGGGCTAACAGTTAATTTTTGAAAGTTAGGGGGGAAGCGGGTGAACAGTAAAAATTTGAAAAGGGGGTAAAAATCCCTAAATTTATTTGGGATTGTCATCGCTCCAATTCTCACGAGCCTCTTTCTCCGAAATCCCCTCTTCTCCAACTGACCTCCATTCAAGCTTTCTCCTCGGCCATGGCTCCTAAGCAACAAAGTGTAGCCCAAGCCAAGCCGTTGCGAGCATCATTCGCCGAAGAAGGCCCCTCGCAAGCATGGTCTTCCACATACGGGACGAAAATGTTATTTCTCTTATCTGGTTAAGGAGTAAATGTATTAAAAGTACAAACCCTAATCTCACACCCTCTCATTCTCTCCGTGTAAGTTCCCATCTCCTGTCCAGATAGTCAAAGCTGCAATCTCTAATTAGCCCCACCATAGCACCGCCATCTCTGGGTGCAAGTTCCCATATCCGGCCCAAACCCTTCCCACTCTAGTCACGCCTATCATAACACTAGCGTTGTCCTCCTTCGATTCTAGTCAAGCTTCATCTCCGATCTCCCTCATTCTCTCCCTTGCAAAAGTCGTGCTTAAAGTAGAAATCAAAGACTATAGAGTATATTTACTAAAAACCCTTGAAAAGACATGCAATTGACAGAAAACCCATAAACCTTATTGACAAGTTCATCAAAGAGAGAGAGAAAGAGAGGACTGCTTGAATAAAGAGAAATAGTTATGGGTTTTATTGAAATACTCTTCAATTTTATGGAGAAAATTGGGCATACAAACCGATATGCATATAGTTTAAAACAAAGTATCAAAATTGAGAAGATGTTGAAGAAACTATGACTTTAGATGATTTTGACCTCATAGAAGCTATCATGACAGTCAGGTTGGTTTATTTAAAGAATTATGAGAGATAAAGTAAAGGTAAAGTCATGTAAGAGGATGAAGGGGGATGAGAAATTGGTTGATTTCGGTGGTGGATGGGTTTCACCAGAGAAGGTGGGTACGTGGATCCAATTTCATACATGAAATTGAAGATATTGAAGACGTGTAATTATGGGTAAGAGTTTTTTTTTCATATCTTTTGTTTACTTTGTTTTCATTATCAAGATAAGAAAATTGACAATGAAATGGAAAAATGCATGTCTATCATCTGGGTTAAGAGAGAAATTTAAGAAAAAAATTGGAGGGAGTGGACAAAACCAAGATCGGGTTATGGGTTAATTTTTGTTGTGGAAAATGAAGATCGGAAAAAATGGTTAGTCTTTTCTCTAGATTTTCTTTCAGTATGACAAAAAAAAGGAATTGTGGACCACATTCCATTTTAACATTTGAACTTTAAGCACCCCAAAGTTTACATCGAATTCCTAATATTTCCCTCGAGTTAACATCGTGGAAGACCACGTGTTATTGAACGTGACTTTTCTAACCGTTGTCGCGGCTAGGGTGGAAAATATGAAAAAATATATATATAACGTCAAATATCATTATGGGACAAACCTTAAGTTGGGGTGCACTATGTGATTTGGTGGATACTTTGGGGGGAGGGATTGTAATTTGGTATAATTAGAAGGAAAATACTATCCTTACAAGACTTAGTAGTTGTAAGGAAAGTTATAAAATTAGTTATAAGGCTAGCAATGTTGTAATTATAATTTGTATCATATTTAAATTTAAAGTTAAAAAAATGCATTACTCTTTAAAAAAATGAAATTTAGAAGTTATTTAATTTATTTTGTTATCATTCATTTTCTTCTATCAACCTCATCTCTCATAGATCCATCACCATTACCACCTCAAATAACATCATTAACCCAAAAATCAAAATTTTATTTTTATTTTATTTCTTTGTCTAATTTCTTACTCTTTCGTTCAAATTAACACATATGCAAAACTCATCATTTATAGACCCACCACTACCAGAACCTTAAATTTCACTATTAACAAATCTAAATTCAATTTTTTGAATTTTTAAATTTAATGATTGAAACTCAAACCCATATGAAGATTTGAAAATTTGGAAATCTAACAATATCGTATTCCACACCCAAACCACCACTGCCATGGTTACAATCGCCCCCACCACTTCCCCTAATCACCACCACCAGCATCCCTGCAACTACTACCATCGGTATCACCACCACCAAGAAATACGTCCACCTTGTCTTGCTAAAATGGAAAAATAAAATATATTTACCTTCCATTAAATCAAACTTCTTTCTTCAAACGTATCTCCTATAGATTATAGTGTTCTTCTCTAACAAAACGTAAAGATTTGTCAATGAAGTTCTCCATTTTTTTAACCTTCTTGACATTATATCACCTTGCCTTAACACATTTTCTTAGATTATTCACAAGTAATTATTAAACATGCTACATAAGTACATAATATCTTGATACTCACCAACAAATTTATTATTATAGTTACATTTTTTCATATATTTCTAATAATGTCTTTCCCAACCTATGATGTCTCACTTTCATACATATTTTTTGTATTTGTCCGACTTTGTCTTCTCCTATTCATTGGTGTTAAAAACAATAATGGAAAATTATACATGTTAGAATTATTTTGGTCATATTTTACTTGTGACGCAAAGTGAGGTTTGATTATATTTTCATAATTTAGTTTGTCATTTGATATTTAAAATATATTTTAATTAAAATAATAAATAATTATTTCAATAGTTATACTTTGTCTCATTTTAAATTCAAAGGCAAAAAAAATGCATTACTAAAAAAAAATGAAATTTAGATTCTATTCAATTTATTATTTCATCTTTCACTTTCTTCCGTTAACCTCATTATTCACAGACTCACCACCACTATCACCTCAAATTTTACCATTAGCACAAAAGTTAATTTTTGATTTGATTTGATTTCATTTTCTAATTCGTTACTCCTACCTTCAAAGTAACTCATTTGCAAAAGCATCATTTATGGACACACTACCACCACAACCTTAAATTTCACTTTTTACAAACTCAAATTCAATTTTTAAAATTTTCAAATTTTCAAATTGAAACTGAAACTCATATAGATCTTTGAAATTTTGATGATTTGGAAATCTCACAATATTGTATTTCATCTAAACCACCATTGTCATCCCCTCACCGTCATCACTGCCATCACCACTATCCTTGCCTAACAACACTTGCATTATCAACACCACTATCACCATCACCAAGAAACGCATTCACCTCGCCTTGCTCAAATGGAGACATAAAATCTCTTTAATTTGCGTTTAATCGAACTTCTTTCTTTAAACATCTCTCATTTCTTAGTTCCAATACATTTTTTTGTGCAAATTACTAAGTAAGGAGAAAATCTAATTTTAGGATGAGACTACTTAAAAAGATGTCGGTTGGTGACAACCTATTTCAATAAAAAAAGTTAGGAGAGTTGCGGTAAAGAAAGAAAGTCGAATAGCCGAGCCGAGGAGGAATATATAGATTCTCACATGTAACTACCTCGAGTCCGATGAAGAGGAGCAAACAAATTAAGACCAAAAGAGTTTAGAGGTTTGGAACCCAATTATAAAAATGCCTAAAATATTTTGAATACAGTTATTTGCGATTACTAACATTAGTTTTGTTTGTAATATCTATAAGTTAGGGACCATTGATAGTTTTAAAAGCTGTTGTAGTAGTCTGAAAATTTAAAGAAGTAAATAGTAAATTTTAACATTCTTTTATAATAAAACGCATAGATTCATCAATTGGTTCCTAATTTTCTTCATCTTCTTGACATTATGCCACATTTTCTTAACCCGTTTTTCTTATAACTTATTCATGGGTAATAACTAAACACGCTACAAATTTGCTTAATAGTTTGATACTCGCTAACAAATCTATCATTATAGTTATAATTTTCTATATACATCTAATAATGTATTTCCCGCACATATATATTTAAGAAATAAAGAAATAAAACTATATTATTTTTTAGTTTCAAATATTTTTTTAGTTTCGAATAAAATTTTAGTCTCTTGAGTAAATGTATTTTTGTCATTTTAGAATATATTGGACGATATTTATAATGATAATGGTAGGAGGGGGAAAATGATAACAAAATCAAAATACAAGACAAAATGAATAGAATTCAATAATGTAGGATCTAACTTTAAAATAACTACAAGTCAAGGGATCAAATTATTATTTAATTATTCATGGAATTAATTAGCCTATGACAAATTTATTTGTTCACCCTTAATTAATAGTGAGTGATTTATTATAGTTAGGGCTAATTTTGTCTAAACATTACTTTTTGTCATGGTAAATGTACTTGTTTTGTCCTTAATTAAATGGTGGGTAGTTTATTTGGTGAAGGGTTATTTTTGTCTATCAATTAAATTGTAAGAAACAAGTTTGACTTTTATAGTAAGAGAGATAAATATTGATCCTGACAAATAATTACACAAAAAAATAAACTGTCAGTATAAAAAAATTATTTTTATTTTTATATGTAAAAATTATTTATACCGACAAATAATCATAAAAAATAAAATAAATATTGATAAAAAATAAAATTATTTATACATTGACGTGTTGAAAATTGAAAGCATTGAATTTAATTGAAATTTTGTTGATTTTATAAACGAGAAAAAAGATTTAATTTGCAAAAAAACTGTTTGTATAGGATTTGTTATGGAACGAATTTTAATGAAATGGAGAGATACGGATGGAAAACTAGTGATAGGAAGGGGACAATTTTCTTCTTCAATTGAGTCCTTTTAAAAATTTGTGGGTTGTTTGGAGTGATAGTAAGGTATTATCGTGTTTGTGCGCAGTTGTGGGTTTTTGAGCCATGCGAACCATTCATGTTAACTAAACACATTCTAAGAAAGTGCTTTCGTAATCATTTTCTTTTCTTTCCCTACACTTTATCAAAAAACTAGTTATTTAACCCGTGTTCCGCAAGAGGACAATATGAGATATATATATATATATTTTGTAATAATTATATAACTTTTTGACATTATAATTAGATTATTAATATCTTCCATGGTTATAATAAAAAAATTATTGTTACGAATATTAAACGGTTAACATAAGTTTCTAACTAACGTGAAGTACATATTTTGTACTTTTAAAATTAACATCTAATTTGATAATAATATTAGAAGTTTTTTTGTTAAAACCTTTTATAATCATATTCATTTTTGAACAATGTAGGATACTTATTTTCTATTGGTAATGAAAGTTTAAATCTTTTATCTAAAAACTTTTAAAACCAACACCACATTCTAACCATGTGGTATACATATTTTCTATTAGTAATGATAGTAGTAAATAAAAGACTTTTTAACCAACATTCATTTTTAAATAGTATGAGATACATTTCTTTGTAAATGTGAGATCCATATCTAAATTTTTTTAAAACCAATATCACTTTTTTACACAATGTAAAATATTTCTCTTCTATTGTTAATAAGAGCACCACCAACGCCTTCTTCTTAAGGTGAGGTGACGTACTTCCAAATTGAAGTGCTCACTCATTTTGGTGACCCCTTCCAAATTTTTGGAGGAAGTCGACATGGATGTGTGATGAAAAATTTCTTCCAAAATTGGAAGCCACCCAAATGGGAGGAAGAAGCGCCAGTGGGCATCACACACGGCTGTGTGGCGCAGGTGTGCCGGCGCTCACGCGAGGGCAAGCGGGCGAAGAGAGGCAGAATGGTGGGGCCCAGCTTTGTTTTTGTGTCTGTTTGATTAATTTTTGTTTTTTAAAAAAATAAAAATAAAAGGCAACTTTACCGTGTGTGGGGCGGTTTGGTGGGTGGGGGTTTGGGATTTAAATTTATAGCCGTTTGGTATTAAATTTTGTAGTCGCTTTCCTACCGATCTTTTATTTGTCTTTATTTAATTTTTTATGTAACTTTAATTAGTAACTTTAATTAATGTTTTTATGTAACTTTAATGTTTTTATGTAACTTTTAGTTATTAATGTTTTTATGTAACTTTTAATTATTAATGTTTTTATGTAACTTTTAATTATTAATGTTTTTATGTAACTTTTAATTATTAATGTTTTTATGTAACTTTAATTATTAATGTTTTTATGTAACCTTTAATTATTAATGTTTTTAAAATAGCCGCTTTTAAAGTAGCCGTAAAAGTAGCCGCTTTTTAAAGTAGTCGTTGTAAAGTAGTAGCCCGCTTTAAAGTGAAGTCGTTGTAGCCGCTTTTAAAGTAGCCTTGTTGAGAAGTATATATAGATAAGTGGGGTGTCATATTCTTCTACCAATACCTACAAATCATCAACATACGATTAACGATGTCTAATTCTTCCTCTTCTTTACCAATAGCTCTAACACAAGCAATATACCGAAGAATCCAACGAATCTAACATGTCCAAGGTGAAAAATATATTTGGATATAATTGCATTACAACAACAAATAGAAAAACGAGAGAGCTAACATCAGAGGCGCCGCCAAAGGAAAAAGAGGAGGTATATAGATCGAAAGCGTGTAGCGGAAATACTCAACTTGTCAATGACTACTTCTCATCTCACCCATTGTATCCCGATCATATATTTCGGCGACGCTCCGAATGCATCGAAACTTATTCATTCAGATAGTTAATGCATTGAAGAATCATTCAAGTTATTTTCGATGAGGTCTGATGCAAGAGGGAAAAGTAGGTCTCTCATCACTTCAAAATGCACCAACTATCCGTCAATTGGCTTATGGAGTTCGCCGATCATCTCGACGAGTACCTCCGATTAGCAAAACAACCGCCATCGAGTACATGTTCAACTTCGCCGATGTATCATTGAATTATTCTGAGGTAAATACTTGAGAAGACCAAATGCTAATGATACTCAACGCCTACTTCAAATGCACGAGAAAATGCATGGCTTTCCGTATGTTAGGAAGTCTTGATTGTATGCACCGGAATGGAAAAATTGTCCGTCGCTTGGCAAGGTCAATATGCAAGAGGTCATGGAAGCCCACAATTGTGCTCGGCGCCAAGGCTTGCAGATTTATGAATATGTCATGCATTTTTGGGGTCGCAGTGTTCTCGTAATGATCCGAATGTGTTATATGAATCACCTTTGTTCAATAACGCATCAAGGAAATGCACCACCGTGCAATTTTGAAGTGAATGGCAACAAGATACAAAAGGATACTACCTAACCGATGGAATTTATCCTGATTGGGCTACTTTTGTTAAGAGTTTTCGTGCTCTGCCGGATGCTGTTTAAAGAAATTCAAAGAGATGCAAGAGGCCGCAAAAAAGATGTCGAACGAGCATTTGGAGTACTCCAATCAAGACGGGCAATTATCAAAGGTCCTAAAGAGGTTTTGGTATAGAGATAACTTGAAAGAAATAATGCTCACATGCATTATTTTACATAACATGATTATGGAGGCCGAGGGTGATCACATTACGAATTGGGCTGATGATACCGTATATGACTCTCCACAAGTAAACCATGGGCCAACACACGCATTTGAAGAATATTTGCAACGAAATTCAGAGGTACGAGATAGAAACACACATCATGAACTTCGATCCAACTTGGTTGAGCATATATGGCGTCGTTACGGTGACGTTTTTATGTAATTTTAATTATTGAACTGTAATTTTAATTTTAAGTTTTTTTGTTTTTATGTAATTTTTAAGTATTTATCTTTTATGTAACTTTATGATTATGTATTTTTTTTTCAATTTTAACGTTTTATGTAATTTTCTATTTATGTTATTTTAACCGTCATGTATAATATGTATTTTATTGATAATTTATTAATTAAATTATAAATTATTTAAATTGTGAGTAATAATATTATTTATAAATTAATTAATGTCATTATTTATAATTTATGTAATTTATTTGTTTGAGAAATATAAAAATAAGATTGAAGTATAAAGTTAATGAGGTGGCAGTGGGACCCAACTAAGAAGATGTATAAGAAGATTAGCATTGGGAAGATATATTCTTAAATGGAATAAGAAGAGAAAAATGTGTATGTGGCAGTGGGACCCGGCTAAGAAGATGATATAGGAAGATGAGCATTGGAGATGCTCTAATGGTAGACTTTTAAAATCAGCATCACTTTATAACCAATGTGGGATACATATCCTCATTTGGTAATAATAATAGAAGTCTTTTATCTTAAAAAAATTATAGCCAACATCTATTTCTAAATAGTGTGAGATACATCTCTTTCTATTAAATTGATGATAACCCCCCTCTAGTTCATAGTGAGGGCGAACTCTTTCTCTTTTTCTGACTGAGAAACACACACGCACTTGGGGGATATGACGCCTCTCTTTTATACTAAATGTACTGATAAACACGCCGGAGGGTTTTTGGTAGGGGCCCTCCCAGCCGACTCATGGTGTTTATTTTATAGATAATATAGTCAGATATGCACCACTGACGATATCATCACCGCCAGACGGCAACTCCGGCGACCCACATACCTACGCTACCTTCGGTACCCCCGGTATGATTTATTTTGGATACATCAACTCTCCCCGTTCCAGACAAAGAGTATTTCTTAAAATGATATTCAGGAATTAAAAGAAATCAGTAGCAAAAAAGATAGCAATTAGTAACGTCTTACATAGCTATAAGGTATTTAAGTATATTCAATATATTTATATCGCGTATGGAGAATACAATTATAAAGTTACAAAAATTATAGTTATAATTTGAGAGACCCTTAACGTGACACCGTTTAACTGTTGAAATTACTTTAATACCCTTATGGACAATCAATAGAAAATGCTACATTTTACTCCCCTTCATTTACTCTCTCAACCAACCACCACATCCCAATCCAATACTACTCCCAACTAATTTGAAAATAGTCTCATTGCTCTCAATCGACTTTCCTCCCTCACAATCATCTTCATCTTTTAAAAACAAAACTCATAATGGGCTATGATTGTAATCCTAATAAAGATCAAAATGCTAATGAGGATGATTATTTTCAGGTAATTTATTTTTTGTTTTTGAAAATGTATGTATTTTCAGTGATTTTTTTAAAAAAATCGTAACTGGGATAACTGTGCCCTAGCGGATGTTTAGCATAAGTACCGCCATCCATCAGCGGATCTTTTATAAAACAATTGCAACCATGTAGCGGATGTATAGGTCAAATTTCGTTTTTTTTTTAAAAAGCGGATGTAATGGTAAAGGACCGCTTATTGGAAGCGGATGTATTGCATTAATTCCGCTACACAGTAGCGGCTATTTATCAATATAACTGCTACTTTGTAGCGGCTCTTTGGTTGGAGTTATCGTTGAGGGAATCAGAGAGAGAATGATGAAGAGGGATTTTAGTGAGAGCAAGCTTTGGCAGCACACCTTTTTGGAATGAATGAGCAAGAGATGTTCAGATAGAATTAAAGACCAGCCACCTGAAAACACACTAATAACTACCACTAATTGCAATTAGCCGTTAGTACCAAAAGATTAGGGAATAGGAGGGGCCTTTTGTTACACTACTAACCAGATTTTAAATTTTGAAGATAAATCAAAAGTTGACCAAATCACATTTAAGGAAGATCGAAAATCTGATTATGTCAAGAGAAATAGGTGATGAGTTAAGAGTGAGGGAATAACAACCGATCTCAATTTTGAGTCTTTGAATTTCAAAATTATCAAGAATTTTGAACAAACACATCACTTAATTAACCATGATTGTTTCAACACAAATTTTCAAAAGCAAGAATAACCTTGATCAGGAACTCATAGAACACTTTACAGATTAGACAACCACATAAAATATCAACATAGAATACATAGGTATTTAGATGCACCTTTATGAGATAGGACAAACAGAAAGATCAGTAGGCTGATATGATCAAAACAGATTATGACCTAGAAATTATGCCTAAAAAATGCCAAAACATACTAGGTAAAAAAGGAAACCAATGCAGTCACACACATGTGATAAATGTCTAGATCATCTTAATGTAGTTCCCAATGTAGCTGCATTGGGAGATGCATTCGCCAAGTTGTGATTTTATGTACAATTTCTCATCTTTTGTTCACTAAATCAGCACTCAACTCCCACAAAATTCATAGGTACTTTATTTCCCTAGGAGAATAGCTCTACTTTATTTCAAGCATATTCACAACATGCCACTAGGAACCTTTCACACTATTTACCAAGGGAAGCCACTTCACTCTTTGATCAACCCATGCAATCTGAGGATTCATAGTCCCAAAATTAAGAAAGGTGCCACAACCTTGTTTATAGGTAGCTCTTTTCCGTTAGGTCGCTTTCACACTTTTTCTATTAAGGGAATTCAATTTTCTCAAGATCAACCCATGAGAACCTAAGTTCCATAGTACCAAGATAAATTGCTACATCTCTATATTTCAAAAGGTAGCTCTTTCCTTTGTGGACTTAAGATATTTTTTCAATTGCAAAACATTTTTGGGAGAGAGAGAGGAGAATCAGAACAATGAAATCACAACAGATTTTGAATGAAAATCCAGGACAGCAAACAAAGGTACTAAAACATAAAAGATGAAACTAGTGTGCCCCCCTAAAAACTCAATGCAAGATGCCTAAATTTTATTTATTTATTTATTTTAAGTGTAGGGTCACATGGCACACATACCGAGAGATTTTCTAAGATTTATAAATCTCTCAAAATCTAGACTCTTAGTGAAAATATCAGCCAATTGATTTTCAGTTCGTACATGTTCTATGCAAATAATATCTTGTTCAACCAAGTCTCTAATAAAATGGTGTTTTATATCAATGTGCTTAGTTCTAGAGTGTTGAACATGATTCTTTGTTATACTTATAGCACTGGTGTTGTCACAATATATGGTTAATACATTGTTGTGTAAGTCATAATCCTTGATCATTTGGTTCATCCATAAAAGTTGTGTACACCCACTACCAACAGCAATGTATTCAGATTCAGCTATGGAGAGGGCAACACAATTTTGTTTTTTACTAAACCAAGAGATCAAGTTGTTTCCCAAATAAAAACACCCACCATAAGTACTCCTCATGTCATCAACACTACCAGCCCAATCAGCATCACTAAATCCAACAAGATTGGTATTAATGTGTTTTGAGTAACACAAACCCATAGCACAAGTCTCACCAACATATCTAATTATTCTTTTGACAACTTTTAAATGAGAGACTCTAAGGCAAACACACACTATACATGATGTCTGGATGAGTGACAGTTAAATACAACAGACTTCCTATCATGCTCCTATACAATGTATGGTCAACACTTTCAGATTTTTCATCTTTGCAAAGTTTATTGGATGTACCCATAGGGTTTTTTTTCTGTTTTCCATTCTCAAGATTGAATTTCTTCACCAAGTTAAGTGCATACTTGGCTTGAGATATGAACATCCCTTCATGCAACTGTTTTATCTGAATTCCTAGAAAAAATTAATTCTCCTACCATACTCATCTCAAAAGTGGAAGTCATACAATTCACAAATTCTTTTTCTAAGGACTTGGAGGTGGACCCAAACACAATATCATCAACATATATCTGTGCAATCAAAATGTGTTTATCTTGTTTTTGAATAAAAAGAGTTTTGTCCACCTCTCCCCTTTTAAACCCACTTTTCAAAAGATGGTCTGTAAGTCTCCCATACCAAGCTCTAGGAGCTTGTTTGAGTCCATACAGGGCCTTTTTTAACTTAAAAACATGATTGGGTTTATGGGGATCCTCAAAACCTTTTGGTTGTTCCACAAAAACTTCTTCTTCAAGAATACCATTTAAAAAGGCACTTTTCACATCCATTTGTTGAAGAGTAATATCAAGAAAGCATGCAATGGCTAGAAGCAGACGTATGGACTCAATGTGGGCAACAGGAGCAAAGGTTTCATCAAAATCCACCCCTCAACCTGTATACCCGAGCCACAAGTCTAGCTTTTATTTTTATTATCTACTCCCACTTCATTCGATTTGTTTTTGAAAATCCATTTGGTTCCAATAACATTCATGGAAGTGGGTCTAGGAACAAGATACCAAACATCATTTTTAGCAAATTGATCAAGTTCTTCTTGCATGGCATTTATCCAACACTCATCTTTTAGGGCTTCATGCACATTCTTAGGTTCAATGGTGGACACAAAACATGAGGCATGTATTTCTTCATATTCAAGAGTAGACAAGCAAGCAAGTTTTCTATAGTCTACCTTACCTTTTCTTCTTGTTGACACTCCATCATATACATTACCTATGACTTGTGAAGTGGGATGTACTTTCTCGAATTTTGCTAGAATGTCATGCCCATGATCACCAATCTGATCGAAGTCTCGCTTGTTCGTAACCTGCTTTCAAAGATCTACTGTTCTCGATCAATGTAGCTTCTGATGTAGCTACATTCAGAACTACATTCGGAGTCACATTCTCAATCACATCCACTGAACTTCTAGGATATCGCGTGTGTTCTGTCTGACAAAGCGCAGTTCACCGATTTCGTATTTGTGTTCTCAAGGTCAGTGCTAATGAACCGTGATCTCCAAAATCGAGAATACCTGAAACATCATCCTCAATGGTTTTGTGGCCAAGATCCGTTAGACCATCAAACACAATATTCATAGACTCCATGATAGTTTTAGTCCTAAGATTAAAGACTCTATATGCACGACTATTAATGGAGTAACCCATGAAAACACACTTGTCACTTTTGAATCAAATTTAAAAAGATGATCTCTATCATTGAGAAGATAGCACACACACCCAAAAACATGAAAATATTTTAATGTCGGTTTCTTTCCTAGCAAGATTTCATAAGGTGTCATGGTGCTACATCCGCACCGGTCTCAAGAAGACCATATTTCCAATATGACAAGTTGTGTTCAAAGCTTCAAATTTCAAAATCTTTTGCCAAATTCTTAGAACTCAACATGACTCTAGCCATCTCTTGAAGTGTCCTATTCTTTCTTTCTCGCCACTCCATTTTGTTGTGGAGTTTTAGGAGCGTAAAATTCATGGATATGCCATTTGAGGCACAATAGCTAGAAAAGGAGGAATTTTCATATTCTCAGGCCATGATCCGATCTAATTCTAATAAGCTTTAGATCATACAAGTTCATAACACTAAACCAAATTTTAAAAGCCTCAAAAGTCTCATATTTTCTCTCAAGAAAATTACCCAAGTGTATCTAGAAAAATCATCAACACAAACAAAGGTGTACTTTTTGTTTCCTAGACATTCTACTTCAATCCACCCATGTCTACGAGATTTCATCAAGTGAATCATCTCAAGGCACCTAGATGTGGAACACCGAGATACGGGAAGTGCAGAAGCCTTGATTTGCTTACCTTTCTCGACAAGTGGTCCACATACCAGTGTAGTTCTTATCCAAGCTTGGCAATCTTTCATCGCATCATGTTTCACAAGCTCATGGAGCTTACTTTAAAAACTCATATGTCCTAGTTTTTGATACCATAGATCCTCAAGTGATATCAAGATCAGCTTTATGACATGCCTGGCCATTGCTGAACATATAGCAATTCGATGATCTAGTACTCAGTCAAGACACTTGTTAGTTTGATCAAAAAACTTCACAAGAATTTTTATCAAACCTTACCCGAAGGTCATCATAACATAATTGACTTATGCCGATCAAGTTGGTCTTAAGTCCTTCCACATGATAGACATTGGTGAGATTTGGAAGACCGCTCATTAGGCCTCAAGTTCCTTTGCCAATTATCTTACATTTGCTCATCCTCATAAGTCACGATCCACCATCGACACTCACATAGTCCTTCAAATTCCTCAATAGAGCCCGTCATATGTCTAGAACTACCACTATCAAAGTACCATGACCCATCTATATGAGACTTCAAAGATGTGAAGTCACATTACATTGTTCATCATCATCCGACCATTTTGCACTGTGACATATGTCAAATGGCTCACAGATTTGGATTTACCTTTTGTATTACTGCCTTGGAACCCACATTTGTTTAAAGGTTTTAGGTTGCTTATGCGAATGTGACTTCGATGTAGCTTCGAATGTGACTTCCAATGTTGCTACATCGATGCTACATTGGTTGTTGCATTCGATGTCAGATCCGATTTTTAACCAAGAAAGTCCTCTTTACTTCTTCTTCATAGATAGCCTTTTTAAGAAAACGTAATGGTTGATGACTGCTTTAT
>CM028383.1:10872423-10911247 GCA_013146195.2 Codonopsis lanceolata | reverse complement strand
GATCATGGGCATGACATTCCTAGGAAAATTCGAAGAACATCCCACTTCCTGAAGTCATAGGTAATGTTATGATGGGTGTCAGAAGAAAATGTAAGGTAGACTATAGAAAACTTGCTGCTTGTCTATTCTTAGTATGAAGAAATCCATGCCTCATGTTTTGTGTCCACCATTGAACCTAAGAATGTGCGTGAAGCCCTAAAGATGAGTGTTGGATAAATGCCATGCAAGAAGAACTTGATCAATTTGCTAAAAAAAAAATGATGTTTGGTATCTTGTTCCTAGACCCTTCCATGAATGTTATTGGAACCAAATGGATTTTCAAAAACAAATCGAATGAAGTGGGGTAGATAATAAGAAATAAAGCTAGACTTGTGGCTCAAGGGTATACACGGGTTGAGGGGGTGGATTTTGATGAAACCTTTGCTCTTGTTGCCAGTCCATCGTCTGCTTCTAGCCATTGCATGCTTTCTTGATATTACTCTTCAACAAATGGATGTGAAGAGTGCTTTTTAAATGGTATTCTTGAAGAAGAAGTTTTGTGGAACAACCAAAGGTTTTGAGGATCCTCGTAAACCCAATCATGTTTTAAATTAAAAAAGCCCTTGTATGAACTCAAACAAGCTCAGAGCTTGGTATGGAGACTTCTGCACCATCTTTGAAAAGTGGGTTTAAAAGGGGAGGTGGACAAAACTCTTTTTATTCAAAAACAAGATAAACACATTTTGATTGCACATATATATGTTGATGATATTGTGTTTGGGTCCACCTCCAGTCCTTAGAAAAAGAATTTGTGAATTGTATGACTTCCACTTTTGAGATGAGTATGGTAGGAGAATTAATTTTTTCTAGGAATTCAGATAAAACAGTTGCATGAAGGGATGTTCATATCTCAAGCCAAGTATGCACTTAACTTGGTGAAGAAATTCAATCTTGAGAATGGAAGCAGAAAAAACCCCTATGGGTACATCCAATAAACTTTGCAAAGATGAAAAATACGAAAGTGTTGACCATACATTGTATAGGACATGATGAGGAAGTCTTTGTGTTTGATGCCACCAGTCAGACATCATGTATAGTGTGTGTTTGTGTGCTAGATATCAAGCAAACCCTAAAGTCTCTCATTTAAAAGTTGTCAAAAGAATAATTAGATATGTTGGCGAGACTTGTGCTATGGGTTTGTGGTACACAAAACACACTAATACCAATCTTGTTGGATTTAGTGATCTTGATTGGTCGGTAGTGTTGATGACATGAGGAGTACTTGGTGGGTGTTTTTATTTGGGAAACAACTTGATCTCTTGGTTTAGTAAAAGCAAAATTGTGTTGCTCTCTCCACGGTGAATCTGAATACATTCTTTGGCAGTAGTGGGTGTACACAACTTTTATGGATGAACCAAATGATCAAGGATTATGGCTTACACAGGAATGTATTAACCATGTATTGTGACAACACAGTGCTATATAGCAAAGAATCCTGTTCAACACTCTGAGAACTAAGCACATTGATATAAGACACCATTTTATTAGAGACTTGGTTGAACAAGGTATTATTTGCATTGAACATGTAGGAACTGAAAATCAATTGGCTGATATTTTCACTAAGAGTCTAGATTTTGAGAGATTTATAAATCTTAGAAAATCTCTCGGTATGTGTGCCATGTTACCCTACACTTAAAAAATAAATAAATAAAATTTAGGCATCTTGCGTTGAGTTTTTAGGGGGACCTAGTTTCATCTTTTATGTTTAGTACTACTTTTGTTTGCTTTATGGATTTTCATTCAAAATACATTTGTGATTTCATTGTTCTGATTCTCCTCTCTCTTTCCCAAAAATGTTTTGCAATTGAAAAAATATCTTAAGTCCACAAAGGAAAGAGCTACCTTTTGAAATATAGGGATGTAGCAATTTATCTTGGTACTATGGAACTTAGGTTCTCATGGGTTGATCTTGAGAAAATTGAATTCCATTAATAGAAAAAGTGTGAAAGCGACCTAACAGAAAAGAGCTACCTATAACAAGGTTGTGGCACCTTTCTTTTGGGACTATGAATCCTTGGATTGCATGGGTTGATCAAAGAGTAAAGTGGCTTCCCTTGGGAAATAGTGTGAAAGGTTCCTAGTGGCATGTTGTGAATATGCTTGAAATAAAGCAGAGCTATTCTCCTAGGGAAATAAAGTACCTATGAATTTTGTGGGAGTTGAGTGCTGATTTAGTGAACAAAAGATGAGAAAGTGTAAATAAAACCACAACTTGGCGAATGCATCTCCCAATGCAGCTACATTGTGAACTACATTCAGATGATCTAGACATTTATCACATGTGTGTGACTGCATTGGTTTCCTTTTTTGCCTAGTATGTTTTGTCATTTTTTAGGCATAATTTCTAGGTCATAATCTGTTTTGATCATATCAGCCTACTGATCTTTCTGTTTGTCCTATCTCATAAAGGTGCATCTAAATACCTATGTATTCCATGTTGATATTTTATGTGGTTGTCTAATCTATAAAGTGTTCTATGAGTTCCTGATCAAGGTTATTCTTGCTTTTGAAAATTTGTGTTGAAACAATCATGGTTAATTAAGTGATGTGTTTGTTCAAAATTCTTGATAATTTTGAAATTCAAAGACTCAAAATTGAGATTGGTTGTTATTCCCTCACTCTTAACTCATCACCTATTTCTTTTGACAGAATCAGATTTTCGATCTTCCTTAAATGTGATTTGGTCAACTTTTGATTTATCTTCAAATTTTAAAATCTGGTTAGTAGTGTAACAAAAGGCCCCTCCTATTCCCTAATCTTTTGGTACTAACGGCTAATTGCAATTAGTGGTAGTTATTAGTGTGTTTTCAGGTGGCTGGTCCTTAATTCTATCTGAACATCTCTTGCTCATTCATTCCAAAAAGGTGTGCTGCCAAAGCTTGCTCTCACTAAAATCCTTCTTCATCATTCTCTCTCTGATTCCCTCAACGATAACTCCATGGCTTCATCATCGTCCACTACTTCTGAGAGTTTTGAGCAGAACCCATCTGTTAATGTAGCTTCCAATGCTACATCTGCTACATCAACGCCAATCTCGCTACCAAAACCCCGAATGCATTGTTGTAGTCCAACCTCTTCCAGAGCCCCTAACCGTCATACTTCCAGGGGAAAAGGGCAATGCTATTGATGTCGATAATCTAGTTGACATGTCTGGGTTACCCCAAATTGGGAACCCTAGTACACGGAGGTCAAAGCGTCTAAGAGGAATCCCGAGCAATTACGAGAATCCGAGTACCGACGAGATTGCTAGAGCCAAGAAATACAAAGTGTCTCCGGGAAAATTTGAAGAGGCAATGCAGAGACAATGACCTCGATGACGAGGATTTTGAGGTCGTGAATCCGAAGTCCTCCCCGCCACTCAAGCCTCTACTCCGAAAATTATTTCATCCACCTCTATTCCTGTTCTAGATGATGTGGTTGATGAGGACTACCCGATTCCTTCACCACGGGTTGTCTTCCAACCCAAATCCCCATCAAATGTCAAGGGCTCTTCTGATAATGCTTCTACTTCTCTTTTGGCCTCCAATGCCGACCTCAGTTTTTCCGATGAACAGCATACCCTGGCAGATTTTTTGGTTCAGATGAAGCATGTATCTTCTCAATAGTCTCCCCAAGCTTCTCTAGCTCCTACTTCAAATCCAGCACAGTCATCAAGCTCCTCTGAGTTTGATGATAGTTCTGATAAGGACTTTTCGAGCAAGGAAGCTACTCCTGTTGAAAGTGAAGAAAGTGAAGAAGCTCCTATAAGGTTTACAAGAAGACTGGCTTCTGTGGCCAATGTAGCTACCAATGTAGCTACATCCAAAGCTACAATGGCCTCTGCTTCCTCCTCTGTTGTTTTTGGTAAACCATTCTCTACTCTTTTTCTTTCCAAAGCTGCTTCCATTCGTTACAATACATCAAGAAAAATTGTTGATGAAAGATTAACTCCCTCTCCCGAATTAATTGAGCAAAACTTGAATCAGTTTTTCACTGATAGAGGCCTCTTAGGCACTCTATCTTCTGCCTCACCTTATTTTAGGGATCTCATCTATGAATTCTATGCCAATCTTGAAAAGAAAATCTCTTCTGTTTCTAATCCTAAATTTGAAAAAGTTTTTGTTCGTGGTAAATGGTATCATTTTTCTTCTTCCCTCATTAATAAACTGTTTGACACTCCTGAAATTAGGCCTATTTCCATGAATTCTGACTTGCATACTTGTGCCCAAGAACTTACTGGGGGGATTGTAAAAAGATGGCCTGGTAAGGGGTCAAATATCAGTGCCTCACAACTTTCTTCACTGTATGCCCTTATGCACAAAATTTTTTGTGCCAATTGGGCCCCCACCACCAATTCCAATACCTTAGCTGAAGAACATGCAAAAGTTTTGTATCAGGTTGGGACATGTAAACTTTTTGATTTTGGAGATTTTGCTTTCAGAAAAATCATCTCCCTTGCTGAATCAGAGGGAGATAAAAGATCTCTCATCTTCCCTTCTCTGATTTACAAAGTCTTAGTCTCTCAAGGTTTCACTCCTGCTGCTGGTACCAGGCTCATTCCTATCCTAGAACCCATACATATCTCTGTTAAACTCCTAAAGTGGGGCAGGATTCTCAATCTGCCCTTAGTCTATCCTTATCCCCCTGTCTCCTCAGATCCCTCTCTTTCTGCTCCTGGTCCATCATCATCTCAGCCTTCTGTCCCTGCTATTCCCAATGTTGCAAGCAATGCAGCTGCATCAGCTGCTCCACCTCAGTCTATTTCAGCTGGCCCATCTGCTCCCATCTCTGTTGCTTTCATATCTGCACAGCTGGATATGGTTAATTCCCAATTAGCCATCCTTTCTTCTCAAACTACTCTTCTCCAATCCTTGTCTGCACAGTATTCCTCCTAGCTTGCCCTACATTCTGGCCAAATAGGGGGTGAATTTCCAAGTGTTCCTGCTGCTGCTCCTGCAGCTCTTCGAACTGCTTCAAGAAGTTCTTGAAGAAGAGAGTTGATAGATGTCTATCTGATTCCTGGTTGTAATAAAAAACAATATTTTCTGTTTTCTTTTGGTCTGTAATAAGTTACTTAACAGCTTGGTGGGCTTCTTAGCTGCTTGTAGATATTACATGCCTGATTGTCTGCCCAACATTCTTTTTGATATATCTTTTATGTATGATATATATATTCAGGGGGTGCTTCTTTACTAACAAATGTAGGTTGAAGGTAGTTTTTGTAAATAGCAACACTTGTCATAATATTTGACTAGAAAGACTCAACAAAGGGGGTGATTGTAAGGGTAAAATAGGCCATGCCTATTTTGTTTTTAGTTTCCCCTTTCTTGGTAAAATTCATATTAGACAAGTTTGGCATTTTTGGTATCTAAATCTTTAATTAGATTTTGCTTTCCTTGGTGATTAAGTTTAGGGATTATTTTTGGAAACAAAATATAGTCAACAATCCCTTTTCAACCGTGTATCTAGACTCCATGTTTATATGGTAATAAAATCTAGAGATAAGGTAAGCATATTTTATTTCTTTCTACTAATCCTTGTTCTTGTTGGAGTTGGATTATTTAATGTGTGCAGGAGTCCTCGACATTATATAATGAGGAAGCTTGGACACGGCTGATGCACAGACATTGAAGAGAGAAGGGGCAGAAAATTCAAAGACAGAAGTTTCAGGGTTCAAGAACCTGTTTCCAGTTTCTAGCAGTTGTGCAGATCTTGTCATTGTAGCTTCGGATGTTACAACATTGGAAGCTACATTGAGTGCTGGAATTGTTTTATCTTCCTGCTAGGTTTCAGAAAGTTGTTTTGTTTCTTCCCACGTTTGTTATACCAGTTTTCTGTGGGGTTTGTGCTCTCCAAGACGTGTTGTCTTATGAGAGAGTTTTGTTTCGTGATTTCACAATCTTTTTGTAAAACAATTAATCTTTTTAGTGAAATCTTTTTAGCCGTAAGGCTAGGTCTACAAGCATAATCTTGTAGATCGTTTGGTAAACCTTTGTGTTCTGATTTGTTGTCTGATTTATTCGTCTTTCGCTGTTTTGATATTTTTGACCATTGTGACTTCCATTGTAGCTACATCAGAAGCTACATTGGAAACTACATTGGTTTCTCTTGAGAATTCTAGCTATTCTATTCTTTCATAGTTCGATTTTGGTCTATGTTTCGAGATCAGCTATAGTGGCGCGAAACAATGTCGTTGATTTATTTACTCCATTACTTGCAATTATTGTTAGTTTATATGCATACACTAGTTAATAATAACTGTACATGATTGAGTTTTTAAGCAAAACTAATTATCTTTCATAAACGCACTGTACTTCTTGGCTGGTGAGTGAAAAGGTTGAGGTTGTCGCTGTGTTGGGGTTTACTCGAAGCTTTGGCCACAATCGTAGGAGGTGTGATGTATATATGTTGTTTGGTTTCTGGTATCTGGTGGGGTTTCTTAGTAAAGAAATTTAATGGAGGTCTCCCATTTCTTTTTTTTGGACTTGATAACAAAATATCATAGTTTTCGGTAAAGAAAGTAAGGAAGGGCTTAAAAAACCGGGCCCATAAGACGAGACAACACAACAGTCAAGCAGCAAAGATCCGATAAAACTTAGGGAAACTGGCGCGACGCCAAAGCAAAACAAATGGTCCCAACCTTGCAAGTGAGATTCCCAACCTTTGGTATCCTGGACAGAAACTGGTAGACAACCAATCTGGCATCAAAAGGAAGGTAGGGGTAAAGTGTATATGAAACAAATCCGCCCGGCTCGCAGAAATCACGAGAGACCCTGTAGTAGTGTACCAATTCCACAACATGTTATCTGTGATAACCTTGAATTCAGATTGGGGTTAGGCATAATAAGTGTTCCTATCAACCAATTCTAGGAAGTCCTTGTCGAATAAGGCCAACTCAGAAACTTTCTCGGTCAACAGAGTATATGTTTCCAAAAGGTCTCCTCCTTATACGAAGTCCAAGAATAACTTTTTCTATCTTGCTTGTAGCGAGATTCATATTTTCAAAGATTTCCCAATTATAGCATCTTTCATTATGACCAACAATTTACGGCTTAGGGAACATGGGATAGGCGACTACATGGACAAGACTCATGAGTTCGGTGGGAAAAGCCCCAGGGTGACTCAATCAATAAATTCTTCAAGATGGGATAGAAAAGCCCTTAGCAGGCTCAATCGCAGGGCCAGTCCTGATATTTTGAGGGCCCTGTCTTTAATTTAATATTAGACCCTAAATTGATAAAAGATAATTACCAAAAACTAATTTTTTTTTTTGCATATTTCATAATATTATAATATTCAAGGTATTTTTTGTTACAAATAAGTATTTTAAAAAAAACTAATTTTCCAAAATACAACCAATCTTTTTATCTAAAAAGTATCATCCTTCTAATATTTTTTGATGCAAAATCTTCAATTAGATCTTCATAATCAATCTTTTCCAGAAAATCATCCACAATTGCGATCAACGCTAATCCATTAAGTCTTTCTTGTGTCATTGTCAAACGCAAGTAGGACTTTAATAACTTCAATTTTGAAAAGCTTATTTCTGCAGATGCAACAATTACAGGAAGAGTCAACAAAATTCTATATGCAATAATTGTATTAGGAAAACAATCAACACGTTCCAAATTTTTTAAAATATCAATAGGTCCCATCTTTTCCTTAGGCAAGAATTCTTGGAGTAACTTTAATTCTAAATATAATTCATTCCCATCAATGTCAGATTGTTCACCTTTCTTAAGTGTAGCTTCAAAACGACTACAACAATACTTTAAATTCATATCATTTAATGAATGAAACTTATCAGAAGTAAACAAGAAGCCAAAAATATTTCCATATTCTTGATATTGTTCAAATCTTTTAGTTAGTGAAGTAATCACTTGATCAACAATGCATAAGAAATAATTAACCCTAAATGATTCCTCTTCAGATTGTGAATCAATTGAAGATGTATCAGTTGCAGTTTCATCAAAATGTTTTTTTTTTGTTTGAATTGAACGCTTTTTGGGGAACACCGGATCAACATTCATTTCAATTGCAATTTCCTTCGTAGTTTTTAACGCATTCAAAAAACCAGTTTCTCTATATTCCTTAAAAAAAGATATCAACTGTGAGACCCCGAATCCTTAAGTACTTGACTTGGTAGAACGTTTACGTACTTCGTTCTTACTCGCGACATTTGAGAGATCCTAGATCCTGGTGTACTTGCTCAGATGCATTTACATTCATAATAACCATGTTTACAAGTTTACACGTGGCCACGATGTTCATAGTAGTTGTCGTCGTAAGTTTGATTCTCCGATTCACGATTTTAGTTATCGTGTTGTGGTATTACTCGGTTAGTATTATTTTGATCCTAGGTTTGGCCCTGGATGACTAGGGGGACCTTGGGGATTAACTTGGTATTATTTTGGTTTGGCCGTGTTTAAGTTTGAACACGCTTGTCTTTCATTTTCGGTGTGACTTGTGTATTCGCCTCGACCATGATAGGGATGTAGTAATTTGACTTTAGTTTTCTGTAGACAACTCAGAATTGAGATCCGTTTGATGCGTTAGAAACTAGACTTCAAGATCTTTCTAACCATACCTCTTGTGTAATTTTTGGATTTGTATTTCAGTATATGCACATTTTCAAAGTTGACTGAATCATTTATTCTCGGTATTTCCAGAAATTTGAGTTTTGCCTTGTTTATTGGATTTACTTGGAGACCCTTAATGAATTTCACTAAACTTGAACTTAGACCTTAATTAGACCTTAATATGAGTGGATTAAGCTTAAGTGAAAATTTTAGCATTAAGTCCTCAATTAAGGACTTAATCTCACTTAAAAAATCGATCTATAAGGGCTTGACACTTGTTTTCCACTCACTCCCTAACCTTTGTGACTTGAAATATCTGATTTCTTCCACTCCTTACACCTCCTACCACTCCTCATATTCAGCCATGGTTAGAGAACTCAAGTGGGGGAGATTCTTGGTGATATTAGTGTGTATTTCTTGATTTCCCGGAGATCCGGCCACTCGATTTTGGATTCGAGACCACCCAATCATAGCTATCGACGAGGAGACTACTAATCCTTGGTTTGTTTTATCATCCATTCTTTTGATCTAGACTGAAGGTACGTTACTAATTCTCAGAATTTTGTAGACTACATTGTTTGCCATGCTAGTCTTCGTTAAACTTGCTTAGATCATGCTATAGAAGAGTTTTATCAAGTTTATAAAATGTTTTGATGTTTCTATGAAATCTGGAAATTTTTCTATGGATATTGACTTGATGATTTTGGTCTTGGGTTTAGTTTGAAATATGTTTAGGCTTTGATTTGGAATCATTGTTGTTCATGAACTTGTTGGAAAACAAATAATACAAATTCAGTCGCTGTTTTGGGCAAATTTTGGGAAGTTAATGGTACTAATCTACTAAAGGTAATTTTTTAAAAATGTAGTATGTTATACCTATACATGTTAGGTAACTCTATGTAAAGTTTCATAAATTTTGGAGTTAAGGAAGTATTTTTCATCAATCACAAATCGTGACTGTTCCAGTAAGCTGTTACCAGAAAGTCAATTTGTTAACGTGATATTGAGGTGACCATATTTCAATGAATACATGTCTGAATTGAGTAGTTTAAAATTCTAAGTTGTATTTTGGAGAGTCTAGTTTCTGGAAATGTAATATTTATGATATTTGGATTTATGAGGAATATTTGGTGAATTTTCTATGATAGACACTCAGTGTAAGTCATAGCAAAGAATCAGATTTATGTCATGAACTTGAGAGGACCATGACTTGATGAATACAAGTCCAATTTGAGTATTTTAAAATGGTAAACTCTAGATAAAAGAGTCTAGTTTCTGAAAATGTAAAATATGTGTCATTTGGATCAACGGGGAATTTTTGGTGAATTTTGTTCGATAGTCATGCTGAATAAGTCATAACAGAAAACCAGATTTTAAACTTGACTTAAGGTGACTGTATCTTGATGAATACAAGTCCAAATAGAGTAATTTAAAGTTCTAAATTATAGGTCCAAGAGTCTAGTTTCTTAATATATAAAATTCATGAAATTTGGAGTTGTGAGGAATTAATTGTCGAATTTATAAGTTGTCTGGGCAGAACAATCATAACAGAAAAACATATTATTAGCTTGATCTTGATATGATCATAGATTGATGAATACAAGTCCGAATGAAGTGATTTAAAAGGCTAAGTTATAATTTAAATAGCCTACTTTCTGAATAAGTAAGATTCAATATATTTGGAGTTGAGAGGAATTTTCATGCAATTAGCAAGATTGTTGTGCAGAGTGATTCGTAATGTTTGAAGTTGTTAAGGATAGTTTTGTTTAATTCATGGACTACTACGGATTTTGGACAATAGGATGGATTATCATTCTAGGATGCGTTTATTATTTATAATCTAAATTATTTAATGACCGTAGACTAACACAGTAGTTTTGGACAATATGTGATTTAGTATTTGTTAAGGTAAGAACTTAATTTGGATTTATGCTAGGAATAAACATCTATGCTTATTAGATATTATGACTTATGAAAGCATAACTATGGTACTTGTTAAGGATTGATTCTCCATACTTGATTAATATGACTTATAAAGCAAATAGTGTTTCTTGTCTTCACGCATGTTCTACTATTGGGTTGTTAATTTGCATTGAAATTTAGATTCCACTAATAGGTGAGATTATGAACTTGAATTGAACTAGGGCTTGATTTGATATTAATCAACTTAGGCTTCTATCTTCTACTTGACTTATTGATACGTGAACTAGAGTTCCTAAATGGAACGAGAACCTAGCTATGCCTTAAACAAGAACATAGAAGGGCTAGAAATGCATATAGCATTTATACCCTATTTGGATGAAACTGTAGTAAGAACTCAACGGAGTCAAGTTAAGGAACAATTGAACCTTACGAGGATCGTGGTGAGATCCTATGATAATTATATTCCATTTGACTAGTTACTAGCTTTTGGAACTTGGATTGAATTGAGTGGACAACTTGACACTTCTGATTTAGAGACTTAAATGAGCTCCTATTGTGGTTTTGTGATTATCGTAACAATGTGCATAATCGTATGAGTTTAGTAGATCTGTATATCTACTTGAGAATTTGCAAGTAAACATCTACTTGTGCATTGCATATAAGTCCAGCTGGCATTACTTGGGTTTTTTACGTTGATGGTGGGACGATGCATTGTCTTCACGAATATTGGGATTCGTGGTTGCAATGTATCGCCGTATCGGATTCGGTTCACACACCCCTCCACTGCTTGCTACAGTGGGGAAGTAGCCCCCTTTGTCGTAACCAAAAGAGCGCATTGGCTAGTGCTATTTTTCCCGAGTAGAGAGCTCGGACCCGAGAAAAAAGCTCGGTACTTTGATACTTGATCACGGGTGTCACTGACACGATATGATTAACATTTGTGATTGCAGGAGCGACACAACGACATTGATTCGGTACCTTCTCTATCCTTTATGTGGCTTACTATGGGCACTTATGTGATAACAAAGTGTTAGTTGAACATGAGATCTTATTGACTATGTTTGTATTGACTGATGTTATATGAAAGACTTGATGTGTATATATATAGATATGCACACTTATACATGATGATTATATGAGAGATTTGATATGTATATATAGAGATACACATACTTATATAGGTGTATATTTATTAATATGCACCCTTACACGTGATGATTCTATGAATAGCTTGATTAGTATATATACAGCTATATATACTTGCATATGATGTTTTATGGGAACTACCTTCTAATTCATTTGATTTGTGTTTGTACAGGGAATTACACCCTGGTTCATTTGGACGGTTTACTAAGTAAGAAGAAATAGTTATCACGTGGAGTATCTAAATGATACGACGCCTCTTCACGGGTTTTCTGTCATTTGTAAAATGACACCATGATTTCTTTTATGTTACATAATTCTATGTTACATATCTCTTGTAGTAGTGTACTGGGTCATTATGACTCATTCCGTACTTTGTT
Organism: Codonopsis lanceolata; assembly: GCA_013146195.2. NCBI lineage: Eukaryota > Viridiplantae > Streptophyta > Magnoliopsida > Asterales > Campanulaceae > Codonopsis > Codonopsis lanceolata. The sequence goes on along the minus strand of CM028383.1, from coordinate 10,899,204 downwards.
TTCTAGTTGCAATAAATTGGTAGCCGCGTTGAGGTTGAGTAGATCGTGGCTATAGCAAAGCGCAACTGATCGATAGATCGAGATTAGATTGTGTGGTTCGTGTTTGTAGTAGCCGACTTCCCCGAGTAGCAGCTTGTGGAGTCCTGTTCCTTTAAGCATCGTCATATGTATATTGTATTTTACCAATCTTGTGAGATCGATCTTGTAAAGTTATCTAGACTTTACGGTCGGGTAGATACTTGGGTATTTGTATTGTTTCTTTCTTGGGCCGACGTGTTGTGTCGTGCCTTGTTCGTGGTTTTATTATTTATTTCAGTTGTCTCTTGGGCATGCAGTAGCTTTGGGGCTTTTCTTTATTCTAAATTGTTATAGTTGTTGGTAAACCCCGGTATGCTTTAGCCGTGGGTAATTGTTATCAGGTTGGTTCTTTGTTGAAACGCCGGCCTGGAGTGCCGATGGTTTGTTCAGCATCTGCAATGTTGCAGCACTCGAGTTTTGTTTTCCCCCCCTTTAAGAGATAATGTCTCTCTTGGTTTCTTTGGCTTTGATTTTGAGCTTCATAGCTCGGGACTTCTTTTCCTTATTGCTTCCGCTAATTCGATTTTTTGAAATCCTGTATTTTAGTACGGCTTTATGTTCATGTTTAGAGCTTGTTAGCTTGACTGTTCGACTCGCATTACTATTTAACAAGTGCTTGTACTCTTCTTATGTTAGTTTCAGCGGCACGACCTTGAGATTTCGTGTTGGAATCCGGGTTGGGTCGTGACATCAACCCTTTTACTTTTTCAATGGCAACATCAATAAGCATATCCCTTGATTGTAAATGCTTACTAACCAAATTAACTACATATAATATTCATACCAAATGACTAACGCAAGTAAAAACTCAAAATCACCAAGCTCAATTTTCGCTAAGGATTTAGCTTCACTTCTTATTTTTGAATCATTATCACTTTCTGCTACTTGAAGTAAAGCTTCTTGTATTTCAAAATTTTGAAATCTTATAGCTTTAACACTATCAACACGACTCTCCCAACGAGTGGATGATAATGATTTAAGAGTCGAACCTTTTACATTATCTTTCAAAATCTGCCATCTCTTGGAAGAATTTGCAAATATTGTGTAGATACGTTGTACGATTCCAAAAAAATCTTTAGCTTTACCACTAGTGTTGGCCATATCACATAATGCCAAATTTAGACTATGACAACCACAAGGAGTATAAAAAGCTCTATGATTTATATCTAAAAGTTTTTTTTTTTGCACTCCTTGATGTTTTCCTTTCATATTTGACCCATTATCATAGCCTTGCCCTCGCACATTATCTATATCAAGATCAAGAGACTTCAATTGATTTTGTAAAACATCAAAAAGCCCTTGGCCAGTTGTATCATTCACATCCAAGAATCCTAAAAATGATTCTTCAACGCTAACAAAATTTGAAGAGACGTCCAAATATCTTATTATCAAAGTCATTTGTTCTTGGTGGCTTATATCTGGAGTACAATCAAGTATGATTGAGAAATATTTTGCTTGTTTTATTTTCTTCATAATTTCAGATTTAATGGCAGAAGCATGCAAAAGTATTAACTCATTTTGGAATTTATGACCAAGTGTAACGCCCCAAACTCGGGTCCAACCCCTTTTGGACCTACAGCTGGCCACGTCACTACAAATTCAAACTTAAATACAGACTAAATCAAACGCCATCCAACTAGAATTACAAAAGTCTCCAATTTATAATACAGTCATCCAAAATAAATTACGAAGCAAAAGTCTACTAAATTAACTATGTCTCCATTAAATTCCGAAACATATAAATACGCCCTAAAAATCTTGATTCCTTCACTGGTATCCTCTACCTCAAGCTTAGTCCTTAATTCCGACCTGGAAGAAAAGGGATGTGAAGGGTGAGCGAACAAAGCTCAGTAAGATCATACGTCGCCCTTCCGGTTTCTAAGGAGGGGTGACTCAAAGAATAATCGTGTTGTATGTAAAACATAGTTTAGATATTTGATAACTTGCAAAATCAAAAGATAGGTATCGAACGACAAGAATATAAATTCTTTTAAAAATGGAGAGTTCAAACAAAATAATATGGATCAAATAAGTTTGTCATTACTGACTGTCCCATACCAGCTAGTAATAACCGAAGATCAAAAATATTTATTAGGATCACGTAAGGGTCTATGGACCAAGAACCAAATCCCCCGGAGGGTACACAAATCCCCCGTAGGGTACACGAATCCCCAGAAGGGTACACAAATCCCCCGAAGGGTACAATATTAAGGTATATCCGGATTACCGCACTCACGGGCCAAGTGGTGTAATTAAATTTATTTAATTGTTTGTCACGTAATCCCCGTGACGGGTTGTTCATACTTAGTGATCATAATTATTTTCAAAACATAGATGGTACTATAAATGTATCACTATCAAAATAAAAATTGTATTGCAATTCATTATTTTCAATACAAAGGAATATGCCGATAAGTTGACCAATATGGAATAGATTTTTCGATAATAAAAAGTATCTCATGTAGACAAATTTAAGCACGAAAATTGCGATAACGAATTCATAATGAAGATATTCAACAAAGACTAGCGACGGAGTCAAATCAACTACCGACACGAGGTCGGACATGGCTAATGAAAAAATGAATAATTCAAGAATTTTGCAAAGGACCTAAAAGAAACGTAATCCCTTACCTTGAAGTGCTTAGCAAAAAGGTCCGCAACACGTATGATCATCCTAACCTTCCTTGTCCAAATCTAAGTTCAAAATATATCATAATCACTAAACTAAATTATACCAACCAAAACCTATTAATTTAAATAACAATAATTATAGTAATACTTTATTAAATAATTTATTGTTATTATGATTATTCCCTTTTAAAATAAATAAATAAATAAACCCAAATACACACACACGCACGCACCACACACACTGCCCTATTGTCATCTTTGTGTTTATATATATATATATATAAAGGTATTAAATTTCTAGCATATAGGCAGTACCTAATCACTGCACACACTAATTACACATTACAAAAACACACACTCAAATAGTATTCTCTGCACACACACTGATTCACCTATAAAACACACACTTAAAATAGTATTCTCTACGCACTAAATCACACACATGCAGACCAAAAAAATCATGTTTCCGGCAAAGGGGAATAATAAAAAGATATATATCTTTGTCCTCAACTGGTCTTGAATCTCCAAAGTCAAATAGCCATATATGTATATACATGACTTCCCTACTGACCACTAACTCCATTATGACTAATTTTTTATTTATTTATTATTTTTTTAAAACAAACCCATCTCACATATACACACAGAACCCGACTCATGCACCAACAATTTTGTTCTTGAACACCAAATACACAATGAACACACATGTTTAAACACCCAATACACAAACATTGAATAAGCTATATCTATTGCCTATAGCCTATTGCCCATATATCATCTATCCAAATCCTACTAACACACACCCGAAACACACACTCAAACACACACGCCTATAAGAGAAAAAAGTACTATATTTAATCAATACACCAGTACACTTTTTAATCAATACACTATTTATTAATTTTAAAAAAACACTATTCTTCATACCTTTGAAAGCTAAATTAGGGACTTTCTCTAAGATATTCCGCGGGCTTTTCTCCCTCCTCGACTGCCGCACCAATTCTTTCTTTCTCAAAAATGTACGGTTTCTCTCCTTCTCACCCTATTTATACAAAACCCTAACCGAAAACCTAAAGTTAAATGGACCCAAAATAAATTAGGTAATATTACTAAGGATTAGAATTAAAGTCTAGTCAAAAGTGGGCCAAGCCCGACCCAATTTAATTAGTTACTAAATAGGTCCAAAACAAAAATTTAATTTTTTAATCAATATAATTTAATATTTTTAATTAAAATAATTAGGGTATTACACCAAGATAGTTATTATGAATTTTATCACTTGTAATATGTCGAACATGCTCTTGAACAATAGGGTCAAACTCAGCCAACATTTCAATCAAGCCTAAGAAATTACCGTTGTTGCTTTGATAAATTTTCTCATTTGTACCACGAAATGCTAGATTCTGTTTAGCAAGAAATTTCACAATTGAAATAATTCTAAACAAGACATTTTTCCAGTGATCTTTTTCTATCTCAAGTTGTTTTTAGCCACTTTATCAACAGTTTCATTCTTTTGGAGTCTTAAATGCAAATCATACCAACTAACCATATTCTTAACATGTTCTACACCTGTTTCATGTTCTTTAAGTCTAATACTTAGATGTGACCAATCTCTGAAACCCTCATTTGCTAATTGATCTCTTTCACATCCTTTTTTAAATATTTTACAGCAAAAACAAAATATTTTATCAAGCTCTTTCGAATACACAAGCCAATTTCTATCGAAATTCTCTCAATTTGACAAAACTTTAGTATAACATATTGAAGAAAATCGTCTAGAAAGTTTATCTTTATGCCTTTTTCGAATAGACAAATCTCTTTTAGGACCATTTGTTACTAAAATATCAATCATTTTAGAATCGAGAGCATCCCAATTTCTTGGGTCAAATATATCAATCATATGGAAGGCATCACCAACATTAGCATCCACATTATCAAAATTCTCAACACTATTACTTCGAATATCAGGTGAATTGATTATATTAGTATCAACATTAGCATCATCAACATTGACATTAACACCATCATTAAAATTAGCATCCAAATTATCAAAATTTTCAACATCATTATCCAGAATATTAGGTGAATTGATTGTATTAGCATAATCAACATTAATATCAACACCACCATCAACATTAGCACGATTTTCATTTTCAGACGAAACATGTGGGTCTTTTATAATAAACTTTTCAAGAGCTCCTCTTTGAAAATGTTTCAAATGTTCATTTCTTTTTTGCTTTTTACGTTTTTCATGTCCAGATTCATATTTCCTTTTCGAAGGCATAACTAAAAAAAATTGTACTGACAACAATCAAAAACACAAATGCCTCAAATGTAGAGAAGACTGAAGAGAGACAACATTAAAACTTAAAATACACTAATATGCCGCAATCAAATTTAAAGTAGCTATGAAAGGAACGAAATAACATGGTTTATCAATTCTATCGAGTTCCAAATTCCTCCCAAATGGCCAAATCACAATTAAAAAAAATTCTCCACCTACACTTAAATAATGAAATATCAAATATAAGCTTAAATCTGTGAATTATATAAATATAAGAATATAACTATATAAATGGTTGAAATGTTAAATCAATGAATTGTGAATCAAATCAAATGGACCCCCAAAATTGTCGAATTGAAAATTATAAAACTAAAAACTCTATTGATATTATATTATCAATTCACAGAATCACACTAAAAACTAAAAGGGTTAAAATGTTACTCTATCACAATTACACAACAGTCAACACGACAACACTCAAACAGAATATTATCAATTAATTATTCAATTGATATTATCAATTCACCGAACACAACAGAAATGAACAGTGTAGAAATTGAACTAACTGAGACAACACAACAGACAAGTCACAAATTATTAACTAACGAGTAATGAACTATGAAATTAGATTTAGATGTAGAAATTGAAGTGAACAATTACCCGAGTTACGTTTACCGCTGACTGTACGGAAGCTCGAAGCCTCGAACTGTCGAACAAATGAACAATTGAACTTCGAAATTGACAATTTTGTTCAAATCTTCTTCGTCAAAGTGAAAAGTATTTGAACAAAAATCTTCTTCTTCGTCGAAATTGCCTTAATCTCAATCGCGCCCTAGTCAAGAAAATAATTAGGAATAGCTTAATTGTCGTTGGGCTCAGAAATAGAAAGATTTGAAGAAAATTAGGCCGTTGATGTTTCATTATTTAGGGAAGATGGCGAGTCGGATTCGCAGGCGCAATCAGACAAGGCGGTGATTCCGTTTTTCGATGGAGATTGAGAGAAACATGAGAGAGTGTGTGTGTGTGTGTTACGGAAATTGTTAGTCTGGTAGTGGTAGATGGATAGACAATGGGCCTTTCTTCAGCATTGGAGATTGGAGAATTTATTTCTGGTATGGGCCTTAAGACATATACACAACCTAATTTAAAAACAAAATTGGGGCCCTTTACCATTGGGGGCCCTGTTCGGTTGGTCAGGCTGAACCCCTCCAGAACTGGGCCTACTCAATCGATACGTTTTTATGGACATGAATGGAGAACAACCCCAGAAAGAGATAAATGGAGGGACATCCCCAAGTAGACTTTATTTGAAGAGAAAATCAAAGGCAAAGGATATGAGGATGACTCTAATGAACAAGAAAGAGAGTCGAGATCCAGAGTTCACTTTATTGCTGAGTATCACCAGATTGGTGGGCTATGAACCCTACTTGGTAATTATCTTTTGATGTTTTTGTGTGTTTTAGCAAGGAGTTTCATCTTTGACTCAGATCATGTTATAACGGATTGAAGTAGAGTTGTTGATCACGACTGGTTCTGGGTGTATTGTTTAAGTGTTTGGGGATGGATCGGTTTTGAGGTTTTTGATTGGCTTCTAGTTAGAAGGTCTTTTTATGGAATTGGTTTTTGTTGAAAATGGTAATCAAAATTGATTGTTGGGGGTGCTTTTTAGGTTGTGGGTTCCAGATGGACAATTGGCTTTTGGTTTTGAGTATGGTGGGCCTTTTCGTTTTGGTTTAAGGTATGGTGGGCCTTTTGGTTTTAACTTTGGGCATGGCTTTGGCTTTGGGTATGGTTGGCCTTTTGGTTTTGACTTTAGGTATGATGGGTCTTTTGGTTTTGTCTTTAGGTATGGTGGGCCTTTTTGTGTTTGATCCACACCTGAAGAGTATATATGTGTTAATTTTCCAGAGAGGCCCAAATTAGTTTATGTAAGAGAGAGATGGACAAATGATGGACTTGTTCCAAAGAGCATTTATTTTTTATTTTTTTATTTTTATACATTTTTTAACCTCTTGGAGCATTACAATAGTAGTTGGGAATGTACTCTCTCCTTTTGGGGGGAAAGGGATAATCATTCTTGGTGGATATAAAAGGGAAAAACAACCCCGATTTTGGGAAGCTGGATCATGGAGATAGTTGTTTGGCTGGTGATATTGGAAGGTCTTAATTTCGGTAGGGGTTATGACATATAGTGGATTTAAAAGGGTTTCAGGTTTTTGAAGGGGTTTTGGTGTTATGGTAAGAAGCCCTAGTATGCTATTGTGAGTGCCCCGGAAATTTCCCCGGATCCCACGCTCCCTTGTTTAGGGGAACACGAGATTCGGAAAAGACATCACTCTTTTCATTCCATCTTCCCTTGTTTAGGGGAAAACGAAATTAAAAGTGCAAAAAGAGTGTTGTGAATAGCGGGTGGAATACGCCTTAGCCCCATTGTGGGTCACTGTGAATGCCTGGGTTTTCTGTATTTCACCCTCCCTTGTTTAGGGGAAAATGAGATTCAGAAAACGCAATGCTCATTTCATTCCATCTTCCCTTGTTTAGGGGAAAACGAAATTAAAAGTACGAAAAGAAACATTGCAAAAAGCGCGTGGGAATACGCCCGGCTTCACTGTGAACTCAAGATGCTGTAACAGAGCTGTCATCTTTATTTTAAGGAGAGATAAAGAAAAACCAAAAGTAACCAGATTTTGTAAAGGGTTCGGAGGCTAAGTTACGAGGTGGGAAGGTGTTAGGCACCCAACTCGCCATTTCGGTCTCAAAATAGTTTTTGGCTAAAATATGCTTTTATTATATTTATTTAGCAAATGAAATAAAACATTTAAACATATATATCTGTATCTATATTATTACAAACTTGCAGCAGTCTCCTTCTAGGAATTACAAATATATTTATAAATATTTGGCCATAATAATGACTCTTTTTAGTGCTATTTTCTATAGAAATCCAGGCAGCATAACTGCTTATATTTATTACATTGGGCCGGCTGAAAATAACACTTTTTAAATTAAACCTCTTAAAGGCTTACTTTTAAGAGCGTGGGGTGTGCTCGCTTTGTCCTTCAGGGAGAGGGAGTCTTTTTGCTGATTTACTGTTGCGGAGATTCGGACAGAGTAACTTCTTCCGAAAGTTGCTTTTAGGCCTCGGGAAACAGGCGGAGCAACTGCTTGTTTTTTGTTGATATTTGTTTGCTGACGGAGGAAATCGGGCAGAGCAACTGCTTTCTTCTTGCGGATTTGGCGTTTGGATTCGGGTAGGGAAACTGCTCTTTTTGGATTTTTTGGACCGGGGGAATAGGGTGGATTCCTACTAGGGCAACTAGGTTTCACTTTGACTGGTTGATTTTGTGTTTAGGGGAGATTTGACGGAGCTTTGAGGCTTAAGGAGGGATTTTTCTCAGAACGATCTCACTGTGGAGGCTTTTAACTGCGTGTGATAACTGTGTGTAACTGTGTGAACGGTGTGTGAAGAGTGTGTCCACTGAAGCCAGGGCCTTCTATTTATAGGCTGAGAAGGCTTTTCCTTCATGGTTAAGATTTCTTCTTTTGTGCTTCACCGGCTTGTACCGCACGCTTGAGAGATTGTACCAAAAGCAAAGTGCTACAGTGATATGAGCACTATTGGGCGCCACCAATGGGGGGTCTGGGCGCCGCACCAGTGTGGTGTGGGTGGCGCTGGGCTCCACAAGTTTTAATTTTGACACTTTGGCCCCTTGCACTTTACTATTTACGCATCCTGCTTTTTCTTTTGCATTTTTAACCCTGTAACTTGACATTCGTTAGTCTAACATGTCTTGATATTTCATGTCATGTTATATACCAGTGGTACGAAATTGGGGTGTCTACCGCTACTAACAACTCAGCCGCAATGTGTCAAAGGTGATTCCGATCAAGACGACTTGCCTGCTTTGGATTTCATGTGTTCTTAATAGTTTGCGGGTCCATATCTTCTAGATGACTCATTATCAACTCGTGTAGATTTAGGTGTTTTTAACTGAGTTAATTTATCATCTTTGAGAAGAAAACCTGTCCAGGGATACTTGGAAATAGGTGATCTGAATCAAAAAGGAAAAGACATGCATGAGAATTAAAAATGGAAAATCTACGAAAACTGACGCTGAGTTGATTTCAGAAAAAACAGAAGGTTGCTTCTTGAAGATTTTATTTGGCAAAAGAAGGTTCAAAGGAAAAAATGGTTTTGGAGGTATGCACAAAAGGGTATTCTGAGGGTCTATGAGTCTCAAAGACTTTCCCTTGTCCTTCTCTGAGTGACCAACAACTTCTTGTATTGACATTTTCTGCCCTTATCCAAGTAGCTTTCTCAATGTTGTTTCTCGGGGCAATACTCGATTTCTGTTCAATACATTACTTTACGTCATAAAATCTTTCTTCTTTGAAGATGGAGGGTTGACCGTATAGGGCAGAGGAGCATCATTATTCTTAATCTGAGCTGGCAGGCATATTTTCCTATTTTCACCAGGATTAATCCAATTGATTTGTTTGCGATTATCGACTACATTTGGCGTTGGGTGCGGCTTCTCAATGACTTTGTTATCGATAAGTCTCTGAATGGCACGTTGAAGGGTCCAACAGTTGTCGGTAGGATGGCCGCTGCTTTGGTGGTATTCACAATATTGGGAGTGATCCCATTTGACAGGTAAAGGGTTTAGAGGTTTGTAACCTTGCATTAGTCTCAGGATTCCTTGGGTTAGGTACCCAACTCGCCCTTTCGGTCTCGAAATAGATTTTTAGCTAAATATATCCTAATATCGAAAGGGTCAAAAGGAATCATGTGCCTGGTTAAAACGGGTCGACACGTCTTAACCCATATTTTTTTTTCCAAAAAACGGTACATTTATAGAGTAAAAACTATCAAGTCAAAATGGGTAACATGTTCAACCCGCTTTAACCTAACAAGAGAATATTTTTGGGTTGAAACGGATTACCCGTTTTGACCCAAAATGTTAACGGGTTGTGTTGGATCAAGTAATTTTCTTGTCGGGTTGGGTGGGTTAACGAGTTTCGGGTTGTAATTGTCAAACCTAGTAAAAAGAGGCGCATTTGACAAGTTAGTTTATTATCAATTGTATTTTTGCGTCTCTTTATTTTAGGAGTACGTCTTATGTGAGACTGTCTTATGGATCTTAATTCGTAAGATGAAATTCCACTCTCTCACAACTCAGCCCACCAACACATGGTGTGTCAGGTCAGGAAGATCCATCTTACAAAAAAATATTCGTAAAATGATATTTTCTTAGTTTTTACCTATATTTAGTACGCAGGGCCGGTCGTGACATTTTGAAGGTCCTGTCTTAAATTTAAAATTAGGCCTTAAAATTAATAAAAGATAAATATCAAAGGATAAAAATAAATAACATATTTTATGATAATATAATACTCAATTTATTTTCTTACAAATGAAATTCCAAAATCTTGAACTTCCAAACTAGCATTCAACCTTTTATTTTAAACTTACCATCCTTCCATCATTCCTTTCCCTGAAGCAACATGTTCTATTAGGTCTAGGGTCTGGTGTTTGAATAATCAATTTTTCGTACACATGATAAACTTTCCATCATTCCTTTCTTTTTTTTTTTACTCCTAAGAGGGGCATGAGAAGGGATCGAACCTGAGACCTCACACTTTGTGAAGCCCCATGTCTACCACTGGGCCACCCTCTTAGGGGCTTTCAAAGCTACCTATCTCAACAGTCAATATACTGTAAAGTGCTAATAAGTTTTACAATAAAAATAACTGACCCAAACCACAAATAAATTCAATTAATCAATTTCATATTTTGGCAACAACAATTCGCTATCAGCCCAAACACTCAAAGCATACTCAAGAGATTCTACACAATCAGCATACCTACATACACATGGCTACACTGAAATTCATGAAATCCCTTGTTCTTGTGAAGTCTTTTTCCGATATAGCAAACTCTGTTTTTTTTTCTACCCCTAACTTTTACGAAGGTGAAATGGGAACTTGAATTGAAGTAATTATCCCCAACTATGAATTCAAGGACTTCTTGGATCTTCAACCTCCATGTTACAGAATGTGGAGAATCTTCAGAATTGGTAATAATAGAGTATTCAAGCTTCATGAAAAAAGGGTCAGACTTACTCTAGACCTTGTTGAACTCCCAACTCCCGATCCATTTCGTATCGATTTGGGAAAAAAAATTTGTTTCGGAGAAGGGAGAGACAGAGTGATGAATGACGGTAATGAGGATCGAGGGGGAGAAAATTAAGTATAAAATCAAGGCGAAAATCTTCTAATATAAGGTATGTTGCCATAATCGTGGGAAATTGGAAGTAATCTAAAGTTTGATGGCGGTTTTAGCGAAGAATTTGAGGGTCGAGTTGATGATTGAAAGTCGAAAAAGGGAAGGAGGAACAGAAAGAGACCGACAGCAAGAGTGGAATAATAGGCGGTTGTTGCTCTGTTTTCCAAGGCGCGTGGTTGATAAAAAATCTCTCTCTCTCTCTCTCTATATATATATATATAGCAAGAAAGTATTCTTTTTTAGGAAAGTTCCCGCAAAAAACCCATTGCCAAACTTAGAATGGAAATATTTTGATTCTGAAGGGTAGATTTGTAATAGTGATAGTCAGTCAAAGGGTTTCTAATCAAAACTGTGGGTAGCCCCACGATTTTGATTCCACTAAATTACAAACCTCATAAGTTCAAGTTTGGAAAAATCATGAAGACCGGCTGATGGCTAAAGCATTGTGAAAGTAAAAAAGTAAAGATTTTAGTCAAAAGTGTTATGTCATTTGTGCTGTCTAATCTCAGTAAAAAAGATGGGGAATTACAAAACTTATACATAAAATATTTGGACAAACCCATGTTACCCATCGATTTCTCAAAACAATTTCTCACAACAATTTCTAAAATCAGTCATCTCTCTATAATTCTTGATATACCCGGCCCAAACCGGGTCACGAGCAAGGCACGAGTTAGCATCACGTGCTGGTCACGGGCACAATACCTCTGGGGCCCACGACCCAGCGAGCAAGATGAGACGACCCGGCGAGCACGAGCACATAAGATAACCTCACTCAAACACTCAGGCGGGCAAAGGCCTCGCCTATCCGACCGTGACCATGATCGGACTCATACATGCTTGACAAAGGGATCGACTTACTTTGCTCGGGCACCGCCCGCCGACCGACTGGCCGATCCGACCGACAAGCTCAGGGATCAATACAAACAGAATAGCCGGACAGAGCCATGCTCGCCCGAGCACACATCAAACATGAGACGCTGGTAGCTTGCTTTCCAAGGCAAGTTAAAGGTTTCCTTATGCAGGCGGAATACTTGCCTTATCAGTCCCTATAACTTCGCGGTCAACCGCCTTTCTCGCCTAGAATCAAGGGATCTTCTCCTTGATTGTCTCGGCAGTTATAGAAACTGAATCCTAGACGGATTCAACCACATTGAGGGCCTATAAATACCCCTCCATAACCATTAACAAGGTACACACACTTTCTTGAGCCTCGTTACTCTGTCAATTTGCCTTTTGACAATCACTCGATACTTACTCTCACGTCGGAGGGGTTTCGCGAGGCCTCGCCTTGCATTCCAACTCAGGTGTTCTTGTGATCTTAACAGGCTCAAGGAGGACGACTACAAGCCCAGATATCCTACCCATCTCAAGGACGGCCCAAGCTGTGCATTTTGCCACATCAATTCTCTTTCCCTTTCTTCAATTCTCTCCCAGCCACACCACCACCCTTGTCAACATCGACGGAAATGGCCGATCAAATGCCAAGGTTATCTCTTCATACTCTATCTCTCTCTCTCTCTCTCTCTCTCTCAAATCTTTAGACTAAGTCAGGTATTTTTTTCTCCTTTCTCACATATTTATTTTATTGAACTTAACATACTCTAAAATTGACGTCCATCTCTCTCTCTCTCTACAATTCTCTATCTTAGCAATACCACCATCCCCAGCGACATTGGTGGCAATGGCCGACCATACATCCGAAGGTCAGCTCTTCCTTATTCTCTATCTATCTCTTTTTCTCTCGCAAATCAGTCTGATTCTAAAACTAGGGCTTTATTCCATTCTCTCTCACACAATCACACATACAATCCCCAACACAAGGTGAATTGATTTTTAAAGTTGCATCATATATCGACGCCGGTTGGTTCCATCTCCAATTCATCGAATCCTTCCAGAAATAACATTGAAGGTTGAATTTTTTGATATGTTTTTTTTTCTTTCTTTTCTATTGCTTTTGGTAATGGTTTAATTTGAAGCAATAAACTTCGATCATCCTTGCTTTTAGTTTATTATCCCTTTATTTCTTATTGTTGTTCCGTTACATTACGAATATTCTGTTGTATGACATTGCAGTTTAAATGTTTCAATTTACTGTTATTTTTAAAATTTTCTAAAAAGTTTTATTTGTTTCTAATCATATGTTTTGGTGCAAAATGTGACATTTAAGTATTTCTGTTTATCTATTTCTATCTATACCTCTGTCTCTTTAATAGTTCGTGATAGTGTAATATTATTCTAATCAAATTCTTTTTGGTGCATTTAATATTATTTTTGTTGTTGAATTTAATTTTTATAATTGTTTTTCGATTGTCAACCATTGCCCACAGTCACCAACAGAGGGAATGCAATCTAGCTTTGGTTGAGAGTTGTGGTGGAATTGGCTTCTATAGCCTTGGTCAGTACAAGCTTGGTTCTCAAGCCATTATAGCGTCGTCGGGCTACTGTTTTACTCCTGGTGGAATGTTATAATGCTCATTCATGTTAGCTAGGTTTTGGTTGAAATCAGAAATCCGGTCACGATGTGATTTATTGGCAGTCTTGGCCAGCGTATGGTTGTCAATTTGCTGCCTTTGCTCCATATAGCGTCTCTCAGCTGGGGTAAGACTATCAACGTAAGAAGCATCATTTTCTCCCCTTGGATTTGTTGACATCATTCACATCTTCCTGGATGAGGTCTATAATTGTTCCTATAGTCCCTCCTTCAAAAAGGTCGGTACCGGTGATTAGTGATTTGAGAAATCTGATGAGTGTTGTGCATATTCTTATTGATAAAAGACTTTGTACTTTATTTATTTTTATGTTCTATCTCTGTTTCTGATACCATGGAGGCATATATATAGCTTTGGCTTTGCAGATTTTTTATAGCTCTCAGCTTGGTTGTGTGGAGTCTGTTGCCTTGGACTAACCAATGGAAGTTCTTATTTTGTATGGATCTTTAATCTCCATATCCTTTCCTCTCAACATGAACGTGGGCCTTAGTCTCATATCCAAGAATGGAATTGTAGGTACTTTGGATTGTGAAAGTATGGGAAACCCTTTCCGGTCCTGGTGGGCGCATTTTGAAAATTGCTTCATTTTTGCAAATTTTAATAAATTAGGGATATACATACAATACTCCATTATACTTGGATTTGTACCAAGGTTATGGAGATTGAATAAAATGAAAACATTCCAAAATACTACTGTGTAATTCCCTTAATTGCTTATATTTATCCTTGATTGATAGTGCTTATTGGAGATTTTTTGGTATAGCTGCTTACAAAGAGAGTGAAGGACATGGCTCCTACTGGTGCTAAGAAACCCCATTCCAGTTCCAAGGGTGGTGAGTAGAGTTTGCATGATTGCATCTCAACTTGATTGATATTCATTTATTTCTTATGCCTTAATGATCTGGATACTTTCTTAGGTGGGAAAAAGAAAGAGGTGAAGAAAGAGACTGGACTTGGTCTTTTCGAGGTATTGGTTCCACTCTTTAATTGAATTTTAAGTTGTTCAAGTTGATATACATATAAGTTTGTATTGTTTTTAACTTCCCAACCCAAAGACTTTTGGCAACACTGCCACTCCTTCCACACATGCATGGACATTTTGGCCATTTTCAATGTTTTATTTCAAGGCATGCATAAGACTTTCCTTAGATATTAAGATACTGTAAGAAACATTTTATTGAGGTTTCCAATCTATATCTATATATAAGAAACCAGTACATGGTCTAATTGGTTAATTACAAATATGATGCTACTATACCAAGATTTACTTCATTAAACCTCTGCAAAAAAAAAAAAAAAAAAAATCATACATTTTTTCTTATTCAATTTAGGTGTTTGATGCACTAAATTTACTCTTGAATTTGACATTGAAAAAATGAATTTTGAATGAGTTGTTGCATCATCCTTCATAGTATCTCTGCTGGATATGTTTTATTTGTTCAATTAGAAAAATTCACTAATTGTCGAGACCTACAAATACCAAGACTCCATAAAAAAAAGTATGGAACTCATTTTCAGGAGCCTAACTTGATTCTTCCTCTAAACTTGCTTTAGGGCCTCTTCAACTCAATAGCTTATGGCCTTAACTCAGTAGTGGGCAATTTATGAGAGATTGGATCTCTAAGTCTCGAAAGATGAATTTACTAATGCAAAAAGATTCAAAGTTGTCTGTAGTGGTCTACCATCTTTTGCTTGCTATATTTTGTCCCCACCTCCTGCTTCTTTTGGTTTTCATTTTGTTTGTGTGGGGCATTTTTGTGAGGTCTTCCAAAATTAGGCTTTTTTTTTGTTTTCCATTAGCCCAATAGTGTATCGTTTAATTTTGGTCTATCTTTCAATCACTATGTTAACTTTGTTTGTGTGCTTTGGGTTTTAGTTGTCGATTGCGGCTATCAACGATACCATCTCCAAAGGCCGGTCGGAACCATTTTCTCCCACCAAAGAAGCTCAGGCGCTCTCTTGAAAATAGGGATTTGTTACTGCTGATAGCAAATCTTAAAAAAAAACCTTCGATTTTCCTTTGCTCCCCCCCTCCAGCAGATCATCGATGGATTCTGCCTCACTCTCGCTCGCTCCCACCCTCCCTTTCATTGGCACTACCTTACCCGCCAGGTATGTCCCCAAGTGCCTGCATCTAATTTCTTATATTTCTCTATTTCATTTAAGACGCACATGGATATCGACACAATCAAACATGTATGCTTTCTCCTTGTCTCATTCATCAACTGAAAGCCTTAATTTACTAATTTCCATTTTTTGTATAACAATTGCGAAGATTAAAAGCCCTAACTTACTAATTGCAAATTGAAAGATGTAGCCCTTAAGGGGGTGACCCAGTGGTAGACATGGGGCTTCACAAAGTGTGAGGTCTCAGGTTTGATCCCTTCCCATGCCCCCTTATGTGGAAAATAATAATAATAATAATAAAAAGATGTTTAAAAAAAAATAAAGCAAATTGAAAGATGTAGTCAGTTAGTCTCTCACTATCAAATTCTTCTTCTGTTGAGTAGAGCTTTTTGAAATTCACTTGCTTCCGGATCGTATCAAGGGTATCAAACAGATTGGTGTACGCTCTCAGTGGTTTGTTCGATTTCTTCTGTTGAGTAGTCTCTCATACATATGATGTTTGTTTGTGTCATATGAATATTGTGTTTTAGTCCAATACAAAGAATATAAATAGGAAAAATTGATTTCAATTTTTTTGGGCTATGTCAATTTTTTTGGGCTATGGAAGTTGGCCTTTTGGGGGATGGAGGAGTATTTGTCACTCATATTTGTTGCTATGCAACTATGATTATGTGTTAATGGATGAGTTGCCCAGCTGTGCTTATTTTTGCTAGCAAGGTAGTGGGTAGTGGTGGAAAAGCAACATGAGGTAGTGTGAAGTAATTTACCAAATTAAGATGAAAAAAAGTGTCAGAAAAAATGAAGAGAGTCTGTTGTTTGATTGGCATGTTTTGTTGATCATAGTACTATTGTTTTGCCATCCTTTTGACTGAACTTGACTATGGAAGTGATGCAAGTTCTCTTCGAACAACATCACCAAAGGTCTATGCTCTGAATCTCTTACCGTTGTTTTTTCTTTCTTTGTTGTGATTTGTGTGCTTCATTTTCTTAATTCATTCGATTGAGTTGAGTATAAACATCTTCTATTGACATTTTTTTTACTCTTTGGCTCTTTTGTGATCAGATCACACGAGGGTGGATCCTTGAAGGGCAAAAGCGGTGGATAGGAAACAACACGTTCATAGATGTGTTGGTTGTTTTTGCAAGAAACACAAACGCAAACCAGATAAATAAGTTTTTTTGTTTTATTAGGAGTATCAGCATGCATATTTTAAAAAACTTGGTGGTTCCAGAAGCATGTTCAAGAAGCGTTATGTAAAAAGGCCAACATAATTGCTACTTGGGTTTCGATTGTTGATTAGAACAAAAATTAGAAACCAAGCGAATGTGTTTTGGCAACGGCTCTATATATAGATTATAGGACCTCACTTTGTCTTAGATAGTTTAATGGGTAACTTGAAGATTTCATACCAGCTTTAGTCTGCTTCTTAGACAGTTGAACCAAAATAATTGTTACATGGTCTATTGTTGATTAGAACATAAATTAGAAACCAAGCAAATGTGTTTTTGGCAATGGCTCTATATATAGTTTATAGGACCTCACTTTGTCTTAGACATTTTAATGGGTAACTTGAAGATTTCTTACCAGGTCTGCTGCTTCTTAAACAGTTGAGCCAAAATAATTGCTACCTGGGTTTCTATTGTTGATTAGAACAAAAATTAGAAACCAAGCAAATGTGATTTGGCAACGGCTCTATATATAGTTTAAACGACCTCACTTTGTCTTATAGACAGTTTAATGGGTAACTTGAAGATTTCTTACCAGTTGTAGTCTGCTTCTTAGACAGTTTAATGTGAACAAAGTCGGATTGCATTCATGGTAAAAATGTTTTTTTGCGTGGTGCAGTAAGGGTTGAATTTTTTGGTTGAAAAGGCGGAAGATAAGTATGGTTAATTCATTTGGGGGGAGTAATGAGTGAATGTCAAGATGAGATTCAACGGGTAAAATAGCTATGTAATTCATTGGCACACAACAAAAATGCAAGCCATGTGGCAGGACTGTGTCTTATCCCTTTTTGCCCCTGAATATTGTCTCCTGTGTTTTTGGTTCTGCTTTAATATCTTCTCAAATATACATATGATGAGTTGACATCAAAGAGGTACACTATATGTGTTACAATTTAATTTCATGTTGATCCTGATTTTTTGCTTTCATATTTTTTGCATCTTCCTTTCCTGATATACTTTTTTTGTCAAAGAAAATGCATGCAACAAAGATGAGGAAGTTCGTTCATCAAGAATTGCATATGCTTTATTAGTTTTCAAATTATGAGGTTGACGTACAACTTGGACACCAATCAAAAAGCTACAAGTCCATGGAGCTAATTCATGGATTTGGATCAAAGGCTTCTGCCTTACTTTTCCAACTGGAAAATTTCAAATTGGGGGAAAATTTCAACTCAGATATCCATATGTGCTGATCTTAGTTAGACTTAATTGTTCAATTTTGTGTCGTACAATAATAATCCTTTTATGCAACCTACCTGTCAAATTCAACTCAAATTTAGTCTTGATTATTTGACATGAATTATTTTTGGTTCAAGCTTACATTAATCAAGCCTTAAACTAAAATCATATTATACATTGTTCCTCACCACCAAAATCATCTCTATGATTTTTGTTTCAATTTTTTAGTTGCCATTAAACCAACTATAAAATCAGTTTCTCTCTCTAAAATATGTGTTTTATTTCAAAGATACACAGTAGTTCAATTGATGATTTGATAAAGATATTCAATGGTAACATGCTGAAGATCAGGGTCCATATTCTTCTTATGAACTACCATTAAACTTCAGAAGAAATGCTTTTACAAGCTGATCAAAAACCAAAATCAGCTACGCGTGATGGTGACCAAGGGTGCCATATTCTTCTTACATGATCATATCACATCCACTACAATATTGATTGGTGCCATCAATTCAGGTTTCAAGTTTATGTGACATGAAAGCAGTTATTTCCTTTCATAAGTTTATTTTTGGAGGAGTCTATAACAGAGTTTGTATGTCGTTTGAACATCCATTTGATTGTTGATTCATCAATCCACCTCTACCAAGGATTGAAGTGGAAATTGTTTTCCTTCTTAGAAGTGATAGTGGATATTTATATACAAGATTTGTAACCTTGAAATGGAATATAACTCATTTTGGAAGAGAAACAAAATCTTCATGCTCTTATTAGTTGGTTATTGATTCTCCCCTACCAATAGTAAATCATATTACATTACAAGGATAATTATTCAACCCATAGCCAAAATGACAATATTTCTCTCGCCATTTAAGTGCTCCATTGATTCACTTTGTATTTGTCAATAAGATTGTTTTATTTTTTTAGTTTACTTGAGTAAGTTCTTTGGCACTCATGGTTGATAATTAGGAGCTGCCCACTGTCCTCTTCTCTTTTTGATACATATTGTCATATTATTTGCAGCCGATATTTTTTATTTTATTTTTGTAGTGTATATTAATCCGACTTATAAAATTCAAGCATATATTGATTTATCAAATGTTGTATTTAAAAAAGTCTTACATAATGTATGATAAGTACTTTTAATTAAATAACTATTCATCGGTAGTTTTAATTTCCTTAATATTTTTTTGTATTTATTGACTTCTTTATTTCTCTGAAACTGATATTTTGTATGAAATTCAATAATTTGTGTAATATATTAGCATTGAAGTTATTTTTTTTCATTTTTTTTTCAAATTTAATATTCCCCGTGCATCGCATGGGTATTATACTAGTATCCATAACAACTATAAAGGTTTAACAGGTAACTAGTTGTTTGGGTTGTGCTATTTATATAATATACAGTGAAGTACTATGAGATTGGAGGCCCTAAAAAATGGGGGCTCTGTGCAGTCGACCACTTTGCGCCTGCCTAGGGCCGGCCCTGTTAGTACGTCATGTTTTCACAAAATCAAACATTCGTGATTTGAAGATTCATTTGATTCATTAAAGTGCTAGTTATATATTGGGTGATACTTAATGCAACACCTGAAATATTGGACTTGATTTAACTGTCGACGTTTAAAGCATATGATCACCAACCGATTGAAACCATTTTAGGAGCATGATGTTCTATCAACCAAAGTTCATTCAATACTACTCCCTTTGTACCAAAAATATAATTGTATTTGACTTGATACAAATATCAAAAGTAAAACAATTGACTTGATTATGAATATTAGTATATTGTTTAGTTTTTTTAAAGTCCAAGTTTATGTGGCATAAAATTATAAGCATGAGGAAAAGTAAACCATTATTTTCGTTTTAAGACACATGCACACAATATAAACCATTATCTAGACACTCATGTATGAGATCATCTAGTTGTGTCATCATAACTTCTATTATTAGCTCGTTTCTTCAATTGGGTATGACAGAAAGATACAAACATGGTCTCCTTATCGACATGCTTGACGGGATGTAAAGTACTCGATGAGATGAGAGTATGAAATGACGCTATCGCATAAGTAAATGAGATCTAACCAAACGATAGTTGAATTGTCAAATTGGTATCCTAGTAAGATAAACATGATCTCTAATGTCATATGACTATATCTGACATGAGACGTTGAAGAACGACGACAGTAGTCCTGGCCGATCAATGGGTAAGGGTTAGGGCAACGTTCATGACGTGTTGCCTAGAAGAAAATTTTATTTTACTAACATTTAGTTTTGAATGACTCAATTGGGCTCATGCCCAGCAATATACAAACATAGTCTTCGTATCGACATGTTTCACGGGATGGAGAGTACTTGATGAGATGAGAGCATGATATGACACTATAACATAAGTAAAAGAGATATAGTCGAACGAAAGTTGAATTGCTCGAATTGATATCCTAATTAGATAAACATGAACTCTAATTTCTTATGACCATATTTGACATGAGACGCAAAATAACGATGACGGTCCTGCTGGCCGGTCAACGGGTAAGGGTCAGGTCAGCGTTCCTAACGGGCCACTTAGAAGAATATTTTCTTTTACTAACATTTAGTTTTTAATGGTATTATTTGATCGATTGTATTTTTGAAATATTAAAAAATAATTGTTATATTACTTGATCGGATATTTTAAGCAATTTAAATATTCACAAAAAGTTGATAAAAGAAGTTTCATTTATTTACTTATTTGTAAAAGAATAAATCTTAGAAACACTAGTAATTAATTGGGTAAAATTATGGTCGATCCCTTTTTAAAAGTTTTTAATCCCAAAAGTCCACAGTTCTTTTTTTCAATCACAAAAGACCACTTTTCAAAATATAGTTTCAAAAATGTCATCGTCTTCTTCAACAACTTCGACAATACACTTTGAATTCGAAAATCACGATTGTGCGCAACGAAACCGGGATAGTTCTTTGATTCATGAATATATGAAACAATAATGGATCTGTGCTGTATTGAAAGATTTTTCAATTGGGACGAAGGTGGAGACGGAGGAGGATGAAAAAGGCTTACGACTGAGGAGATGGAAGAAGAAGGTGGATGACGTAAACTGGTTATTTATGTTTTTGTATTGTGGTGCAAAAATGAATTAGGTAATATTTTTGCACCGCGGTTCAAAGTTTAATTTCCTAGTTTATTTTTGAATCGCGGTTCATAAATTTCATTGTATTAATTGTTGCACCGCGATTCAAAGTTTGATTTCCTAGTTTATTTTTGAATCACGAGTTATAAATTTCATTGCATTAGTTCTTGCACCGCGGTTCAAAGTTTAATTTCCTAGTCTATTTTTTAATCGCGGTTCATAAATTTCATTGCATTAATTTTTGCACCGCGGTTCAAAGTTTAATTTCCTAGTCTATTTTTGAATTCGGTTCATAAATTTCATTGCATTAATTTTTGCACCGCGGTTCAAAGTTTAATTTCTTAGTTTATTTTTGAATCGTGGTTCATAAATTTCATTGCATTAATTTTTGCACCACGGTTCAATAGTTTAATTTTATAGTCTAATTGCATCGCAGTTCTTAAATCTAACCAGATATTTTTGAACTACGATACAAAAACGTAGTGCGCGTCAGGCTCATTAAGGGTATCACAGTCATTTCGCCCTCAAAAGTTTCCTTTTTTGGTTGAAAAAGAAACTGGACTAAAGGGGTTATAAATTTTAAAAGGTGGACCGGCCCGCAATTTTACCTAATTAATATATGTAAAAAAATACTTTGTAATATTGATACATATTTTTTTGTGAGGGAATCAGTTCCTAAAACAAAAGAAAACAATCAGTCAAAACCCCCTCTTTCTCAAAACACCACTTTCTCAGTACTCAGTTCGTTTCTCCCTCCCAAGCACACAACGGCGCCGGCGGCATTCTGTCAAGTAACTCTTTCTGTCTCCCAATCTATAACAAACTGGCTAAGCCCATTCTAATTTATCATTGAGATCCAAAAATCCCTTTCCTACCTGAATCCTGACCAAACTTTAGCAGGTTAAACATACTATTGGGAAGTCTGCTAGTTCCATTGATGTCTGATCGATGTTTTATTTTAATCTTTTTCCTTGCAAGTGGACAAGACTATTATAGAATAGTATTGGAAGCAAGGGTCGAATCCATAGAGACAAGAGATCACGAACAGTGCAATTTATTGATAGCAAATTATTAATCTAAAGGGGTTTTTATAATTATTTTATTCTAAACTACTATTGATATTTAGGTATTTAACTAATTAGCAGTAATTACCGGTTATGAAGATCTTATGGTAGGTGGCAATCTAGGATTCTGGGTTTCACTTATATCTCATTTATGTTCAATTCATAATAATAATCATCCAATTTCTTGGGTTCGTTTACTAAAGATAGATATAGTCTGTTGAACTATTGGTTCAGCCTCCATCCCCACAACATTCATCCATTCTATATCCTAAGCACAAGAACAAGTAATCTATCTGTCACCTAGATTATGTATGAACCTGGCCCTAACTTATCACTCTCGTGCATCGATAGGTCCAATTTATTGTGATGGTGAGCCAGTGTACGACATATGCACATTGGTCATGCAGTTATCCGTACCTCTAGGCCTTTATTATTTGCAATTACATTCATTTGTTCAAAGCAAAATAATAGAGGGATTGATAAACACCACAATCAACAAGAATTGAATGAACATAAATATGAATTAAAACATAAATTCGATACAAGTTACCTCCCACCTCCTAGATTATGGATGATTTAGTTCATCATAGACAATGAACAGCACATGGAGATGAACAGAAACATGATCTTGATCTTCAATACTTGTAATTACACAATCTAACTATGTTATACAACTTAAAAACTATCTAAAATCTATACAAAACTGTTTCCAGCCGTTTTTCTATATCAGGCTCTTGGCATCCGACTTCAATTTATACCCGGGAGTTGTAATCCAATTGAATTTCTTTGTGAAAATATGAAAATTTCGCATTCTGACCACCTTGCGGTCGCAAGGTGTTGGGTACCTTGCTTCCGCAAGGTCTCCAGATTTTCGGCCTTTGATTTTCTTGACTTCTTCATGTACTGCCCACCTTGCGTGGGCAAGGTCTGGGTACCTTGCGACCGCAAGGTCTCCAGATTAGATAGCCTTCGTTTCTTCTTCATTTTTCATCTTTGGCCCTTATTGGAATTTGCATATAAAACCCTGGAGTTTTGCATATTTTCACTAAAAACCCTGAAACTTACAAAACTCACCAAAAACACATATAAGTAGCCAAAAACCTCGTGAAATAGCATAATTTAAGTCATAGAAGCATATAAAATCGACGTATAAAATACATCGATCAAATACCCCCAAACTTAAACTTTGCTCGTCCACGAGTAAACAATACATATAAATACATAAGTAATTAAATAACAATAACAAAGTGAAAATCTTTTTGGAGGGTGACACTATTTACACTCCTCTATAAACCCACAAACTCAAGGAGACTTTTTCGAGTGACTCGACTAAGCAGATAAATACAAAAACAGATAAATACAAAAAACAAATAAAAACTAAACTAAAATAAGACACATATCTTTTTGGCTTCAACCTCAAGTTATAAAAATATGGCATGCAAAGCAGTCTCAGTTTGATGCTCACCACATATATACATGCTTAGCCACATAAAACCAACTGATCTTTTCTTAAAATTGCTACTACTTTTAATTCCTCCGTGTGTGTGTGATCACCAGTCTGAGAGAATATCTCAACTAAAACAGTTTTATTAAGCTAAGCACCACATTCATATGAAAATCAAAGTTTACTTAAAAATCATGCATTATGAATTATGAGATCTACCATCCAAACCCGGTCTATTACAGAAAGAAAGGTCCCAAGGATTTCAAAAACTTATATATCCATCCCATGCACTTCTATGTATGACATACAATGCTCTCGTATCCCAATGACTTGTAATAGCTAAGATTATGCTAACACAGTGAGCTTTAGGGCGAATAATAATGAACATGAAGTGTTTGATCAATTTCATATGACTCACTTGACAGTTAAAACAGCACAAGCATTGGCAAGAAGATCATTAGGTCTTTATTTAGCTTGTAATGTAAGACCAAGGTGATGGGGGATTTGATGGAAAGGGATTGGAATTCAAAGTGAGAGAGTAAGACTACCTTTTATCCCTCAGACTTCCAAGCAAAAGGAAGTTTTCCCTATTTAGGCTAGGACCTACAAGGACCACAAGTGGGGGGTGCTTTTCGTTACTTTTCAGTTTTCTTCTTCCCCCCCCCCCCAAAACTTGTTTTGGGCAATATATACTTCTAAAAACATCACATCATTCTTTTCGGCAATAATTTTTCTAACATATTTTCTTTTGAAAGCTATGCTTTCATTTGAATCTTTTTGCACTCTTCTTCTTCCGTTTCATTTTTCGTCGATAAATAATTTTTTTTTTATTTTCGACGACGGAAAGAAGAAGTCTTCCGAAAAATAGCCCAACTGAAAAGAATGGTCCTCAAAAATCAATTTCCCACCCACATCCTACTCTCTCAAAGGGTAGGCTAAAAGTGTATAGGCCTTTAGGGTTAAGTTAATGTGTGTAATAGAAACGATGTCGAATGGGGGTTTAATAGTGTGCTTAGCACACTCCATTCTTTTTCATTAGGTTCAACGGGGACACTAGGGATATTTTTAGTATTATGTCAGGGAATATTTAGGCTCTAACGATCCAAAAGATGGCCTTAGTCATTTCTTAATGCCAAGTGCTCATGTAGTTTTTAAAGCAAGTAAGACACACAAAATATCATATCAACTATGAAATTTGTAGGGTTGAATGTTTAGCATCACTGGATTTCACATAAGCATTCTCTAAGACAGATGATAGGGACAATTGAGACTAACATGCAGACACGGTTCGAAAGTGTGCTTGAGATATATAAATGAGAAAAATCCAAGGGATCTAATTATCATGCAATTGACCCTAAGTTACAATTTAATGCAACAATTATGTTCGAATGACTATGCATCATATTCTTGTGCATATCTTGTTGTAATGAAATAGGTGCTATAAACTTTATAAAATTATTCTAATCAATCCATAATTATGACTGGTGTGGGTGCATGAAGAATTTGGAGAAAAGTAAAAGTTTCGCAAAATTAAGTAAATTCCGTAGGATCTACTGACTAGCTATGTGGTTCATTGCATTAACTCCTCATCAACTACTTCGACTAGCATTACCATACCTAAACTTGAGGATGAAAATTTTGAAATATTTTATTTTATTTTATTTTTTAAAAGAAAATTGGAGATGTTGATGACACAATTGATGATGAGTTCCCACAAGAGGAATCCATGAGCATCCAATGTGAGTGTGTTCTGGTCAAGGCAACACCTCCGAAAATAAGAAAAAATTTAAAAAAAGGAAAAACGGGTGAAGAATTAAATGATCATCGAGAAAGAAAATTTTCTTCACCTTAAAAACGTAGCCCAACTCCATTCCTCCTAGACTAGGACCCGCTAAGACTGGCTTAGAATCCCCCCCCAAACTTAATTTTTATTTTGTCCTCAAAATTGAGGAACATACGAGAGGATTGACGGGGACGCATAAATATCAAAAGGAAATAGCAGCCCACCTAACGAAAAGAGGAATCCTGGGCCTGACTCACTGGCTGAGCCTGGTCGGAAATAACGAATGAGGATGAAACTCTGGGATCGTGCAAGGAGGCACCCATAATAAGTGGAGACATTTTGTCCCACCATCAGAGAGCCACCCAAATAAGCCGCCGTGGTTGGCACGACTTGTGCTAACCGCTGAAGCTACATTCTGGGATTCAAGCGGTCTCTAGCCTATCGAGATCCTCCTTTCTCCTCCCCGTGAGGAATCCACACTCTACCGCCGGTGCTCAAACAAATGGCCCTAGTAATGGCCTGACCAGCCCTTAAGCTCCTCCTCCGCTACTGCCCTGCCATCTCACGCCCCTCTCACACACAACGGTGATCAAACGCGGAACGCGAACCCCGCATTCGTGGCACCTCTAATAAGGGTCTTGATTTGGCCATTGATCGACGATCATCAACATCAACGCACTCCACCACCATAATGGTGTAGTCGACGTACTCTCTCCCAAGTCATCGTGATGCTAACGTGAGGCGTAGGAGACCATTAAAGAATTTGAACACCCGGGCCGTGTTCGTAAGGAAGGACTCTTCCATGGTGCGTGGACCGTAGGGTGGATTACGGTTTTGGGTCCACACAACACTGTGAGGGTTGCTCCATTGACCACCTCGAGAAAGAATGGGTACTGGAGGTGTGGCTAAAATGATTGGCACCAACCGCAAAGTCGAGGTGCCGTATTCGTTAATGCTTTGGGACGAAAAGTCTACAATAATGTCCTCACATTAACGGTGTTTAAAAACACTTATCCATGCCAATGCGACCATTGGCATAGAACTCATGACAATAAGCACCA
>CM028383.1:10680755-10872323 GCA_013146195.2 Codonopsis lanceolata | reverse complement strand
AACATAAAAAGATGAAACTAGTGTGCCCCCAAAAACTCAATGCAAGATGCCTAATTTTTTATTATTTTTAAGTGAAGGGTCACATGGCACACATGCAGAGATTTTCTAAGATTTATAAATCTCTCAAAATCTAGACTCTTAGTGAAAATATCGGCCAATTGATTTTCGGTTCCTACATGTTCAATGCAAATAATACCTTGTTCACCAAGTCTCAATAAAATGGTGTCTTATATCAATGTGCTTAGTTCTAGAGTGTTGAGCAGGATTCTTTGCTATACTTATAACAGCTGTTGTCACAATACATGGTTAATACATTCTTGTGTAAGCCATAATCCTTGATCATTTGGTTCATCCATAAAAGTTGTGTACACTTGTGTGTATTGATTAAATTTGTGGAGAGAGCAACACAATTTTTGCTTTACTAAACCAAGAGATCAAGTTGTTTCCCAAATAAAAACACCCACCAGAAGTACTCCTCATGTCATCAACACTACCAGCCCAATCAGCATCACCAAAACCAACAAGATTAGTATTAGTGTGTTTTGTGTATCACAACCCCATAGCACAAGTTTCACCAACATACCTAATTATTCTTTTGGCTGCTTTCAAATGACAGACTTTAGGGTTTGCT
Source organism: Codonopsis lanceolata (assembly GCA_013146195.2). NCBI lineage: Eukaryota > Viridiplantae > Streptophyta > Magnoliopsida > Asterales > Campanulaceae > Codonopsis > Codonopsis lanceolata. The sequence goes on along the minus strand of CM028383.1, from coordinate 10,871,692 downwards.
TGATATCTAGCACACAAACACACACTATACATGATGTTGGACGTGGCGATCAAATACTGACAGACTTCCTATCATGCTCCTATACAATGTATGGTCAACATTTTCATATTTTTCATCTTTGCTAAGTTTATTGGATGTACCCATAGGGGTTTTCTTCTGTTTTCCATTCTCGAGATTGAATTTCTTCACCAAGTTAAGAGCATACTTGACTTGAGATATGAACATCCCTTCATGCAATTGTTTTATCTGAATTCCTAAGAAAAAGGTCAATTCTCCTACCATACTCATCTCAAAAGTGGAAGTCATACAAGTCACAAATTCTTTTTTCTAAGGACTTGGAGGTGGACCCAAACACAATATCATCAACATATATTTGTGCAATCAAAATGTGTTTATCTTGTTTTTGAATAAAGAGAGTTTTGTCCACCTCTCCCTTTTAAACCCACTTTTCAAAAGATGGTGCGTAAAGTCTCCCATACCAAGCTCTAGGAGCTTGTTTGAGTCCATCTGAGGCCTTTTTAACTTAAAAACATGATTGGGTTTATGGGGATCCTCAAAACCTTTTGGTTGTTCCACAAAAACTTCTTCTTCAAGAATACCATTTTAAAAAAGCACTCTTCACATCCATTTGTTGAAGAGTAATATCAAGAAAGCATGCAATGGCTAGAAGCGAGGCGTATGGACTCAATGCGGGCAGGCAACATGAGCAAGGTTTCATCAAAATCCACCCCTGACTGTGTATACCCTTGAGCCACAAGTCTAGCTTTATTTCTTATTATCTCTCCCACTTCATTTGATTTGTTTTGAAAATCCATTTAGTTCCAATAACATTCATGGAAGTGGGTCTAGGAACAAGATACCAAACATCATTTTAGCAAATTGATCAAGTTCTTCTTGCATGGCATTTATCCAACACTCATCTTTTAGGGCTTCATGCACATTCTTAGGTTCAATGGTAGACACAAAACATGAGGCATGGATTTCTTCATACTCAAGAGTAGACAAGCAAGCAAGTTTTCTATAGTCTACCTTACCTTTTCTTCTTGTTGACACTCCATCATATACATTAACTATGACTTGTGAAGTGGGATGCACTTTCTGAATTTTGCTAGGAATGTCATGCCCATGATCGTCAAAGCTGGGTGAGTCTACGCTTGTTCGAGAACTTTGTTTCGGCATCTGAGTTCACGACCAATGTAGCTTCTGATGTAGCTACATTCGGAACTACATTCGGAGTCACATTCTGAATCACATCCACTGAACTTCCAGGATATGCAGGTTCACTGATTTCGGAATCTGAGGTTCTGAAGGTTGTGCTAATGAACCGTGATCTCCAAAATCAAGAATACCTGAAACATCATCCTCAATGGTTTTGTGGCCAAGATCCGTTAGATCATCAAACACAATATTCATAGACTCCATGATAGTTTTAGTCCTAAGATTAAAGACTCTATATGCACGACTATTAGTGGAGTAACCCATGAAAACACACTTGTCACTTTTTGAATCAAATTTAGAAAGATGATCTCTATCATTGAGAAGATAGCACACACACCCAAAAACATGAAAATATTTTAATGTCGGTTTCTTTCCTAGCAAGATTTCATAAGGTGTCATGGTGCTACTTGGTCTCAAGAAGACCATATTTCCAATATGACAAGTTGTGTTCAAAGCTTCAGCCCAAAATCTTTTTGCCAAATTCTTAGAACTCAACATGACTCTAGCCATCTCTTGAAGTGTCCTATTCTTTCTTTCCGCCACTCCATTTTGTTGTGGAGTTTTAGGAGCAGAAAATTCATGGGATATGCCATTTGAGGCACAATAGCTAGAAAAGGAGGAATTTTCATATTCCGTGCCATGATCTGATCTAATTCTAATAAGCTTTAGATCATACAAGTTCATAACACGGGTGTACCAAATTTTAAAAGCCTCAAAGTCTCATCGATTTTCTCTCAAGAAAATTACCCAAGTGTATCTAGAAAAATCATCAACACAAACAAAGGTGTACTTTTTCTTTCCTAGACTTTCTACTTCAATCGGGCCCATGAGATTTGTGTGAATCATCTCAAGGCACCTAGATGTGGAACACTGAGATATGGGAAGGTGAGAAGCCTTGATTTGCTTACCTTTCTGACAGGGTCCACATACCTTTGTGTAGTTCTTATCCAAGCTTGGCAATCCTTTCATTGCATCATGTTTCACAAACTCATGGAGCTTACAAAAACTCATATGTCCTAGTTTTTGATACCATAGATATGTGATATCAAGACTAGCTTTATGACATGTTTGGCCATTGTTGAACATATAGCAATTTTCAGATGATCTAGTACCTGTCAGAAGACACTTGTTAGTTTGATCAAAAACTTCACAAGAATTTTTATCAAACTTTACCTGAAGGTCATCATCACATAATTGACTTATGCTGATCAAGTTGGTCTTAAGTCCTTCCACATGATAGACATTGGTGAGATTTGGAAGACCGTCTACATTCAAGGTTCCTTTGCCAATTATCTTACCTTTGGCTCCTCCTCTATAAGTCACAGATCCACCATTGACACTCACATAGTCCTTCAAATTCTCAATAGAGCCTGTCATATGTCTAGAACAACCACTATCAAAGTACCATGACCCATCTATATGAGACTTCAAAGATGTGAAGGTTACATTACATTGTTCATCATCTGACCATTTTGCACCAGGACATATGTCAAATGGCTCACAGTATTTGGATTTACCTTTGTTATTACTGCCTTTGAGAACCCACATTTGTTTAAAGGTTTTAGGTTCTTTGTTTACGTGAATGTGACTTCGATGTAACCGAATGTGACTTCCAATGTTGCTGCATTGGATTGTTGTTGCATTCGATGTTGCATCGATTTTTAACCAAGAAAGCGCTTACTTCTTCCTCATAGATAGCCTTTTAAGAAAGCAGAATGGTTGAATATGACCGGGCTTATGGCAAAATGATGACACACAAAATTTTTCTTTCTTGATTTTGGTTTTTCAAAGAAATTTGGATTTTGAAAATTTTGTGTGAATTTAGGTTCGGAGGTACCTTCACCCTCTCTCACAAACATCTTTGGTATAAAACCAATACGACTTACAAGACTTACTTGAATTGACATCTCATCCATTTTTGTTGACTTGAGTTCCATTTAGCCATGGTTTCATTGGCTTGAGTGGCTGCTCTTTTTAATCCTTCGATCTCAACGTCTTTCTTACTCAACAAACTTTCCAGTCTTGTAATACACTCCTTCTGTTCTTCATTGGCCTTCTTTAGCAGTTCGTTTGCCTTTCCAAGTAATGTAACTTGATGAGCTCGCTTCTCCCAATCCTTGTAGAGCTCCTTGTAACCTTCCAGCAGGTCTGACTCTGATTCTCCACCGTCTTCTGTGACAGAGGAATTAAAGCAGCGATGATCTTCCTGTTTACTTTGCATCTTCGATGTATCATCGGAAGCTACATTGGACGAGAGGACACCTGCACAATCAGTTTCGAGTCGTATCTTCTTTGTGAGTGATGAGATCTCTGGATCTTCTCCATCACTATCACTCAAAGTTGCTGAAAAGTTTAAACCCTTCTTCCTTAAGGTATTTGCACATTGGTTTGCATAATGACCATATCCTTGACACTCTCTACATTGAATGGAATCAATATTCTTCCCATTGTAAGAAGATTTTGAAGCAAAAGGATTTGTGAAAGGTTTTTCTGGTGTTTGAAAAGAATTTTCCTTGGGAGCAAATTTACCAGAATCAGGCTTGAAAGTGTTTTTGGAGCTTGATGATGGAGTTCTATTTTGACTCTTGGCTTTCAAAAAAATTTTTAAATTTAGTAGTCAAAAGAGCTATGGACTCTTCTCCAAAATCAGACTCATCAATATCCCTTTGAATATCAAGCAAGTCAGAAGAGATATCAATAGCAGCAGGCATAGCAATGTTTTTCACAATAGGAGTAGAAGATGATGCCCCTTTGCCTTTTTGTTTGATTTGATCATTAAGGTTTAATTCAAAGTTTTGAAGGATACCAGCCAATCTTTCAAAACCCATTTTGTCAATATCATGTGCTTCCTCTATAGCACATATTTTGACATTAAACCTTTCAGGCAGAGTTCGCATCATCTTGCTAACAAGACGTTCAATGGTGATGGGATCACCTAAAGCAAGAGCAGAGTTAGACATATCAAGAAGCCTACCATAATATGACATGATATCCTCAGATTCATTCATTCTAGTGTTTTCAAACTGTGTGGTGAGCAATCTTAATTTAGAAGCACGAACATTGGCAGGTCCTTCACACAAGGTCTGAAGGGCCTCCCAAACATCTTTAGCAGACTCATAGTTGGCTATAACCCTAAAGGTGTTAGCATCTAGTGCTTTGTATATAGCAGACAAGGCTTTAGAATTAAAAGAAGCAGTATTCCTATCTTCATTAGACCAATCAGATTCTTTAGTGATCTTGACATCACCATCTAGAATCAGTTGTTTTAGGAGGACTCCAACCATTCAGAACAGCAAGCCACGCTCTTTCATCAATTGATTTGATGAAGATACGCATCTTGACTTTCCAAATAGAATAATTTGCATTAGTCAAAGTAGGAGAACGAACAATATTCTCATACTGAGAATCCATCACGGCTACTACCAGAATCAACTCTTAGTGATGTCAAGAGGAGGCTCTGATACCAATTGAAAGAACACAATAGCTAGGATTCTCAAGAGAAACCAATGTAGTTTCTAATGTAGCTTCTGATGTAGCTACAATGGAAGTCACAATGGTCAAAAATATCAAAACAGCGGAAGACGAATAAATCAGACAACAAATCAGAACACAAAGGTTTACCAAACGATCTACAAGACTATGCTTGTAGACCTAGCCTTACGGCCAAAAAGATTTCACTAAAAAGATTAATTGTTTTACAAAAAGATTGTGAAATCACCAAACAAAACTCTCTCACAAGACAACACGTCTTGGAGAGCACAAACCCCACAGAAAACTAGTATAACAAACGTGGGAAGAAACAAAACAACTTCCTAAAACCTAGCAGGAAGATAAAACAATTCCAGCACTCAATGTAGCTTCCAATGTTGTAACATCTGAAACTACAATGACAAGATCTGCACAACTGCTAGAAACTGGAAACAGGTTCTTGATAGAGCCGTCAAAATGGGTTAAACCCGTTGGGTTGGTCCGCCCAGCCATATTAAAAAGGTGGGTTGGGTTTTAAAAACATAACCCCCAAAGGCGGGCTTTTTGGGTTAGACCCAAGCGAATTCGCGGAGTTAAGCGAGGCGGGGCGGGGCGGGGCGGGTTGGTCCGCCTAATATCATTTCATACTTATTAGCTTGTTTTCGAGTTCATTGTCCCGAGATCAACAGTGGTGATGGAGGCGATAAGTCCTACATCTTGTTGATGTGGCCCACTTTGGAGAGCCCAAAATCAATCGGCTTGATGTGGCCATCGGACCAATCAACAAGTTGTCGGCTTGGATCTACATGAACAACATTTAAAGAATGCAAATACTCAGCGAAAGCGAAGTCTCGAGTTACGCGATATATATACACAGCGCCATTTCCTTGTCTAAGCGGCCCGTATTTCGAGCAAAAAAAGCGGATCTCCTCCATTTAAATACTCCATGACCAAATATAGATTTTCTACATGTGAAAGAGTAGAAAAAGCGGACCAAAAGGATTGCGAACCGATATTAGGATATCACGCTCGGCCAAGATCTTGGCCTTCCCTTCACCCTAATTAACTTCTCTAATATCATTTCCTTTCCTTTCCTTACAGTGGCGTGCTTCACTATTTCTACTTCGGTAGGTAATTAACTTTTCCTAATTACCTTCCATTTTCTTCCAGTAGCTTGCTTCAGCAGCTCGCTTCTTTTTGCATTCGGTTTTGAATGACTTTGTCCAAATTTCTTCAAATGTCGGGTTGGTCGCCCGCCCATGACCCAAAGTGGGTTGGGTTGGGTCGTGTTTTTCGGTCAGCCAATTTTTCGGGTTGGTCGCCCGCCCGCCAATTGGCGGAGTCCGCCTAACGGGTTGGTCCGCTAGTCGTTTTGCGACTCTAGTTCTTGAACCACGAAACTTACGTCTACGAATTTTACGTCCTTTCTCTCTTGATGTGCGTGCATCGGTAGTGTCCAAGCTTCCTCATTATATAATGTCGAGGACTCCTACACACATTAAATAATCCAACTCCAACAAGAACAAGGATTAGTAGAAAGGAATAAAATCTACTTACCTTATCTCTAGATTTTATTACCATATAAACATGGAATCTAGATACACGGTTGAAAAGAGATTGTTGACTATATTTTGTTTCCAAAAATAATCCCTAAACTTAATGACCAAGGAAAGCAAAATCTAATTAAAGATTTAGATACCAAAAATGCCAAACTTGTCTAATATGAATTTTACCAAGAAAGGGGAAACTAAAAACAAAATAGGCATGGCCTATTTACCCTTACAAACTACGTTCGGTCTGATTCCCAAAAGGGATACGTAAGCAGCCTACTACGGTAGGTCCAACCATTACAGCATATAAGCATGAGATCATAATGTGTTGCATCATGAACTGTTGTTTTAAAATTTCCTCCTAGTTATGATTTCCTCGAAATTAGGGAATCTATTTTTATCAACGATGTTCATTTATTGGTAAATTTCGGTTTACCCATAAACTCCATCGTTAAGGGGCTCTGTAGACACCCCAATTCCGTACCCATGTTTGTAACATTCTATAAAATGTTAAATCCAGTAAAAAAGGACTAACGGACGTTAACTTTCAGGGGGTTTAAAGTGTTAAAGGAAGAAACAAGAAACAAAGCAGACAAACAAGGAATAACAAGGGAATAAAGTAGGCAAAAATGAAAGAAAAACAAAAAGTGGCGCAGCCTACTACACTTTTGGGCGCGGCGCCCAAAAGTGTAGTAGGGGGCGCCCAAAAATGTTTTTTAGTCTTCTCATTTGTTCTTTGGTACAACCTTTTCAGCACAGGGTACAACATATTAAAGCACAACATAAAATATATGTTGCTTACCTTCGCGGTTAAGATTCATCGGCCTATAAATACAGACCTCCGCCCAGTGCTTTCAAAAGGGACAGAGAGTTCAGAACGGAGAGAAAATTATACGCATAAGGTTTTCAGATAAATCCAATAGTGATGTTAAGCTGCCAAAATCCCTCCTAAACACTTATACACACCAGCCATAGATAAACCTAGTTAACCGATTAGGTTCTCGCCCTATTTGATCGATTCAAAAAAGTTAAAACAAGCAGTTGCACTACTTGATTTCAGACGTGGTATCAAGCCAAAGCAAGCAATTACACCGATTTCAGACCCAACATCAACACACCTCAGACAAAAACAAGCAGTTGTGTCGCCCAAATCCCGAGGTGAAAAGCAACCAAAACAAGCAGTTACGCCACCCAAATTCCGACAACACAACAAAAAAAGACTCTCTCTCCCTGAAGGACAAAGTGAGCACCCCTAAAAGCTTGCCTAAGCGAAGTTGGTCCGGGTTTAAACCATCATGCTTCAAGAGGTAGGTACCCTAAAAGTTCTTATTTTTTTGTTTAAATAATAATATTATTAAAATAATAATATATTATAAAATAAGTTGTTATGCTGGTAAAATTTCTGTAATAAATAGCTATAAAATAAGTCGTTATTATAGCTTAAATTTCATAGGCTCTATTTGCAAGTCTAAAATGTAGCTGCTATAAGTTTTCCTTTATTTTTCCTGTCATATATATGCTTTATTTAAATTAAATTTATAAAAAGGATATATTTAGCTAAAAATATATTTCGAGACCGAAATGGCGAGTTGGATGCCTAATCCCTTCCCAACTCGTAAATTGTATACGACATACAAATAACCTACAAAATGGATTAAAACACAATAAGTAAAAACACTACTTACGTGTCGTAACAATGCAGACATGCAACAGCACCATCGGCAACCAAAGTGTCGAAAAGAACACAACGATAATAACCTCAACGGCTAAATCATGTCGGAGACCATAAGTAATATGCAAATACACATTAAAAACTCACGGCATCTGCTCGAAGGGAATCAAGTTGTTCATGTGTCCCTTGTAATCGGTCCATGGGCACTCCCGAACTAGTTATGTGCTCCCACCTCCTTACAAGTGGTTTGTCTTGGTGATAGTGCACATTAGGAGGAGGACTACATGTCGAGAATCGTTCATATATCCATGCATGTATTAAACAAAATACACACATCTTATTACAATTTAACCATTTATATATAAATATATATATTCAAGATATATACATCAAAATTACCTCCAATAACGTGGAATATCCAGCCATTTGTTTCGTCTTGACCTGTGAAGCACTCCCTATATGTTTATATAGAAAGGATAGGGTTGCTGATCCCCATGAGTATGCATGTATGATATCCAAATCAGTTAGGAACCTCAAGTAAGCCGTGTTAACCCAAGTTCCCCTCCTATTAGCAAAAATTGTACAACCCAACGTGTACAACAAATAAGCCCGAACACAACAGGCAATCCTTTCCGGATCCTCAAACACTGCATCCGGAGAAAATCTCTAGCATAGCCACTCTAACCTCACAGACCCCTAGCACCATCCATCGCCTCCAATGCCTCATCAGGAGACACTCCTAGATATATAGAAACCTCATGGAGGGGTAGATTCAAATGTCATAGACACTCTTTCCAAAAAAAACTGGTTTCCCAACGATTGGAAGACCAGTAAGGCAAAAGTCATCATCAAGTGTTATCGTCATCTCACCAAAGGGAATGTGGAAGGTATTGGTCTCTGGATGCCACCGCTCTACAAAAGCATTGATCAACACTTTATCGCTGTCGAGATATGATATTTGCTTTAACTTTAAGAGTTAGGTGGATCGCATTGAGTCGGCCTATTGTTGAGAACATGTGCTTCTTGTTGTTTTCCAATCTAAAATCTTTTGTTTATGATTGTTGACTTGAAGCAACATCCTCTCTCGCCCTTCCCATATCCTTCTAGCTATTTGTTGTGGATACAAAGGAGAATACTTGCCTCTAATGGACCCCTAGGACATGGAAAAGTTATTGGTTCCACCTTTTCATCATCATCATTACCATCCACTTCCTCTGCATATGCCTATGCCTCGGCCTCAGCCTGTGTACATGCCTTAGCCTCAGCCCGTGTCCGTGCCTCAGCCTCTGCCCGTGCCTGGGCCTGTGCGTCGACACTCACTTTCCTACTCGATGTAGTAGGTCTTTTCTTCCTCCCAATAACCTTATTTGTACATGACATGACATGACGTTCATCACATGTGAGTTCGTTGACGTTTGAAATAAAAAAAAGGATAAAAAAACATAACTATTCGGACATACATAGATGAAAATCAAAGCATTGTTCGGATATAGGTGGCCGAGAATCTCATATATCTTCGGACATATGTGGCCGAAAATCATAGGACATTTCGGATGTGGAGGTCCGAATAGTTATATGAATTCCAGTTGCAAAGATTCGAACATATTAGTGATTTTAAGAAGAAGTGGTCCAAACAAAACTGAGATTTTCAGAAATCCAGATCTTGAACAGAAAGCCCTAGTTCCAAGGTTCATGACATAATTTTTTTCACAAATTGCTCAAAAAAATTGATATTTTTGCAAAACTATGTTCCTAAACCTACTCACAATCAAACAAAACAAGTAATCCTAATTCAAATATCAACCCTAAACATTGCAACAAAACACAACTTAATTTTTTTAAAAAAATTGTACATACCTTTCACCATTTTGCTAAATCGATAGGAAGGGATCATGATTTTGGCTGGGTTATCTTCTTCTCTTCAATCCTTCTTCTATTCAATCCTTTTTGGTTGGGTTCTGGGTTCTCTCCCTTCCCTTCCCATTTTTTTTTCTTTTCTCTATGTGTTGTGTGCTTGTGGGGGGAAGTAGAATGAAAGGGGACGGTTTTGGTGGGGATGGGCGTATGGAAGGGGTGTTAGTGTAGATAGGGTGGGTTATGGAGGGGGTTTGTGGAAGAAGTAGTTGAAAAAAATTAAAAGAGTAAAATGGGTAATCAGGGGGGTAAACAAATAGTTTTCAAGTTTTCTAAATTTGGATTAGAGGTGCACTTAGAAGGAGGGTCAACTTAGAGGAAGCAGGGTCTATCTAGCGAGACTCATATGGATATATAGATATATACCCACTATTATATTATATGGATTATGGATGAAGTTTGGGTTGGCCCGTATATATGGGTGAAGTTTGGGGTGAGATATATCAAATCTGGCCATTTGACTCGATGAGTAAACAAATATAGCCCTTGACCATTAGGTTTATAACTGGTTTATTGATAAACCAGTGTAAACCACTTTGTCGACCACTGGTTGACCAGTGATTTCGGATGTTGAGACATGCATTTTTATTGGTTTACTGATAAACCAGTTTATCGGTGGTTTATCAATAAATCAGACCATAAAAGAGTATTATTTTTTTTAAAGTGAGACTATAAATGACCAAGTCATCTTTGACTTGGCCATTTGTGTAAGACAAAACACACCTTTGGGCCACCGTACTTTTCAAAAAATTGCAATTAGGCTACTTAGAAGCCAAAATTTTTTGGAGTGGCCACTGTACCAGACTTATCTTGCATGTTAACCTAATTTTTGGATGGACGTTAACTTATGGTAAATGCCCATTTAGCCCCCATTGTCTCCATCTTCATCTGCGTATGAACAATTAGGAAAAAAATTTCGAAATTTGCACAGTTGAGTAGACAAAGTAACTCATATTTGGGTTTTTAATTAACAAATACCCCCATTGACTACATTTTACCTCTCCCTCCCCACCATTGTTGAAACCAGGTGTAGCCGCTTCCTTCCCTATCTTCCTCCCCCAAATCCAGACAAGCAAGTAAGCTAACCCCATCCCCGTTCGTCACTTCTATGGACCATGTAACCCAGATATGGGTTTTCTCTCTCCACGCACCTTCCAATCTCCATCAAAAACTTGGGCCTCTATCCTTGCAGCTTCGGTTATGCCCGCCATCTCCAACCGTCTCAGGCTTCATTCTAGCCAACTCTGACCCACCCTTTAGCGAGCGAACCTATCTCCGTTCGTCTTCTTCCTCGCTTCAGTAGCAGCCATCTCCGGCGTCTCTCCAAGTTCCGTCCAAGCGCCATTTCAATCTCCGCCTCCACTACTTCCTCTTCCACCATGGCTGCCCCTCCCTTCGAGTCTGTATCACCATGAACAGTATATTTTTTAATTTTTCTGGGTTCGATCAAAGAAAAACCTTCCTCTCTCTCTTTCTCTCATGTTCTCTTTTGATCTAGTATTTTCTCTCTCCTTGATTTTTTGAGTTTTAAACCCAGATATCGGGTTTACTGTCAAGCATTTGATATGAAATTTGCCAAATTTTAATTTTGAGTTTTAAACCCAAATCTCCCTCCATCTGTTCTTGGTCTACCCATTATCTCTCTGTTTTCACCAAGAACCAATGGATCCACCTGTGGTGTGCGAGTGAAATTGGAATAACGGTGAAGAGGCTTCACCGACGAAAATAGAGGTGACCAGACATGAGTTATTAAATTCCGACAAACTTAATTTCTCAAATCCGACGAATTTTTTCGGTCTCTCTCCCTCATTATTTCTAAATAAAGAATAAATAACCTCGGATGACCTTTTGAATTCGAATGTTGACTTTTTTAATATGGGTTTTGGTGTTTGCATATGAATTTTGACGTTGGTGCTAGCGTGCTGCTATGACAGAGAAGGATAAAGATAAGATGAATATAGGGACAAAATAGGTGTTTAATATAACTTAACAGCCGAACTTAGCGACCATCTAAAAATTAAGTTAACATACAAGGGTTTGATATAAGAGCAACTCCAATGGGAGTTGTTGAAAAGGTTTATGAACAGCATGAAAGGTTTATGATCATTGGAGTGCTCCACGTCACCACTCCAATTTTGCAAAAGCTTCATGCCCATGGACCGGTTTATGAGTTGCTTGGTCAGCAACGTACTGCATTTTTGCAGTGATTTGTCGGCAGCAACGGCAGGTTTTTTTAAAAAAAAAATTGTACAACGGAAAAAAAACTGTACAACGATAAAAAAATAACGTTAATAAAAAAAATTCTATAAATTGATTTCCAAAATTTTTTTTTTACACAAATTCATCTACCCTTTTTCATTCTCTACACTTTCTCATTCTCTACACAAATTCTTATTTACACTTCTTTTGTTATGGATAACAATTTTTTTACAAATTTATTGAACTATAATGTTGACGATTCTACGAATGCCGAAACTACTCCGAATTTTTCAGCTCCGTCGAATATTCAAGGTCCGCCAAATATTCGAGCTTCGCCGAATTTTCAAGTTCCACCGTATTTTCAAGTTCCGCCAAATTTTCAAGCTCCGCCAAATTTTCAAGCTCCGTCAAATTTTCAAGCTCCACCAAATTTTCAAGTTCCGCCAAATTTTCCTTATCCAAATTATCAAGGTATTTCAAGTGTTCCAAATTTTCCTTATCCAAATTATCAATTTCCTATGTATTCGCAATATTTTAATTCAACTATGACAAACCAATGTACACCCGGTATTGGAAATCCAACAACACCAACTCATACAAGAAGGGATAGTGTCGGTGAGTCTGCAATTCCACCATTTTCCACCCAAGAGGGGTTGGAAACCATTGTTCTTGATAATGAAGAAGACAACCAAACAAAACACAAGCAAAAAACAAAGTGGAGCATTGAAGAAGATAAAATGATTGTAAGTGCTTGGCTCGTTATTTCAACAGATAGCGTGAAGGGAAACTCTCAAAATGATAAGGAGTTTTGGAAACGAATCACCGAGTACTACAACAACAACCGAAAGACGGGAATTCAAAGAAAGTCGAACGTCTTGAAGTCGCATTGGTACGCAATTTGTCCACAGGTTAATGAATTTAATCAATTTTTCATCCAAGTTAGAGATCAACATCGTAGTGGGTGGTCCGACGACCAAGTGAAGGAAACTGCATGTGGTCTTTATCACTCTATACATAAAAAACATTTCAAATATGAGCATGTGTGGCTAATGGTGAAAGATGAGCCAAAGTGGAAAGGTGGGAAATCTAATGAACAGTCCTCTAAAATGACAAAGATATCTGAATCGGAAACATTCACTTCATCATCCGATGCACATACGAGCATCAACATCGAAGACAATGAAGTCGAAGTCCGCCCGATTGGTCAAAAGGCGGCAAAGAGGAAAGGGAAAGCAAAAATCGCCGAGAAAAATGAAGTCAAAAGTGTCGATTTATGGGATAAGCATCGTGAAATTGAAGAAAGAAAGATTTTAGCATTCGAGGGAGTGACAACTGCGTTGAATTATGAAATTCTCTTTAAGGATACTAGTGGCATGACGAATGAGCAACTAAAAATGCATCAACACATTTGTGACTCGATCAAGGCCAAATATAATATTCTCTAATTTATGTTTTGTAATTTTAATTTATAAAGTTTCTAATTGTTGTATTCCCTAATTTATGTTTTGTAATTTTAATTTATGAAGTTTCTAAGTTTATGTAATATTTTAATTAATGTATTTTTTTTCTTCATGTAACTCATGTGTAATATTTTATGTTATGTAATTTTTAATTATATGAAGGAAACTAGTCATTACAAAAACTTGCCGTTGTAAAAACTAGTCGTTGCAAAAATTAGCCGTTGGAAAAACTAGCCGTTGTAAAAACTAGCCGTTATAAGAGGTCTATATATAAGAGGCTTGAGACTCTATATTTTCTCCAACCACAACCTCTTACACATATACCTACAGATACACCAATCTCCACACTAAAAAATGTCTCAAGATCCCAATCACTCCTATAAAAATACACTTCTACAATTCGTGCATGATGAATTGACTGACGATTCAAGTGAAAAAATGATGATGATGATTATGGAAATGAAAATGAAGGAAGAAGAAGCAAAAGCCTCCCACGATCGTAAATGCAGTCGAAAGTACATAAATCGAGAACGTGAAGCTGGACATGAAAGACTTTTCAACGACTATTTCTCCAATGAGCCAGTTTACACAGATCAAATTTTTAGAAGAAGGTATCGAATGAGTAAGGAGTTATTCCTTCGAATTGTAGAAGCTCTTTCAAATCATACAGAGTATTTTCAGATGAGGGTTGACGCAACCGGTAGAAAGGGACTTTTCCCCTTGCAAAAATGCACTGCTGCTATTCGTCAATTGGCATATGGCACACCTGCCGATCATTATGACGAGTATGTACGAATTGGTGAAACCACAGCAATCGATTGTCTAATGAAATTTTGTCGATCTGTGATTGAGGTATTTGGAAGCATATACTTGAGAAGACCCAATGCTCACGACATCCAACGCTTACTTCAACTACATTAGGTCCATGGTTTTCCGGTATGTTAGGAAGCATTGATCGCATGCATTGGCCATGGAAAAATTGTCCGGTTGCATGGAAAGATCAATTTACCCGAGGAGATCAAGGGGTTCTAACAATAATGCTAGAAGCGGTCGCTTCTCAAGACCTTTGGATATGGCATGCATTTTTCGGCGTTGCAGGTTCTAACAATGACATTAATGTACTCAACCAATCTCCATTGTTCAACGATCGATTGAAAGGACACTCTCCTCAAGTTCAGTTTATGGTAAATGGCACACAATACACGAAAGGATATTATCTAGCAGATGATATCTACCCGGAGTGGGCTTTATTTGTCAAAAGTTTTACATATCCAGAAGATCCTAAAAGGATAAAGTTCAAACAAATGCAAGAGGCTGCAAGAAAGGACGTTGAGCGAGCGTTCGGAGTCCTCCAGTCTCGTTGGGCAATAGTACGAGGTGCGGCTCGATTTTGGCACAAGGAGGCTTTGAAATATATAATGTATACGTGCATCATATTACACAATATGATTGTGGAAAATGAAGATAATGCAATAAGTAACTGGAGCGATGAAGAAGTAGATCCACCGGTAGCCGCATCACAAGGATTTATTCAAGAATTTCAACAATACCTCCAAAGGCATGCAGAACTACGTGATCGGGAAGTACATCAAAAACTTCGATCTGATTTGGTCGAACGTATTTGGGAACGCTTTGGAGACAACAACAATGAAAATTAAGTTGTAACGATTGGATATTTCTTATTAGTATTTAATTACTTTGTTTTCTCATTGTATTATGCAACTTTAATTATAATTTGTATGATTTTATGTTGGTTTAGTTCAATAAAATCTATATTATTACATCGGTATTTTGAATTAGTAATAAATATTTATGAATAAAAATATTTTTTTCAAAGATAAAATTTAAAAATATATAAATTATTTTTTAGACGTATTATATTTGTTCTATAAATATTTATGCTCTAAAACTATATATTTATTTTTGAAAATAAATGTATATTAGGAAAGAATAAAATATTTAGTTATGGGTCCATGCTATAAAGCTTTTATAAATTTATGTATAATGAAAAATAGGTTTATTGAGAAAATGTTTATAAACTGACAGTAGGAATAAACCTTTTCGCAAGTTTGTGGATGCCCTAATGATCACTTCAAAAAATTAGACCTATCAATAACCTGATTGATTGTAACTTTTTGAAAAGTAAAGTGTAAAACGTGTGTTTTGCCTGTGTAAATACCCCAAGTTTGGGCGTAATCCTTCTCCTGGTTAAATCTCCTGCCTTGCCAGTTGCCACCGGGAATCTTTAGCTCACAAAGCATAGCAACATCGTTGAAATTCGCAACCAGTCAAACGACTACATGAATACCGAGGTTCCTGACGGCCGCCGTGGCACCACCAATATGACCGCCGCCAATCCGAAAAAACAAGTAGAAAAGAAAATTTATTCCGTTTTTGAAGTCGCGTTGGACTTATTTGATTCATGTCGGCTTCTAGAATCTCCATTGTCAACTGTAGCCGACGCCTTTCCCGCATTTGTTACACTCAAAACATTAGGCGAGCCGGCGACGACGGTGTTATTGGAGGAGGACGAGGAGGAGGATAGGGAATCGAAGAAGAACGAAGCTGTACAGAGATTTTCGTGCAATACGTGTAGAGCTGTGTATGATTCGTTGCAAGACCAAAGGTCTCACTTCAAATCCGACTTCCATCGCTTCAATGTAAAATTCACTTCCTTCATTTTCTTGGTTGAATTCTCTGTGTTTTATGCTTTAAATTCTAATAATTTTGAATGCCGTTTGAAGTTCTCTCCTTTATATTTCTATTTCAACCCTACCTCCGTCTAAGCTAAGCTGTATTTTGACTTTTCAAATTCTAGTTACAATTTTGTGGATCGAATTTTAGCTACGTTTTTTTTTTTTAAATTTTAGAGGATGCTGTATATTTGAGTAGTGCTTATGTGATAAATTGGATACAGTTTTTGATAGGAATTTTTTGTGTAGTGCTACTGACTACTGTGCTACATTTGAAAGTTTCGGATACTAATAGTCTGTTTGGATCCGCGCTTTGCCCAGAACGCAACTTTTTCAGCTGCAATCAGTTTCAATGAAGCGTTTGAATGACCTGCGTTATCAAACAACACATACCCTCCATTAAAACGCCGCACTAACGACCTCAAAGTCTTGTTGGCAACTATTGATTGTTTTGTATTGGTTGTAGTCACTAGTCAGTCATGCCAATAAGTGACCTTCAATTTTTGACCAATCAGATTTTGTTTCAATTTACTTGTTCCAATTTTGTGGCTTTAGCATTACTAAATAAAATTGCAAACTATGTGTACTAAATAATTACTCCTTCCATTCCGGACAAAGAGTTCACTATTCCATTTTGAGATATTTCACATAAAGAGTCTACTTTCAAAAATTAATGCATGAATGTGTTATTTTATTACTAATGGACTACTAAAAGTGTCATTTTCTTTAAAAAATTGACTTTCAAACGGGAACTTTTGCCCGGAACGGAAGGAGTGATCCCTTTGTTCTTAAAAGAGTTTCTTATTTGACTCGGCACACTGATTTAAAGAGCTAATTGACTCTATTATACATATAACATGGTGTGTGTTTTACATAGATGTCCATGTGAGAGTGGGGTCGTAATTAGAGTTGGAATCAAATCAAGGGTAAAATGGTAAATAGAGTGTGAACCCTTTTTTTAGAATGTCCTGTAACGGTGGGAAAATGACTGTTTTTTTAAGGAACGGAGGGAGTAAGTACTTTGAACAACAAGTTTTGTAGGTTTGAATAAGCAAAAGAATTGAAACCAATTTTTTATCTAGAACATAGTGAAGTTGAATTTAGAAAGTCGAAGTATGGTTCTTTTTTTCATTTTGGGGACAGAGGGAGTACTTTACTGTATCCAAGCTTGCTTGGGGTTTCAGTAGTACATGTACTAAATCTAGGAGGTTGTGTAACTTGTGTTAGGTCGCTTGACAACTTTCATATTACTTCGCTAGATCGTTATGAACGTGAGCCCTAAGAATGTGAAGGTGAAGTTGTAAATGTTGATTTACTCCATGTAGGTGGAAGAAAGTGTTAGTTGATCGAGTTGAGCAAATCATATTCAGGGTTGTCTACTTAACTATGTGGCAACCATCTAGTAGGTCATGTGAAACTTTTGGGTATTGCAATGGATAAAACTGAAAAGGCAAACTTGGAACTTATTCATCCTTATAATGATATCTAATCTCATCATTGGAATTGATAAGATAAAAGGCTGTTGAAATATAGAATATCTTGGTGTGCTGACTATCCAAATATTTACTAAGTGAGATGACATTTCTGTTTCAGTTAGTTTAATAATATGAGACCAGTTTTGGTTCATTCCTTCTTCAGTTCGTTGTTAATTGACTCGTTTAATGACATTGCCTATTTGCAATCTATGGAATTAGTAAATTAGAGAAAATCAAATTCTGTTATATGCATGACGTGAGGGATAGTGATGGGAAATGGACTGGATTTTCTTCTTCTGAGCTCATGTTGTTTAAGTTATTTGTTGGTTTATAGTTTTTGTGGTTGTTTGGAGTGATAGCAAGGTATTATAGTGTTTGTGCCATTCTCGGTTTTGAGCTCTGGGAACCAGCCCTTCTCAGAATGGGGCTAAGGTATTCCAATGTCTACCACCCTACTTCTTCTTAGCCTTTTCATGCCTCCGGAGTCATTTACACCGGTCATTGTGTACTTATCTATGATGGAGAAAGGAAGTGGTTGCCATCAATGTCTTCAATTCTAGTTTCTCATTCGATAATGAGTTTTTAGTCCCTACCCTTGGCTGAGGCATTTTCTTAGTTCATGTGGCATGAAATTTGAAGTATCACCATAGTAGTTTAGATGGACAGTACGAAAGTTATACTACTCCCATTCGCCTCATTGTATATGCTCCACCACTTACATGCAAATAGTCCAATTTTGACCTTTTCTGGTCAACTATATCACACTAAAGATCTATATAAATTTAATATTCTTTACGAAATATAAATGTTGCAATTCGTAGTTTTTTTTTTATTTTTTTGATATGTAAAGAGTATTATATATCAGGCACCAAACAGGTGGTGCGATCTTGTACACAGGGGGTATACAAGACAAAAGTATTATATCACAAAAGACCTATCTATTGTATATACAGAAGGATCCCCGTTCTTGTTCTCCTATTCTTGTTCTTGTTCTGGGAGCATCTTCTAAGCACCAAAATCTAAGAGTCTGGAGAAAAGCTTCCTTGATCCCTCCTATATCGGTCTCAACATTCTCAAAGATCCTTCTGTTCCGTTCCTTCCAAATGATCCACCAAGTCGCTAAAGGAGTAGAAATCCACAAAGAGTTTAAGTTTCTTCTCTTGTACAGAGAGACCACCCACGCAGAACCTCAATAACAGTCTGAGGCATGACCCAGGAAACCCCGGTCAAATTGAAGAACAGATTCCACACTTCCTGCGTTATGGGGCAATGCAGGAGCAGGTGATTGACATTCTCCTCCTCCTTTTTACACATTAAACATACCACATGTTAAACTTTTATACATGCATGAGTTCCAAACATAAAACTTTACCTAGAAACTCATGATACTTTAATAAAACCCAAAATCTTAGAACACATAATTCTCACGATTTAATGTACAAGAACATGTAATGGAAACTAACCTGGATCCATGATGTCAACTTTAATTTACAGCAATTAAGGAAAGCGGAATTTTCGACCTTGCCTTGTACTTTAATTTTTCCTTAATGGCGAGGAGAGTTTCCCTTTAATTTATTGGAGACTATATTGTTTCCTTCCTTAACTTATCTCTCTTATGGCCACTGCCGGCAGCTCCTTTTATAGGGGTGAGAACACCATCCAAAATGGTTTCTTAATCCTTAAGAAGACTTAATCATTAAGAAAACCAAATCCTATCCATCCTCCCCCAAATGATGTGTTGCGATGATCATTGACTTCGGTCAATGATCATTATCTCCAATGGGAAATATATATACATATGTGTCCATTATTATGTATATATTATGTACAACTTTTAAAGGCACAGGAAGAGGGAGTACCACTTTAAAACTCCCAAGTTTTAACATAATTTTATTCTCACTTAACCATCGAAGTGGGACACTTTACATGTTAAAACTTTATTTACCATTAATTCATATGGGTCACATTACGGGATAAATCTAACATTCTCACACTTGGCCCATATGACGATTTAAAGATTTAACAACGTTAAGTGTATACAACGTTAAATCCACTTTAATGTCAATTTGACTTTCTTTTAATTAAGTCAAACTAATCGGATCATGGCGGTTACACATCATTTAATTGATATGTTCCCTTCCAAGTATCACAAATTAGTTCAACTCATCTTTAACTTTAATGAGGTAAAAACATAAGCCTCAACCTTACTGTCTTCGAAGAAGACAAACCTTTCTTACATTAAACCGTACAATGTAAATAGGCAGAAACATAAAACATATACATGAGCTCTGAGTGTCATAACCTAAAGAGCAAAACAACTGTTATGTATGTATATAATCCACATGAAAAGAAACTTGATGCTAGGACAGTCAGTGGATATTTTATTGGCTATCCTGAAAAGTCTAAGGGGTATAGGTTCTATTGTCCTAACCATAGTACGAGAATTGTTGAGTCAGGAAATGCTCGGTTCATAGAAAATGGCTCAATCAGTGGGAGTGGGAAACCACGTGAAATTGATATTCAGGAAATTCGGGTAGAAATGTCATTACCCGATATTCCTACTGAAGTTGTTCCAATTATTGTATCACAGTCAAACAACATACCAGAACAACAGGTTAATGTTCAAAACCCACAAAATGAGAATATTATAGATGAACCAGTCACAGCTGAGCAAGATATTAATAAACCACAACAGGAAGTAGCTTTAAGACGGTCTGTAAGGTAGAAAAGATCAGCTATTCCTGATCACTATGTGGTGTATTCTTGAGCATGAATGTGACTTGAGCATTAATAAAGATCCAGTCTCATTTAGTCAAGCGGTGAATAGTAACAATTCTGAAAAGTGAATCAATGCCATGAAAGAAGAAATTAAGTCGATGTATGACAATGAGGTTTGGGACTTAGTAGAGTTCCCTGAAGGTTCTAAAAGAGTCGGTTGTAAATGGATCTTTAAGACCAAACATGACTCGAAAGGTAACATCGAAAGGTATAAGGCCAGACTTGTAGCTAAGGGTTATACACAGAAGGATGGCGTTGACTATAAAGAGACCTTCTCCCCAGTATCTAAGAAGGACTCTTTAAGAATTGTTTTGGTTTTGGTTGCTCATTATGATTTAGAGCTTTACCAATTGGATGTTAAAACCGCTTTTCTAAATGGTGAGTTGGAAGAGGAAGTTTATATGG
Organism: Codonopsis lanceolata; assembly: GCA_013146195.2. Classification (NCBI taxonomy): domain Eukaryota; kingdom Viridiplantae; phylum Streptophyta; class Magnoliopsida; order Asterales; family Campanulaceae; genus Codonopsis; species Codonopsis lanceolata. The sequence goes on along the minus strand of CM028383.1, from coordinate 10,850,860 downwards.
ACCAACCAGAAGGGTTTGGACCACGTGACCAAAGAAAATTTAGTGTGTAAATTAAAGAAGTCAATATATGGACTGAAACAGGCCTCCCGTCAATGGTATCTGAAATTCTATAATATCATTACATCTTATGGCTTCACGGAGAACACCGTTGATCGGTGTATCTACATGAAGGTTAGTGGGAGCAAGTTCATACTATTGGTCTTGTATATTGATGACATATTGCTTGCTGCAAATGATATTGGAATGTTACATAACGTAAAGGAATTTCTCTCTAAAAACATTGAAATGAAAGATTTAGGTGAGCATCCTATGTGATAGGAATAGAAATATTCCGTGACAGGTCACATGGATTGTTAGGATTGTCTCAAAAGGCCTATATTGATCACATGTTAAACTTTTATACATGCATGAGTTCCAAACATAAAACTTTACTTAGAAACACATGATACTTTAATAAAACCCAAAATCTTAGAACACATAATTCTCACGATTTAATGTACCAGAACATGTAATGGAAACTAACCTGGATCCATGATGTCAACTTTAATTTACAGCAATTAAGGAAAGCGGAATTTTCGACCTTGCCTTGTACTTTAATTTCTCCTTGATGGCGAGGAGAGTTTCCCTTTAATTTACTGGAGACTATATTGTTTTTCCTTCCTTATCTCTGCCCCTTTATAGGGGTGAGCACACCATCCAAAATGGTTTCTTAATCCTTAAGAACACTTAATCATTAAGAAAACCAAATCCTATCCATGTGCCAGCCGCCTCAACCAAAATGATGTTTTGCGGATGATCATTGACTTCGGTCAATGATCATTATCTCGAATGGGAAATATATATATATGTGTCCATTATTATGTATATATTATGTATAACTTTTAAAGGCACAGGAAGAGGGAGTACCACTTTAAAACTCCCAAACTTTAACATATTTATCCAGTAATGTGACTCATATGAATTAATGGTAAATAAAGTTTTAACATGTAGAGTGGGTTAAATGAGAATAAAATTATGTTAAAGCTTGGGAGTTTTAAAGTGGTACTCCCTCTGCTTTAAAGTTGTACATAATATATACATAATAATGGACACATGTATATATATTTCCCATTAGAGATAATGATCATCGAAAGTCAATGATCATCCGCAACACATCATTTTGGTTTACATGGATAGATTTGGTTTTCTTAATGATTAAGTCTTCTTAAGGATTAAAAACCATTTTGATGATGTTCTCACCCCTATAAAGGTCAATTACCGCCACGTCACTATTACCACGTAATTACCTAGTTTCCCGAACTAAAACCTATCGTGCGAGTTGGCTAAATAAAAAGGTCGAGTGCTTTAAATGATGAATATTAATGGTCTCCAAGCAATCAAGATGACATACCCTAAGAATCGAGTTGGCCCTAGATCTCGAATATTAGGGTTCCAAGAAACTAACTATCAAGCTATTACATCCGTCATATAGGGTGATTTACTCTAAGTGCGGTCTAATGAACCCTTACATTTTGGGAACCTCGGTTATTGGTTTGGTGGTGAAGTCAAGATAAAGTCGCACCCGTTCTGTGACGATCACTAAGAGAGAAAGAGCTGATTGTGGTTTATGGGACACTTGTCTTATGATCATTTGATCAATAGGATGATGACACGGGAATATTCCGTGTCATCCTACATTCACTATAAATAGAGGTGAAAACCTCATTTTCAAGGATCGGTAATCATTTGATAGAATTCATTTGATTGAGAACCTAGTAGTACTAGAGAGAACTATATCAGTCTTGGCTTCCACCCCGATCCTACACTCTTTGAGGTTCTTTGATAGCAACGTGTCACGCTAACTCTTTACCCCACACATCACACCCTCAGGACACTCACATTCTAAAGGAAACAATATAGTCTCCAGTAAATTAAAGGGAAACTCTCCTCGCCATCAAGGAGAAATTAAAGTACAAGGCAAGGTCAAAAATTCCACTTTCCTTAATTGCTGTAAATTAAAGTTGACATCATGGATCCAGGTTAGTTTCCATTAACATCCAATTGGTAAAGCTCTAAATCATAATGAGCAACCAAAGCCAAAATAATTCTTAAAGTAATTCTTAAAGAGTCCTTCTTAGATGCTGGGGAGAAGGTCTCTTTATAGTCAACGCCATCCTTCGTGTATAACCCTTAGCTACAAGTCCGCCTTATACCTTTCGATGTTACCTTTCGAGTCATGTTTGGTCTTAAAGACCCATTTACAACCGACTCTTTTAGAACCTTCAGGTAACTCTACTAAGTCCCAAACCTCATTGTCATACATCGACTTAATTTCTTCTTTCATGGCATTGATCCACTTTTCAGAATTGTTACTATTTACCGCTTAACTAAATGAGGCTAGATCTTTATTAATGCTCAAGTCATTCATGCTCAAGATTATACACCACATAGTCATCAATAGCTCTTTACGCCTTCTGCCTCTTAAAGCTACTTCTATTGTGGTTCATTAATATCTTGCTCATGATCGGTTTATCTATAATATTCTCATTTTGTGGGTTTTGAACATTAACCTGTTGTTCTAGTATGTTGTTTGACTGTGATACAACAATTGGAACAACAACTTCAGTAGGAATATCGGGTAATGACATTTCTACCCGAATTTCCTGAATGTCAATTTCACGTGGTTTCCCACTCCCACTGATTGAGCCATTTTCTATGAACCGAGCATTTCTTGACTCAACAATTCTCGTACTATGGTTAGGACAATAGAACCTATACCCCTTAGACTTTTCAGGATAGCCAATAAAATATCCACCGACTGTCCTAGCATCAAGTTTCTTTTCATGTGGATTATATACTCTTACTTCATGGCAACCCCAAACATGAAGATGTCTCAATGGGTTTCCTACCCGCCCATAACTCATAAGGTGTTTTAGGGACAGCTTTACTAGGAACCCTATTGAGGAGATACGCAATGTCTTTAATGCATGCATCCACATTGATAGAGGTAAAGAACAATCATTTAACATACTCCTAACCATATCCATTAATGTACGATTGTCTCTCAAGAACACCATTCTTGAGGAGTCCCGGGCATTGTATATTGTGCACAAATATGCCGCCACGATTTCAAGGAACTTTGCAAATGGACCTGGACATTGTCCCTTTTCAGTAAATTTTCCGTAATATTCACCACCTCTATCTGATCTCACTATTTTCACTTTCTTATCTAACTGCCTTTCCACTTCATTTATGAACACCTCGAGGATGTTCACTGAATGAGACTTTTCATGTAGTAGATAAACGTAACCATAACGTGAGTAGTCATCAATAAAGGTAATGAAATCGTCGCCGCCCAACTTGGAACGCCAAAAGTCGAAAGGATCACAAATATCGGTGTGTATCGCCCAAGAGGCCGAGTGCTTCTTGTGGCTGATTTCTTTCTTGTGGTTTTAGTCTGTTTTCCTTTAATACGCCCACACATAATGCGTTCAGTCACTAAAATCCAATTGAGGAAGAATTTCACTTTTCATCAACCTCAATAATCTTTCTTTGGAAATGTGACCCAATCTTTGATGCCACAAGTAAGTTGAACTGTCATTTGGTGTACTACGTTTAATGCCCACATTACTTTCAACATGAAACAAAGATTTAGCAAAATCGTTGTTGAGATTTAAACGATAAAGTGAGTCACACAACTTTCCTGACCCACAAAAACAGTTATCTTTGTACAACAAAAAACTGCCCTTACAAATCTCAAAACGATAACCTATTATATCCAGCTTCCCTACTGAAACAAGATTTCTGGCACTTTCAGGTACATAGAGACATCTTTCCGTGGTTTAAATGACACCCAATGTCCAATAGCAACCTATAAGTCCCTACGCCTCTATTCTTGCCTTTCATCCCGCTTCCCATAAACAAGTAATTGTTCATTTCCGTTTATGGGTGGATCGCATCAATCCCTCGCACAACATGAGACACACGAGTAGTTGCACTGAATCTAACCACCAGGTATTAATAGGAACTTCTATAAGATTCGATTCGAAACATACAGAAACATAATATGTACCTTTCTTTTCGAACCATTCCTTTCGTTTAGGACAATCGGCCTTTACGTGTCCTTCTTTGTTACAGAAGAAACACCTAACTTTCTTTTTCTTGATTTGGCCCTCAGAAACCTTTATTGGGGCCTTATCACTTTTCTTGCCTTTGTCCTTTTTACCTGGTTTAAACTTGCTGCTGATAGCACTATCATAAACTATGAGGTGGATGGAGTGATCTTTTATTTTCTTTAATCTCCCTTCCTCTTGTACTAACATGGCCATTAACTCTTTAAAGTTCTATTTATCTTTCATGGTGTTATAGTTCACCTGGAACTGGCCAAATTCAGCAGGAAGGGAATTCATTATGAACTGTACAAGAAAGCTATCACTCACATCCATTCCCATAGTCTTCAACTTTGCTGCTAGGTTGGACATTTCTGTTACATGATCATGAATTGACTTTGACCAATCAAATTTCTTTGTAGTCAATTCACCCATTAGATTGCTTACAATGGATTTATCAGTAAGATCCTACTGAGAATACTCTTTAACCTTCAGCATGAACTTTCTAGCATTTTCAGTCTTTGGCATCGACGGCTTAATATTTTCAGCCATAGTCATTTTCATAAGGTTCAAACTCAGCCTGTTAGACCGCTCCCAAGCCCCATAGATGGATTTGTCATCTTCTGAGCTAGTCTCTGTAATGGCTGCGGGCTTTTCATCTGATACTATAGCCATGTCCAGATCCATAACACCCAGTGTAAACTGGATTTGTTCAGACCAGTCCGTATAGTTTAGCCCGTTGAACTTAACAACTGAACTTCCAGATGCGAAAAGACTTAATGAGGTTGTAAAACATTTATACATGCTCAACCATTAGCGCTTTGAGTTGACTTTAATAAATTCAGAAACTGTCATGAACTTTAAGCATGTATTTAAGTTCACCTTTGGGTAAGCCTTAAACACATAATTTAATCGATGTCATACGATAGAAACTTTAATGGATAATCATAACACACAATAGTCAAATAAGTTGTCTATCTTTGGATATACAACTTATTTAACCAAAATACAATGATTAGTCCCTTTTAACGTTATAGACTAGTTGCAATGGTCCATCTTTGGATGACCTTCTAGCAATTAATCTATAAACTCAATTGTTCAATCAACTTTTCTTGTCATTTTAGAGGCATCTTTGTACTCATGAACAACTGATATAAAATTAATTTAATGTGTTAGACATTCCATTCAGCCAGGCCACTTTGGTGACTAACAAGCTATTAATTATACTTTTATATTTCAAGCTTTTAACATAACATTAAAATTTTATTCGGAAAATAAAAACATAATATCCAATTTGTTCTGCAAATTTTCGGTAAAGCTTGAAATTCAACATGACTGGTGTTAAACACCCAATTAATTTTGCGCAAGAACTTTACTGCACAAAAACTTTAATTTCGCTTTTAAACAATACAAGAGCAACCAACATTACATGTACAATTACTGTACAAACTTTACAATTAAAAAATATAATACACTTAATCGGAGAAATTATGAGTTCGCAACCTTAAGCTCTGATACCACATGTTAAACTTTTATACATGCATGAGTTCCAAACATAAAACTTTACCTAGAAACACATGATACTTTAATAAAACTCAAAATCTTAGAACACATAATTCTCACGATTTAATGTACAAGAACATGTAATGGAAACTAACCTGGATCCATGATGTCAACTTTAATTTACAGCAATTAAGGAAAGCGGAATTTTCGACCTTGCCTTGTACTTTAATTTCTCCTTGATGGCGAGGAGAGTTTCCCTTTAATTTACTGGAGACTATATTGTTTCCTTCCTTAACTTACCTCTCTTATGGCCACTGCCGGCAGCCCCTTTTATAGGGGTGAGCACACCATCCAAAATGGTTTCTTAATCCTTAAGAACACTTAATCATTAAGAAAACCAAATCCTATCCATGTGCCAGCCGCCTCAACCAAAATGATGTGTTGCGGATGATCATTATCTCCAATGGGAAATATATATACATATGTGTCCATTATTATGTATATATTATGTACAACTTTTAAAGGCACAGGAAGAGGGAGTACCACTTTAAAACTCCCAAGCTTTAACATAATTTTATTCTCACTTAACCATCGAAGTGGGATACTTTACATGTTAAAACTTTATTTACCATTAATTCATATGGGTCACATTACGGGATAAATCTAACATGATAAATCCATTGTAAGCAATCTAATGGGTGAATTGACTACAAAGAAATTTGATTGGTCAAAGTCAATTCATGATCATGTAACATAAATGTCCAACCTAGCAACAAAGTTAAAGACTATGGGAATGGATGTTAGTGATAGCTTTCTTGTACAGTTCATAATGAATTCCCTTCCTGCTGAATTTGGCCAGTTCCAAGTGAATTACAACACCATAAAAGATAAATGGAACTTTAAAGCGTTAAAGGCCATGTTAGTACAGGAGGAAGGGAGATTAAAGAAAATCAAAGATCACTCCATCCATCTCACAGTTTATGATAGTGCTAGCAGCAGCAAGTTTAAACCAGATAAAAAGGACAAAGGCAAGAAAAGTGATAAGGCCCCAATAAAGGTTTATGAGGGCCAAATCAAGAAAAAGAAAGTTAGGTGTTTCTTCTGTAACAAAGAAGGACACGTAAAGGCCGATTGTCCTAAACGAGAGGAATGGTTCGAAAAGAAAGGTACATATTATGTTTCTGTGTGTTTCGAATCGAATCTTATAGAAGTTCCTATTAATAGCTGGTGGTTAGATTCTGGTGCAACTACTCATGTGTCTCATGTTGTGCAGGGATTCAGTACGATCCAGCCCATAAACGAAAGTGAACAGTATTTGTTTATGGGAAACATGATGAAGGCAAAGATAGAGGGTATAGGGACTTATAGGTTGCTTTTGGACACTGGGTGTCATTTAAACCTGGAAAGATGTCTCTATGTACCTGAAAGTGCCAGAAATCTTGTTTCAGTAGGGAAGCTGGATATAATGGGTTATCGTTTTGAGATTTGTAAGGGTAGGTTTTTATTGTACAAAGATAACTGTTTTTATGGGTCAGGAAAGTTGTGAGGCTCACTTTATCGTGTAAATCTCAACAACGATTTTGCTGAATCTTTGTTTCATGTTGAAAGTAATGTGGGCATTAAACGTAGTACACCAAATGAAAGTTCAGCTTACTTGTGGCATCAAAGGTTGGGTCACATTTCCAAAGAAAGGTTATTGAGGTTGATGAAAAGTGAAATTCTTCCTCAATTGGATTTAGTGACTGGAACGTATGTGTGAACTGTATTAAAGGAAAGCAGACTAAAACCACAGTAAAGAAATCAGCCACAAGAAGCACTCAGCTCTTAGGGCTGATACACACTGATATTTGTGGTCCACCTGGATCCATGATGTCAACTTTAATGTACAACAATTAAGGAAAGCGGAATTTTCGACCTTGCCTTGTACTTTAATTTCTCCTTGATGGCGAGGAGAGTTTCCCTTTAATTTATTGGAGACTATATTGTTTCCTTTCTTAACTTACCTCTGTTATGGCCACTGCCGACAGCCCCTTTTATAGGGGTGAGAACACCATCCAAAATGGTTTCTTAATCCTTAAGAAGACTTAGTCGTTAAGAAAACCAAATTCTATCCATGTGTCAGCCGCCTCAACCAAAATGATGTGTTGCGGATGATCATTGACTTCGGTCAATGATCATTATCTCCAATGGGAAATATATATACATATGTGTCCATTATTATGTATATATTATGTACAACTTTTAAAGGCACAGAAAGAGGGAGTACCACTTTAAAACTCCCAAGCTTTAACATAATTTTATTCTCACTTAACCATCGAAGTGGGACACTTTACATGTTAAAACTTTATTTACCATTAATTCATATGGGTCACATTACGGGATAAATCTAACATTCTCCCACTTGGCCCATATGACGATTTAAGTATTTAACAACTTTAAGTGTATACAACGTTAAATCCACTTTAATGTCAATTTGACTTTCTTTTAATTAAGTCAGACTAATCGGATCATGGCGGTTACATATCATTTAATTGATATGTTCCCTTCCGAGTATCACAGATTAATTCAACTCATCTTTAACTTTAATGAGGTAAAAACATAAGCCTCAACCTTACTGTCTTTGAAGAAGACAAACCTTTCTTACATTAAACCGTACAATGTAAATAAGTAGAAACATAAAACATATACATGAGCTCTGAGTGTCATAACCTAAAGAGCAAAACAGCTGTTATGTATATATATATACACATGCCCATTATGTGAACAAGGACTTTTCCATGATAGCCATCCTATCGACATGACCATTAAATGTCTTAGGTGGTAAGCCTTTTGTTAACGGATCCGCTATCATCATGTCTGTGCTAATATGCTCTATAGACACTCTTTGTTTCTGCACTTCTTCTTTAACAACCAAGTACTTTAATTCCATATGTTTAGCACCTTTAGAGTACTTATCGTTCTTTGAGAAGAAAACAGCTGCGGAGTTATCACAATAAATTCTCAGCGGCTTAGCTATGCTGTCGACAATTCCAAGCCTTGAGATAAAATTCCGCAACCACAATCCATGAACCGTGGCCTCAAAGCATGCCACAAATTCAGCTTCCATAGTGGACGTAGCAATGACAGACTGCTTTCCACTCCTCCATGAGACTGCTCCTTCGGCTAAAAGGAACAAATAGCCAAATGTGGACTTTTGGGTGTCAACACATCCGGCATAATCAAAATCTGAATAACCGACTATATTGAGGTGATCAGACCTCCTGTAAGTGAGCATGTGATCTTTGGTGCCTTGTAAGGACCGAAGAACTTTCTTTGCGGCCTTCCAGTGGTCTATTCCAGGATTACTTTGATATCGACCCGACATTCCAACAAAGAAAGCCGGCGATATCGGTCGAGTACAAGTGCGTGCATACATTAAACTCCCAACCACTGAAGCATATGGAATAGAGTTCATTTCCTTCCGTTCCAAATCATTTCTGGGACATTGCATTAGACTGAACTTGTCCCCTTTCTGTATTGGAACTATCCCAGCCGAACAACTCTCCATTTTGAATCTCTCTAAAACTTTTTAACATATAAAGTGTCCCACTTCGATGGTTAAGTGAGAATAAAATTATGTTAAAGCTTGGGAGTTTTAAAGTGGTACTCCCTCTTCGTGTGTCTTTAAAAGTTATACATAATATATACATAATAATGGACACATATGTATATATATTTCCCATTGGAGATAATGATCATTGACCGAAGTCAATGATCATCCGCAACACATCATTTTGGTTGAGGCGGCTGGCACATAGATAGGATTTGGTTTTCTTAATGATTAAGTCTTCTCAAGGATTAAGAAACCATTTTCATAAAAGGGGCTGCCGGCAGTGGCCATAACAGAGGTAAGTTAAGGAAGGAAACAATAGTCTCCAGTAAATTAAAGGGAAACTCTCCTCGCCATCAAGGAGAAATTAAAGTACAAGGCAAGGTTGAAAATTCCGCTTTCCTTAATTGCTGTAAATTAAAGTTGACATCATGGATCCAGGTTAGTTTCCATTACATGTTCTTGTACATTAAATCGTGAGATTTATGTTGTTCTAAGATTTTGGGTTTTTTATTAAAGTATCATGAGTTTCTAGGTAAAGTTTTATGTTTGGAACTCATGCATGTATAAAAGTTTAACATGTGGTATGTAACCTTACCACGTGCTCTCAAATTCTCCCCCGTCAAAATGGCTTCCCGGGCTGCCGCCCACACAAAAAAACTTTATAATGTAAAACAGAATTAATGTAGGTCAAATATTGATATAATATGTGCCATTTGGCTTCAAAATTTAGAAAGTGGACCTTTTTAGCAGAACAAAGGGAGTATTTCCTAGGTCACACGGAGCGGGTGTGAAAGCGAAAGCGCGAGAGTGGCGAAAATAAAATTTATTTTAGAGCAAGAGCGCCTTCAGAGCGGGGTAAAATTTATATATATATATATATATATATATATATATATATATATATATATATAATATATATATATACACACACTCGCACTAGTAGGAGTTTATATTTACTTAATTATAATCTAAATTAAAACCTTGCTAAGAATTACTAGTACAGTAGTACTTAGTAGTAAATCTAGGGAAATATGGAATAGTAGAGTTATTATGTATAATTTATAAATTTATCGGTACAAGTGCTTACACAATTATTTTCTTTTCTTTTTGATAAGTAAAGATGCATATATAAACATAAGGCACTGAAACACGTGGCATATCCTGTGTAGATAAGGAGTATACTCGATCAAAAGAACCTAGCCAAATGCAAAACTATCTATAAACTCTACAAAAGAAGTAGCTGAAGACAGGGCGGAGTGGCGAACTATGTACTCCAAAAAAAAAACGTGTGAAGCAGGGACTCCTTCAATCTAGAGATACGCATCTCATCATTCTCAAAAGCCTTGCGATTCCTTTCCCTCCATATATCTAACAGACCCAGTGGGGCAGCATCTCAAATACAACTCCTCCTCCTCCTCGTTTATTAAGAGACTAACAAAGAAAGAGCTCCTTGACTGAGTGTGGCATAACCCACAAAAGATGGAACAAATTGAGCACAACTCCCTCGCCACCTGAATGTGCACCAAAAGACGATTCATATTCTTCCCATCTCTCTTACACATAAAGCACCAATTAACATAAATCTTCTTGTTTTGAGGATAGCTCACTAGTTGCCTCCCAAATGAAAAAGGCCACTCTAAGCAGCGTGCCGACGTCTTTGATTTCTGTTAAGCTTGATATACATGGTTCAGCCCCTTAAGCTTTTAGATGAGTTGGTAAATTAACAGAGCTTTGCTTTGGGAAGGTCATGGGTTCGAGTCATCCCGCTTGCATTTGTTACCCGGAATATTGTGAGTGCACGTTGTCACTCTGTATAGTTCCTTGGTGAGGCATGTTTGTGTATCTCTCCACGTGTGGCCCGGAATATTGTTAGTGTATGTTGTCACTCAATTTGGTTTGTGATGCCCTTGGTGAGGCATGTTTGTGTATCTCTCCACGTGTGGACGGGTAGTGTGAAGCTTGATATACATTATTGAGCCCCTATCTAACAACTTAAGCTTTTAGATGAGTTGTTTACTTAACAATTTCCAAACAGCTTTCCAAGGAAAGTCAACCATGTTGCTATTTGTTAAAACATGGAAAAGCTATTTTACTAAGAATTTTTTGCTTTTAGCCCCCCTTGCAAAGAACTCGGTCTTCTCTGTCACCAAAATCTGCTGTGAATAAAGCTTCTCGAAAAACACAGCAAGAGAATCCAACTTCTAGTCTTGAAGATGCCTTCTAAAGATGGGACTCCAAGTGACTACCACCATCTTCAAAATGCAATATAGATCTTACCAATTCCTCCTTATTTCCCTAAGAATATCTTATCTTATTTTAGAAGCCCAATCAAACTCAAACTCTGAAACCCACCCTATCAGGAGTTAAGGCCTTTTATCTCTCATCTTTCAGGGGAAGGTCTTCTTTATCTTTATGAATCTCGACAAGGGGAGCAAATTCCAGACAGAGTTTTAAGTTTCCTTGCACTTTCTTTTCATCTTTTCTCTCCACATAGTTAAACTGCAAATCCTATCTCATCAAACAAGAATGTCATGCCATTTCCAGAAACTAGGTTCGAGTGGCTAGATCTTTCAAGATTCAAGATAAGAAATTCAATTCACAGATGAAAAATAGAATTCACAATCTCCAAATTTGAGTTTGCGAATTTCTAGCGACTTCGTTCTCAATCGGCCAAAACTCACTCGGAGCTACAGAGAACCATGGTGTTTAAGCGAATTATGTGAACTTGAGTATTTCAATGTTTTGGCTCAGTAGCGTCATTGTTTGATATAGATGTTTGTGGGTATGATTTTCATTGATTATTATTGTTTATCATACACAATGCACTTACTTTTCAGCATCTAATGTCAGATAAAACTTACCATAGCTGGAAAGGATACTGTGAAGGAGGAAGATTTCGATGAATCAACTTCTGAATCTTTATTCAAAGATTATGACATATCTAGTATATCAGGTTCAGAAGATGAAGATGACAAAGAATCTGTCCTCCGCCATGATGTAAATAGGGAATTAGGCCAAAGTTTGAAAAACAAAATATTTGTACAGCTACATACAGGGGAAAAATTGTCAGTCTGGAAATGTTTGCTTCTTGATGAGTCAGAGAAAATTTCCTTTGAGAATGATAAATCTGCTTCTCTTGAGGATGATGGTAAACCTTGTTTCACTGAGAGTGAAGTGACTGAGATTTTGAGACGCTTGATCCATGAACCCAGGGATAATACACATTTGAGGGTTTTGTTGCTTGCTAGAGGTGGGCATTTTGCTGGATGTGTGTTTGATGGTAACTCTGTTGTGGCTCATAAAACATTCCACAGGTCAGTGTTTATTCTAATTTTCTCTTTCGACTTTATATGCTTTGAACTGTTTAGTTAGCATAGCTTCGATTGCTTAAAATGTTTTAAATTTTTATAATTGTAAAAAAAATGTTGACCAAAAAAGTCATAGAAAAATGTGAGAATATAAAGAGCTCAAGACTAGTTAAACTAGTTTAAAGTAATAAGAAAAGGGAGCAAGTAGCACAAAATGACAACAATGGTAGTTTATCATGGATCAGGTTAGTATATAGGGTTTGATTAAGCATGATGGTACCTACATTTGGCAAAATAGGATGTTTGGAGATCAGCTTCCATCTGTTACATAGTTGAAATTGATGCTTGGGCTGCTTTTGGTGGTAGAGAGTAATTTGGGCCATGTCATAATCTGGAGAATAACTTCTTATAGTCACTTCTTATTACTTATCAAAAAAAAGAGAATGACTACTTATAAAAGCTTTTGTTAGTTTGTCAGGCATTGGACATGCCTTAGAGCATAGAAGTGACTATATGTAAAAGCATGTGGTTAGGTTTATCTGCTATCCATTTTTTGCTAAAGTTTTTGGAGAATGACTTCTTATAAAAGCTTATGTTAGTTTGTCAGTCATTGGACATGCCTTAGAGCATAGAAGTGACTATATGTAAAAGCATGTGGTTAGGTTTATCTGCTATCCATTTTTTGCTAAAGTTTTTATTATATAAAATGTTTTCAATCTTGAGCTTGTGGTGCTCTGCATCATCTTCTTGTGTTTCTCCCGAATCTTCTTCTTCTTGTAATCCCCATAATTTTTGAAGTTGGTTCTTTGGAAAAAAGTTAATGCCAAAAGAAATTTAATTGATTGCTAGTTTAGCAAGTACAATTTAGGAATTATAAGTAATTATGTTCAAGGACTACGTAAAGAAACACAATCAGATTGGTGCATAAGATCTTCTTTTTTCTGTGATAAACTGCTAAAGAAGAGAATCATTCTTTGGTTGATTATTTTTTTTAGTTCATTACTTCCCTGCCTTCTAGTGAGCCAGTGCTTGTCTCCCAAATTTCATTTTAAGAAGATTCCTAGTATCCTTGAAGCATTTAAATTCAACCACCATTCAAAACTTTTTTGCCACACAAAGTTTTTGCTGCTACTTCTTCTCTAATTGCTACTATCTACATCACTCCTCTTTTTCTATGGTTGGTAATTACATAGTGACATAATTACTATCAATAACATAGTTATAGTTTTGGCAATGTTGATTTCAGCTTGATTTTACTTGTGCCTTATGAGAGTTTTGATGCCTATCTTTAGTTAATGCTCTGAGTGAAAAGTAGTCAAATGAAGCAAGCTTTTTTGACTTTGTCATTTTCATGTAGATATGTCATAAGGGCCAAAGCTGGTAAAAAGCAATCATCTAAAGATTCAAGTGGCAAAATTGCACATTCAGCTGGAGCTTCAATACGTCGATATAATGAGCTCGCTCTTAAAAAGGTATGAATATAAAATCCATACTTCACATCCATCAAATCATTTCCTCACATTTGATTTCGCAAGCATAAACTTGAAAAACTTTTGTGAAAACTTTTCTATACACGGACATTTCTTTAACGAATATTTTGTTTACTTTTCTTATCATGACTTGTGTTCTAAACTGATTTGCTTTCATGTTACCTACTTACCTTGTACACTCAAAGTAGCAAGCTTTATCAAAGACACTGCACTAACGGGGGTTTTGCCTGATCGGAAGGGGCTACGCTCGCTTAAGAGGTCTCGGTTTTGATCCCTTATGTATGCTGAAAACTTCCTTTGGAGAGATCCCCACTTCTAACACCTAACAGTACCTTGGGGCAAAATCTTGGGCCTTTTGGCCCTAGGGATACCTTGGGAAACCAAAGAGAAAAGAATACCAAAGACATTTCATCTGCCCTTGATTGGGTGGTTATGTGAATATGGAACAGATACTGTTTGTTGTGTAGTGGATGTTGCCCTTAAAGAGAACAAAGGAAAGAATGAAGGGTGAAAGTCAAATTCTTTACCTTTTCATGGGATATGGGTTGCTATGTAATTATATTATATACTCCCTCCATCCCAAAATAAGTGTTCCTTTCCATTTTAGAAACATTCTGCAAGTAAATTGTCTTAATTCCCTTACTAATTGTGAGATGGAAACGAATAGGGACCCATTGATTTGACACCACTTGTGCATATTTTGAGGATGACACAGAGACAAGTACTTTTTTTTTTTTTTGATAAGTAAAGAGTATATAAATATGAGCGTCAAAATAGGTGACGCTTCCTTAGTACACTAGAAGTATACAAGGCTCGAGAGCTTCTATCCACGAGATATGCTATTTACAAATTCTACTTTCTTTAAACCTGTCTATAGTAGGGGACACTTATTTTGGGACAAAGGGAGTACTTCTTTCATAATACTTAGCTTTCTTTTCCAGACTCTTATTATCTTATTACACTTGTATCATATATTGCTTGATTTTGGATACTTGACCAATTTATTTCTTTCACAACTAGGATATTCGAGAATTACTCGGTGCCTGGAAGCCTTATTTTGATGCTGCCTCTTGTGTTTTCATTCATGCTCCTTCAAACAATCGTCAACTACTTTTTGAGGGAGAGAAACCATACTTTAGTTGTCTGCGTTGTGGTGTTAGAAATATTCCATTGACTGTTAGGAGGCCGACCTTGAAGGAAGCTCGGCGATTGTATAACGTTCTGACACAAATTTCCTATGAAGCGAATGAAGAAACTACAACCGTCTTTGAAGGAGACTCACATTTAACTGCACTTATGATCGAACAATTGCAAGGATCAAGCAAAGAAAACTTGGTGGATAGTAGGGAAATTGCTGTCTCTATTACTGATGTCAAACAACTGGAAAATTTGTCTATATCAAGTGAAAGTGAGAGTGAAATAACTTCTACATCAACACCTTTACATGAAGCATCAAAATCAGGAAATGCTGACAAAGTATTGGAACTTCTAGAACATGGTCTGGATCCTTGCATCAAAGATGAAAGGGGATGGACTCCTTATATGCTTGCGACAGAGAAGGATGTTAGGAACACATTCAGACGTTTTATGGCCTCAAACCTTGATAAGTGGGATTGGCAAGCTGCTAAAGTGCCCAGCCCGTTGACAAAAGAAATGGAGGAATCTCAGGCTGCCAAGCAGGTAAGAATGATGATTCTTTATATACTTTGTTATTCTAAATTGTTTATGTAAGATGTATTTTGACATCTTGACATGGGAGAACTATGTTACATGCAGACTGGTTTTCCAAAATGGTTTAATGCTAATGTTCTTGACATCTTGTGAACGGAAGGTGCAATTTGTTTAGTACTACTATAAGTGTCATTTTCTTCAAAAGTTTTGAGTTTCAAACGAGGACTCTTTGCCCGGAACGGAGGGAGGATTATATAATTCTACGAACCTTAACTTAGGCTGGTCTTTTTCCCACAAAAGAGTCCCACTTTCTGTTTTGGTTTGTGCCAGAGAAAGAGCCCCATTTCTAATTAATCCATTAAGATGTTATGTTCCTTTTCTTTTCTTTTTTATAAGTAAAGATATTATATACCCGAGGTGTCAAACGAGGTGACGTGTCCTTTGTACACCGGGAGTATACAAAAAGAAATATCCCCTAATTGATGGAGAAACTATAGACAAAATTTCCAAAAGAATTGTTACTGATGGAAGAAGACTCCATGGTATTGAACACCAAAAAAACTAAGTGCGTGGAAGAGTGTCTTTCAATTGACCCAAACACTTTTCCTCATTCTCAAAAGCCCTCCTATTCCTTTCCCCACAAAGAATCCAACAAACTGCAAATGGAATCGCTTCTCAAATTCTATTCCTTTCCTTCCACATATATTGCTCCCAACTCAAAAACAAATCTGAGACCAAGGAAGGCATCACCCACGACATCTTGAACAAACCAAATATCAAGGTCCACAAAGCTTTAGTCATAGGACAGTGGATGAGTAGATGATTGGCACACTTCTCGTTCTCTTTACACATAAAGCCAATTAACGTGGATCAATTTCCTTCTTCATAAGATGTCCCCTGTGAGAATGGCTTCGTTACAGGCCTCCCAAGCAGAAAAGGCTACACGGGAGGGAACTGTAGCCTTCTGCAAAATCTTCCAAGGGAAAGGGGTAAGCTCCCTTCTAAACAAAAGTTTGAAATAGGAACTAACCGTTAACTTGCCTCCTTTCGAGCCACCCCACCTCACCTTATCTTCCCTGCCCCTAGCTGCTTGCTGAGAATGAATCAACTCAAAGAATATCATAAAAGGTTCCATCTCCCAATCTTGGAAATGTCTACTAAAATTAGGAGTCCAAACTGCTATGCCCTCAACCATTTGCAGAACCGAGCTAAGCAAGCAGTCCTTGTCACTTGCCAACCTAAACATATCAGGGAACGAATGCCATAACTCTCCATCCCCACAGGCCCACACCAATTATCACACCAAAATCTCACTGTCAATCCATCCCCATCACAAAAAGATGTGTCTCGCAAAAGGGTTCCACCCTTTACAAATGCCTTTCCACACCCCGACCCCATAAGACATGGAGACTTCCTTTGGGAACCATAAATGATCCCCTACCCCATATTTGCTAACCACCACTTTTCTCCACAAACCATCGACTTCCACCATATATCTCCTGAGCCACTTACTCAACAAGGCTTTGTTGAATATACTCAAAAACTTTTTATCCCTAACCCTCCTTCCTTCACATTCGAGCAGACTTTTGACCACTTGACAAGATGGTATTTTCCCTCCTCCGCTTGACTTTCCACAAAAAATGTCTTTCCAATTTTTCTAACCTGTTTCGAATGGAAGCTGGAATCATAAACAAAGACATGAAATAAGTAGGCAAGCTGGAAAAAGTGTTCTTGATTAAAGTCAACCGTCTTTCGATAGATACTGCTTCTTCCATCCTGACAAACGACGTTCAAACCTCTCAATTGGATTCCACAAAGCCTTACTTTTATAGGGAGCACCTAAAGGCAAGCCAAGATATGAAGAAGGAAGATTGGAAACCTTGCACCCGAAAAAGAGGCCAACCAATTCACATTCCCAACATCACCCATAGGAGTAATTTCACACTCTGTAATATTTACACGAAGCCCCGGAAAAATAGTAAGACTAGTCTAAGGTAGCTTTCCCAGCTGAGATAAACCCACCTTGCAAAAAACCGAAGTGTCATCCGCAAACAAGAGGTGAGAGACACAAATCTCTCTGTTGTCCACCTGCCTTAACCGGAAACCTCTTAAGAAACCTCCTGAAACTGCTCTATCTATCAGTCTACTCAAAGCCTCCATGATGATTACAAAAAGGAAGGGGGAAAGGGGGTCACCTTGTTGAAGACCCCTCGAACTCCCGAAAAATCCCGAAGGTTCTCTATTCACCAACACTGAAAATTGAACTGTGGAAATGCAAAACTTCATCCATCTTATCCACTTCTCCCCAACCCCCATTCTTTCCATCAAATACAGCAAGAATCCTAGTTGACGTGATCGTATGCCTTCTCGATGTCCAATTTGCACAACAAACCTGGAATGCCACTTCTACACCTTACATCCACCGCCTCATTTGCTATAAATGGCACATCGATTATCTGTCGCTCCCCCACAAAAGCATGTTGAGATTCAGAGATAATTTTACCAATCACCTTCCTCAAGCACAGCGATAAAACCTTGGCTACCAGCTTATAAACTCCCTCGATCAGACTAATAGGTCTGAAATCTCTTAAATCCTTGGCACCTTTCTTTTTCTGAATTAGGGCAATGAAAGAAGTATTAAAGCTCTTCTCGAAATACATGTTCGCATGGAAAAAGTAAAACAACTTCATGACATCCTCCTTAATCACCTCCCAACAAAACTTAAATAAAACCATCGTGAACCCATCTGGACCCGGTGCTTTATCCCCACTTAAACTGCGTAATGCTGCCACCACTTCTTCCTCAGAAAAGGGTTGCTCCAACAGAGACTTATCCTCAATCTCCAAAGTTTTGAAATTAACCTCATCAAGCTTGGGATGAACAAATTCACATTCTGAGTACAACCTCTTGTAGAACCCCACAATCTCTTCTCTAATAGCTCCAGTATCCCAAATAAGAACCCCTTTAACTGATACCTCTCGAATTTGGTTCGATGTCTTGTAAACACTTGCCATCCTAGGATAGAATTTAGTATTTTTATCCCCTTCCTTAAGCCACTGAACTCTAGATTTCTGCCTCCAACAAATCTCCTCGCTAATCAAAAGTCTCTCGAGTTCTCTTTTAGCTACTGCTCTCATCTCTTCTTCCCCTTCGGATAAACCTTCCATTCCTGCCTTTTCGTCCCACTTTTTCACCTCCTCCATCTCCTTCTGAGTCCTAATCTCATTCTTTCCAAAAACTTCCCTGTTCCAAACCTTAAGATCTGCCTTTAATAAGTTCAATTTCTGCATCAAAATGAATCCAGGATCACTGACAATCACATAAGATTGCCATTTTGATCTAAGTATCTAGCCCACTCCACAAACCCATTCTCTCTGAGCCACATTTTCAAATCTAAAAGGGAACTTCCCCTTCCTCAAACCTCCACTTACAGTAAGAAGAGGAATGTGATCCAGCACCACTCTAGGGAGACAGGATTGAACAGATCCGCTGAAAATATCCTCCCAATCCGAAGAGATAAGAAAACGATCAATCCTTGAAACTAATGCTTCACCTTTTGCTGAATTTGAAAAAAGAAAATTACTAGGCTACCTAAGTGTAGGTGAAAAATAATTAAATACAAAGAAATTTTTTAAACAGTAGACATTCTTGTTTTTTCTACTGTAAATAGTATTCTCAGCAGTA
This sequence comes from Codonopsis lanceolata, assembly GCA_013146195.2. Taxonomy (NCBI): domain Eukaryota; kingdom Viridiplantae; phylum Streptophyta; class Magnoliopsida; order Asterales; family Campanulaceae; genus Codonopsis; species Codonopsis lanceolata. Next base: position 10,831,524 of record CM028383.1, on the reverse strand, counting down.
TTAATGATGATGCAAGTAAAAATAATTTATTATCGAACAATTTAAATTTTCTTGTCAGGGTCAAAACCTAAATGGTATATCTCTTTTAGGTCTAGATGTTACCGGCGTAAAATATACGGGGCTTAAGGATATTTCCAAAAACTTGGGAGGGTGGCCATGACCCCGGCAAGACTAGAAGTAGGTCCGCCCTTGCTCCTAGATACAATTGTACGTTGTTGCAAAGTTGAAGCAATCCCTTGATTTCTTCACCATAGTAACACAAGTCAAGTCTCCACCCTTACCACCGGAAAAGATCTGCCACAGAAGCATAGCAAGTAGCAACATCAGCAATTATACGAAGACTCCCTCTTCTGTGGTTTGTGATAGGTTTCCCTAGCTTTAGACACTGAGTTATAATAGGTAGCTGTGACTTGTACTCTAGGAAACAACAAAGCTTAAGTATACCAACAATTGAGATGAAATGACAATGGTTTAATTTTTTTTTTTTTTTAGATTTATGTTTTAGTTTTTAATTTTGTAATTAAGTTTAAATGTTTAACTTTATGGTCGGGCCGGGCTTTATATGGGGGGATTAGAAAACAGAAGATAACCTAATTTTTTTGTATAGGTTTCCCTAGCTTTAGACACTGGTAGATTTTCCAGGAAACAACAAAGCTTAAGTATACCAACAATTGAGGATGAGGGACATAGTTTAATCACAGGTCTATGACTGTTTAATAACATGTTAGTCCTTATACATATCTGGGCTGCATTTAAATTGAACATAGGTTTGACAATACGAAAAATATAGCCTTGCGTGATTTCCATGAGAGACGACATGTCTTATAATTGATGCTGTTTCAAATAATCATCTTCCATCTCTTTTGTTCAAAATCTATTTCAGTAAAGAAGTTGGTGAATGTTAAACACTGTCAATCTCTAGTACCATGAAATTTGTTTCGGACCATTCTATTCTTTTTTGAAACCCTGCATGATGAATAACTTAGCAGTTTTTTGTTCAATTGTGGTATATGTTTGCAGTTTGGTGTTTGTGACTAAGAGCCTTGTTAATGAGGTTGGCTTGTGATGAGGAAACCTGTGGCGTGTAGCATGGTTTTCAGCTTTTTAGATTACAGTTTGAGTTGGCTGCTTTGTTGTGTTAACATGTTATTAGCTGTGGATTTCATTTGATTGCTTCCCAGGCAGAGAAAGATGCTAAAAGAAAAGCAAGGGCAAAGGAGCTGAAGAAGTTGCGTAAGGCAAAAGAAAAGAAGGCTCAGGTGCTTATTCTTAATCCTAATCCTGGTATTTTCTATGATATTGAGATATTAAAGGAAGTTTTGAGTTGAGCTTCTTTAGTTATGGATATGAACTTAAAAAATAATTACTAGTACAAGGATGAAAATTGACTAGTCAATTAGGTTTCATAACTCTTTGGTGTGAAAATAGATCATGAAGCCAGGTGGTGGAGCCTGCTATGATTATGACTTCTTCTCCTTTCATTTTCCTTACAATGGCTTTTGTTGAAATAACTACTGTTATGCAAAAAATGAAAGATTGTTAAAGAAAAGGATTACCTACTGGTGCAACCTTTCGTCACATATGTTCTTTATCTAGTTGTTTGTTATGTCTCTTTTGATGAGTAGGTGAGTACAATAACATGTGCTGTTCATGTCAGAAAATTGTATTTAGCTTTCTTAATGTATTGTATGTAGCATTTCTGAATCCCATGTGAGCAATCATGTAATGACTGCAAAAGTTATGTTCCAAAATTGCTCCCTTGTGTTGCCATGGTTGTACTATATTAGTGTTAGTGCCATTATATCAAATCTACTTAGATCTGTACACCGTTAGATCAAATATGCTCTTTTTTAAGTAATGACATGAACATTTCAAATCATCAACAACTTAGTCATCTAAACGACTCTAACATTAAAGCTCGTAATAATATCACAAGCTTTAGGTCGTAATATCATTTGTCTATTTTGTAAGTTCATATGTGATATATTGTGGTTTCTTTCTTTATTAAGGTTTCAAGCTGTTCAATCTTACTTTCTGGATGATATTTCTTCTCTTCTCTGAGTTGTTTTTTAGTCTTTTTGTCCCAAACTCATACTAATTCTTCTTTTTCTACACTGTGTGCACACCTGCAGGCTGAGGCTGCTCAATCTGGTGCATCAGTAACTGAAAACAGCAGAGCCCGGGAACTGATCTCTAAAGAGGTTACACCCACGTTTTGCTAATTGGAATTTAATTTCTTTTCTTAAATCAGTCTGGTTAATTACAGTCTAGTGCACGAGGCTCTTGCTGTCATGGGGTCTACAGGACTGCAAGCAACTATTTAGGGTTATGCTAACAAGTGGCGTGACGCATCAAGGAATGTTCCTAATGCATTTCCCTTGGTTTATGTCATGTCTAATTTGTTGCTAGTTGAAAAATCTATGAAGCTTTCTGCTTTGAAAAATTTGACACACATACACACACGTGCACTCGCATTTTTATTTATTTAAAAAAAGAGGATTGATAATGGTTCGCCACTTACCCTCATGATGACTTGAACCGATGACCTATTTGGTGTAGGTGAAGCGTCTTACACACGCGTATACACCCTATCAAACCCTTTAAAAAAAATAGTCTCCCTTTGTTTGACTCTAAATACCCCTTCATAGAGGGGGAAATGGAGGAAAAAGTACTAACATCCGTCCAGTTTATATAGGTTACTTAACTTATGGCATATGCAAGAGGGAGTCGTTGGTTAGCTGCCCATTGGCAAATTTTGGATTATCCAGTCCAGCTACTTATACCATACTAAGATAATCATTGGTTGTTTCAGGAACAGCTGAGAAGAGAACAGGCTGCAGAGAGGGAAAAGAGAGCCATTGCGGCTGAGAAAAGAATGGCAGGTCTCCGAGCCCCAGTTCCTGTCAGTGCTCCAAGCAGTTCACAGCCGAATAATGCCTCATCAGGTGACATCAAATGCTCTTGTTGTCATTCCTCTTTGGCTGGTAAAGTTCCGTTTCACAGGTACAATTACAAATATTGCAGCACATCTTGCATGCATGTGCACAGAGAGATCCTCGAGGATGGATAGCTAACTGAAGTCTGTGTCTCCTTTGTAATTTTGTTTTCCCCTCCCTCAAATTATTGGGTATTCTTCTCCAGTTCTGCTCCATCTATGCCCTTTAGCGACTAATTATTTTTGTATTATATATAATTAATTACAGATTCTCTGTTAAAATTATGGTTAATCTTAATAAATGGATGATACAAGTATGAGGATGCGCATTAATTTTTTTTTAAATTTTTTGAGAAATAGCATTGCTAAATATGATTTTGGATTGCATTTTTCGAATTTCCGTGATTTACAAAGGCAAACCTTGTGGAAAGGAAGCATCGCATCACCATATTCAATATAACTTCACAAATCATGATCACATTCTTCCAAATGATTAAAGAGAAAAAGAAAAGAGGGAGGCAATTTAGCTTGTAGCTGTTCCTTCCCACTTCTAGAAAAGAGTTGTATTTGGCCTCCTAAAGAGATCTAATTATGGGGTTTTGTTATAAAGTAATCCGGGGTATCGAGAGAGAGAGAGAGAGAGAGTATTATTCAGAGTAGGAATCCGGGGTATCGAAACCTTTTACAAAGCTCGGTATTTATAATCGAGCTGAAGAAGTGATAGTAATTGATATCACTGTGCATGCATAGACTTTGACATTAGTGCACTAGGGTGGCAGTGGTGTGGCGGTGGTTTGTCCACCATTTTGTTTCATAACAGGTTTGAGTTTGAGTTTGGTTTATAACTCAATTAGTGATACACCCGTGTGTATAAAATTATATACTAAATTAAAGTTGAATAATGTGTAATTAATTTTTTTAATATGAACAAAATAAACTAAAATATAATAAGCAGTAAAATTAAATGTAGAAAATCCTATAAATTTGAAAAAAATAATAATACAAATTTTGGAATACTTTTTATATACAATTATTTTTGTTCAATATGTACGACTATTGCAACTATAAATATCACATAGTAACTCTAGACAAAACTACATACACCTGAAGATAACCAAAAACATGTTTTCAAATGGAGCCCTATATTAGATAATGATTTATCATGGTTTTTATTCATAGACATTACGTAAGATATAATCAACAAAAAATGTTTTATCTGGAATTTGAAAGAAATTCTTGGATCAAATAGTATCGTGACATTCTTTGAATCAAAAAGTACCACTAAAATTGTCCTTTGAAAGAACTCAATCTTCTAAAACATGGTTTCACAGCCTTATAACAATTAATCGCGTGTCATTGCATAACTCAAGTGAATACACTATATTACGAAACAACATTATTTAAGTTCCAACATTCAAATTTAACTCACAGTTTGAGATTTCAGAATATGTAATTCAATTGAAATATTCACGAATATGTATCGTTCAAATTTAATTCAAAGTTTGAGATTTCAAAATATGTATTATTCATTAATGTGATGTAATTAAAAAAATTACATCTTAATTTTTATATAACTATTTAATTGAAACCACAAAAAAAAAACATGCATTTCTTTCATCAACATAACTCATATATTACATTTCAATTTTCAATTACATAAAGAATTAACAAAAAAAAAAAAGAACATGACATAAAGTTCTCATATTCTTACTTATTTGTAATGGACCATCATAGAATGTATTTTTTTGTTTAGTTTATTGAGTTTTGTCTTCTTTTCAGTTATGTAGTGTGCATTCATCTAATATTTACAAAATCCCAAGCATATATCAATTCATTTGCATATTGTTCACTTCATAACATTGAATAAGTTCCATGCTGATATCGTTCCATAAACACGAACACAAAATCTAGTGATAATTTAAACTAAAATGGAGCCAAACTAAAAAAAACAAACAAGTCAGGCCCATGAGTATTTTTTATCTGTTTTTTGTTTTAAATATTATAGAACTATATTTCAATTAAAAACAATCGTAAGTATTTTTATTTACCTATTTTTTATTTATAATAATACTAAGCTATTCAATATTTTTGTAAATACCATTTTTACGAATTATTTTTATATATTGATTTTGTTTGTAATTAGTTATATGCACATGGACTCTGTCTGACTTATGAATAGCTTGCCTAGAAATTTGATTTCTAATTTATTTTTGTGTAATATTTAATAGTTATATGGCTTTGGTATGTAATTAGTTATATGTCACTTATAAGTCATTTTCGAATTTAATTCTCCAAATAAAAAAATAAACTCAATTGGGATAATTTCTGTCAACATCATTAAATGACATTTCTCAAATACAAATTCAATTTTTTTTTTTTTTGACATAAACAGAACATAAGTTATTCCATTTTTGAAAAGTGAGTTTTGGTGGGAAATTTCTAAAAATTATGCACTTCGGTTTTTATATATACTGCAACACAACCATGTAATGCACGGTTCAATATTGATGTAAATAAAACAATATAAAAATTTAATGATAACCATATGACCGAATGAAAAATCATGAGTTCAATATGCATATAAAACAAATTATAGAAAATTACGTTAATAAAAACAATAAATTTTTAAACATATCTTTAAATTGATATCGAATTGACATGTCCTTTACCAAACAGTTTACTTTGTACAATAAAAATTAAAGTTAATCATAGAAAATTATAATCAAAGCACTCGTGCGATGCACGAAGCCTATACTCATATCAATATAATAGTTAAAACTTTAGTCCTAATAAAATACATAAATAATTGCAACATAAAGATTATGAGTTCAATGTGTAGAATTGAATATCATAATTTTGTAACATTAAAATTAAGATTATTTTGTTTGGATCTCATGTAGAGTTCAATTAAAAATCTAAACGTACAAGTAAATTAATAGAAATAAAAAAATTAATGAAAATCATGAGTCTTTAGGTTTAAAAATGTTTTACCTTTAGAGAAAAAAAAATCAATTTATAGAATAAAAATATTAAGAATTTTAATTCAATTCCAATTCTAATATTTTTTTGGATATAAATAATAAAATTTACATTGAAACCCATAATTCCAATTTTAAACAATGGAATTGAGGTTCACTTTCTCTCATTCTCTACTCTGGAGTCTCAACAAAATTTAAATTCACTGATGTGTTTCGCGTATTAAAAAATGATATTAAAATATATACAAATAAATATATATAAATAAAAGTTACATTAATGTTTAAAAAAATTGATAGCGCATATAATATCAACCAAAGCACAAAATTGTTTACGATATACTAACATGTTTTGTCATAAAACCTTAAAAACTATACTTTTCAAAATTGGTAATTTTTACAAAGTAAATCAAGTATTATGGTTTAATTTAATAATCAGACATAAAGAACAAATAATAAAAATAGTATATAACCAAGAGAAATAAAATGTAGGAGATGGGTCAAGGAAAATGAACCAACAATTCAAACGATCGATGGATAGACATCGGAAAATTTGGTTTAAATCTTGCTATGGATAACTTTTGGACCGCGACCCGGTAAACACTCATAAAATCACTTTGTTTTAGTTGATGTATATAAACGAAAAGAAAACACTTTTACCCGAGTATCACCACACATTGTAAATTTTTTTTTACGCATTTTTTGCAACGATAACCAATCTCAAGGTTACCACCTAAAGAAAATCCGGCAACGGAAGCTATGACCACTGACTTACCGAAAACTTATTGGTATGTTCATGTTTCCAAAAATATTTCAAAAATTCTGTTTAACTTCAAAACTCGTTTATTAATTTTAATTCGTGATTTACTTCAACTAACAAACAAATTCGATCTGAAATGTTGATTAATTTCATCATCGGTACTTTTTTTATATCTGAATTTTTTAATATATATAAGTAACTAAAAAATCAGAAATTATCGGGTTTCCATTTTTTTTACACGTAGCTAGCTATCTCAAAAAATTGGTCATATCTCGATTTCTAGATTTTTTTTCTACAATAATAACTTTGGTTATGATGAAATAGAGAAAAAAAATTGTCAGATCTTGGCATTATTATTAATTAATTGTCTGTGAATTAGTTTTACTTCAAAGTGTGTGTATATGATTTAGTTTCAAAATCGTTGTTTTATTCAATCTTTATTTTTCATAGCCTGGATATTGAATATTATTGATGCAAAGAAATTGACAAAAAAAATTTGGTTTTGTTATCTCTCATGTTTCTGTTATGCATATTTTTCTTAATATACTAAATAAGAATGTGAAGAGGTTTTGAAATCATTTATCCAATCAGCCATAATGACATTTTCTATTTTCAATTTCCAATGCTAAAAGTGGTTTATATACAGATTAAAAGTGTTTATAAATTTGGAAAGTCACTTTTGGCGGGAACTTTCCAAAACTTGCTCCTCTCCTTTTATATATGTATAGATTGAAGCTTCTCATATTGAATTTATGTTTGAAAAGTCAAAAAATTAAGAAATATATTAATGTCATTAAAATTTGTCATGATTATAATAATTTTTTAACTTAATTAATATGTTAATATTTAATTTGAAGGATAAAGTATATATTTTTTGTTTTGAGATTGTGGATATATTTTTAAATGAAATCGCTCAGAATAGTATGAAACGGTGAGAGAGAGAGAGTGTATATTAACTAGGTACTAAACGTCAATGATTATAAAGTCGGCAAAAAATGCAGCAGCACATATGCTATAAGAGCATCTCCAATGATTCACTCTATATCTCCACTGCCTATAGTTTTTGTTAAACTACGCTTTTTTAGCAACTCTAAAAAGTTTAAAATTTCAGGTAATCACTCATACAATCCTTTAAAACCTTAAATCTCTTTCATCTGGTAACAAACTTAACTATCACCATATTTTTCATCTTTTTTTATTTATATTTTCCCAACACAATTAGAATAAAATATTTATATTTTATATTATATATTCTATATGAAAAAATATTGTATTTTTTTAATTATTTATTATTATTATTTTGTTTGTTTGTATTATTATTATTATTATTATTATTTTATCCTCTCATATATTAAGAACACAAGACAAATGATTTCCTTTGGTTGAAAAGAATTCACAATTAATACACAAATTTCATAAAAAATAGATATCTTTCAATTTGATTAATAGAACAATTTATGTATATCGGTAGCTTGCAATGGTAGGAAAATTTAAGATGACAAAGTTAGTATAATTAAAGAAAACCACATATTATACTGCTAATATTTATTTTAAAGTCAATTACTTTTTTTAAACTGTGTGATAGGTCAAAGAGAAAAATTATTTGAAAATGGAGGAAGTATATGTTTTAATAAGTTTTAAAACTACTTTTATCTCAAAATATATATCAATCTAAAGGGAAATTTATGTTTAAAATATAGTTTTATTATTATCTAAACATAACTCATACCGAAGAAAAGAAAATAATTTTTTAGCACCAAATAAAACATATTAAATTAATAATAATTTTGCCCGGAATGGAAGAAGTATTTTTTACATTTTATCTTCTATTGAAATAATTTTATGTTTTAAGAAATTCAATTACTTTTATCTAAAAAATATATATGTTTACAAAACTAATTATTTTGCTATAATCTCAATTAAATCTCTCTATTAAAAAAATATATGTAAATAACAAACATGGGCATTATGCACATGAGAGGGTTGGACACACACAAAAAAGTCACTATTCATGCTAAGAGTCCCTCTAAATTTAGAGGAATGTTTAGTTGGTTTTAGAGGAAGAGGGTGAGGTAGGAGATCCATTGTGGGATCAAGTGTGGCTAAAAGACTCTAAAAATGGTTTAGAGTGTTCATAAAAGTCATCCATTGTGGATGCTCTAATCCATGTCAAAAAAGGTGCGAGCTCTCTAAGTCAAAAGTTGAAATTTTATAGTTTGACTTTTTTACGAAAAAACCATTTTTTATATCAATGTATTATTTAAAGGATACCAAAATAACTTCGTATTTTCAATATTACAAATATTATCAATGTACTTAGTTTGAAGGATAATATTAGAAATATACTGTAAGTCATGTTAACAATAAATAAGGTTAGAGGATGAGGTGAATAGTTTTTTTAAAGCTAAAAGGATTATTTTTAAAAAACAAAACAAAGTTATAAATGAAATTTTGTGATGGTGTCAGTCAGCTAATAAAAAATAGTAAGCCTTTTGTGATGTTATCACTTATCAGTTACCTTGAAAGTCTTTTGTTAAAAATTAGTTTGATCAATTTTTCAAATGTGAGCTCAAGTGATTGAGGCTAGTATTAGTCGATATTTAAATAGATCGAGACTTCTTAAGTATTAGTGTAATCACACATAAACAGACAAATAAATAATACATTATATAAAGTGGTTTCTAGTAAAAAAAAAATTGTTACGTCTAGTATCAAGTTGGTCAGACTTAGATTTTAAAATGCACTAATATTATTAATAATCTAAGATGCCGTTTGGTAGTCCAGGATTAAGGTTAGATATGATTAATAAACAGAGTTGTATGATGTTTGGTACGTAGTAGGTGGTCTGGACTAATAGCACAAGTTATCCTGATAAAGTCATTATCACATCACTATTAATACCAAGGGGAGGGTGATATTATTAACGCTCTCACTAAAAAAATTAGGACTAACATTTTTAATCTCAAAATTACCTCTGATATACAAGTAAAGATTAATAGTGATGGTGCTAATAGTACTGAGATTAATAATACTACTTATCCATGTTTGACTACCAAACAAGCCCTAAGGTCATCACTAATGGAACAGAGTATAACAAAAATTAGTGTTTATAGAGTATGATTGAAAATCAATCATACTCGTGGGGTACAATCTATAATTCCTTAATAACTAAAAAGTTTGAAGGAATTACTATACAATGATCTGTCTTTTACTCTCACTTGAAGTGTCTCGCCCTTAACATTTACTAGCGTTGGTCAATACTCTCCGAGCTGAGCTAAAGTTGAGCAAGGAAACTGTCACTACTAAAATGACCGAGCTTTTCAAGTTGTTCTTACCGAGTAGAATACATTTAAGCAATTACATTCGCCAATAAACAAATGACACGTAAAGAAATTTGTGTCTCAAGTTGCATAATTTCTTTCACTAAAAACACTAATTTTTTAACAAGTATTATACTTTAAGTCTTGATATCTTATTCATCCAAAATTCGATTTAGACAAATAAACATATCATTTCGATGCTCTCACCAATTAGAACACATTTGCGCAATTACCTTCACCAACAAACAAATGACACTTAAAGAAATTCATGCCTCAAGTTGTACAATTTCTTTAACTAAAAACACTATTTTTTTCAACAATAGAATAAATGTATCCCACATTGGTTAGAAATTGATATTGGTTTTAAAAATAATATTATTAAATACAAATAAAAGAGATATCATACATTGGTTAGAAAATGATGTTGGTTTTCAAAGTCATTTGATAAAAGACTTCAACTATTATTACCAATAGAATATGTATATCTCACATTTGTTAGAAAATGATATTGATTTTAAATTATTTTATATTATTACCAATAAAAGAGATGTATAACACATTGTTTAAAAAGAAAATGTTAGATTTTAAAGTTTTTAGACTAAAGACTTTCACTTTTATAAGAGATGTATCACACATTGGTTATGAGCTACCCGACCCAAAAGGCCCAAGCGCATGTCACGTGTCAAGCACACTGTAAGTCCAGATGACAACAGTTAAGGCTAGAGGGGGGGTGAATAGCCTTTAAAAACTTTGAGGATTAATTTGTAAATCTTAAAAGATTGGCAGCGGAAAACTTGAACTTGTTAGTCAACTGAAGAATTGGTCAGTTGGCTGACACTTTGTAATTCGTTAAGCTGAAGAAAGTTGGTCAATGGTGACACAATTTTCAAAAAGAAATTGCTTTTAATGTTTGATCACTGAATATAGAGAGGAAACTGAGATACAAGTTAACTGAACAAATAAGCAAACACTTGTTGTTAACTGGCTGACACTTAATCAGTTGTATAACTTCTTAAGTGTTAAGTCAGTTTGCAAGAATATAAGAAATGGCTGACAAATCAGTTGAAGTGGTTCACAGATAAACTGCTACGTCCACTACCAAGTTGGTCAGATTTGGATTTTTGAAGTGCACTAATTTTATTAAAAATCTATTTGATCTCTAATGGATCAGTGTACAACAAAAGACCGGTGTTTGGGGAGAATGATTGAGAAACAATCAAACTCGTGAGACAAACTGACTGAGTTCTAAATAATTTGAAATGAAATACTCAGTGTTTCGTCTAAACAATAACTAGAGAGAAATTTTCAATGAGAAGTATCTAGCTAAAGTTTTTCGTGAAGACAACGTCTGAGAGATTGTGAGTAGAAGGTTTCTTGATTTCAAAAATTGTTGTGATTTTTTTTTCACAAAATGCTTCCAATGGGTATTTATAGATAGTCTTCACAAGCAACCCGTTAGGAACACATTTGAATTTGAAAATGTGTTTTGGCAGAGGCAAGATCTCAAAGGATCTTGTGAGATATTATATGGCAGGACATCTATCAAAAACACAAAGTAGGAAAAAGTTAATACAAGAGTATGATCAGACAAATAAGGAAAGATAAACTCATACTTTAAGTACGTATAGATCAGCTGAGATAAGTGGCTGACAAAATGATATTCAGCTGACCAAATATAATCTATTTTACTTGGCTGACAATCAAGTGAAATGTTTTTAAGCAAATCTTTTTAATTTCAAGATTCAACACACACCATGGTCGTTTGTCACGAGCAAATTACATGCACTCATCATGGTCTGAGCTCAACTCATAAGCGAGCAGGAACAGATCTTTGACCGCCTAGGCATATCAAGCAAACAGCTTCCAGCTCGTCGTCTGGTGCCCAAGAATATAACGAGCAAGTAGATATCTCAGTGAACGTAGCCAGCTCGTTCAGTTACATGGTAACGGTCGCCTTGAACGTGGGAAGTTAATGTCAGGAGATCCGCTTCCACGTTCTGGATGTGGCCATCATGAGCGTGCCCGCCTTTCACGCTCGTGCATTCAATGTTTAGTTCTCAGCCTTCAAGGCTGGCTATATAAACCCTTCTCGAACAAAGGGAGAGGGACGTTTACAAATACTCAGGCTAAAACTCTGTCAAAATCTTTACGCACTTGCTGGTTTATTGATTATCATGTTGGAGAGCTTTTGTAGGGAAAGCCTCTGCTTAATTCACGTTTGCTTTGGACTTCGTTAACAGATTTGAGTCTCAAGCTAGTCACGGATTGATTGAAAGCTAGATATCTGAATATCTCAGCCCAGTGTATCTAGATTATTTTGGATACATCAGGTTACAAAATATTTTACTATTATTACCAATAAAAGAGATGTATTCCACATTTGTTAGAAATTGATGTTGTTTTAAAAAAATATTATTAATTACCAATAGAAGAGATGTATCATACATTGGTTAGAAAGTGATATTGGTTTTCAAAGTATTTTGATAAAAGACTTCTACCATTATTACCAATATAAGATGTATATCTCACATTGGTTAAAAAATGATATTGATTTTAAATTATTTTAGATTATATAAAAGATTTTTACTATTATTAACAATAGAATATATATATATATATATATATATATATATATATATCACACATTCGTTATAAATTGATGTTGATTTAAATTACTATTATTACCAATAAAAGAGATAAATCTTACATTGGTTAGAAAGTGATGTTTATTTTAAAAGTCTTTAAATAAAAAGACTACTACTTTTATCATCAATAAAAGAGAAGAGAAGAGATGCATCTCATTATATAGAAAGAGTTGTTGGTCTTAATTTTTTTAGATAAAAAACTTCTACTACTATTACCAAATGATGAGATGTATTCCGCATTGGTTAGATATTGATGTAGGTATTAAAAGTCTTTTTTTATAAAAGGCTTAATACTAATAGAAAAAATATGTATTTCACACTGGTTAGAAAAGTGATATTGATTTAAAATGTTTTTAGATAATGTATCTCACAATCGTTACAAAGAGATCCACATTATTTAGAAACATATATTGGTTATAAAAGTCTTAGATAAAATAAATTTTATGCTATTATAAGTACAAGATGCATCACACATTGTTTAGAAAGAGATGTTGGTTTTAAAGTTATTTAGATAAAATATTACTAATATTATTATTTTTATGTTATAATCAATAGAAGAGATGTATCCCACATTTTTTTAGAAAGAGATGTTGATTTCAAAAGTTTTTATATAAAAGACTATTATTATTACTATAGAATTATGTATCCTACATTTGTTAGAAATTAGTGTTGATTTTAAAAGTATTATTATTACCAATAGAAAAGATGTATACCACATGGTTAGAAAGAGATGTTTGTTTTAAAAGTCTTAAACTTTTATTACCAATAGAAATATAAAAGAAATATCTCACATTGTTAGAATATGAATAATGATTTTAAAAGTCTCAAAATAAATATTTTAATGTCATAAAGTCCAAAATTTAAGGTGACTACTAATGCAGTTATGTTAAAAGCTTTCATTTGTACAAAAAAAATATTTTTCTTTTTTATTTATGACAATGATGATAAGAATTGTACAATATTATTTTCATTATTACTATTGATATTATTGTTATTATTATTATTATTATAGCAATAATACTATTATTATTCTTAAGCATTCATGTGTGACTCATTGTTTCTCAATCATTACTTATTAATAATTAATACAATAATGAGATATTAATCTCTAATATTAATATCTTCTATTGTTAATAGTAGAAGTCTTATATATATAAAAATTTACAACCAACATTATTTTCAAACAAATGTGGGATACAACTCTATTAATAATAAAATGTTAGATTTTTAATCTATATAATGACTTTTAAAACCAAAATCAATTTATAACCAATATGAAATACTCTTTCCGTTCCTAACAAAGAGTTCCCGTTTGAAAATCAAACTTTTTAAGAAAATGATATTTTTAGTAGCTCATTAGTAATAAAATGATATTTTTATGCCTTAATTTTTTAAAGTGACTCTTTAAGTGAAACATCTCAAAATGGAATAGTGGATTCTTTACCCGGAACGGAGGGATTACATCTCTATTAATATTACCAATAAAAAATATGTATCTTACATTGGTTATAAATTGACTAGATCTTCATACATGTGCCTATGACACGGTGCCAGTATATCTGATTTCGTCAATTGAAATGATAGTGGCTAAATAGAAGGTGCGATTTAAAAAAAATGTTACAGTTGAGGGGTACATTGCTTCAAGTGATAGTTAAGGGATTGGTGTTTTATAAGGGGCGACTGTTCAAAAGATTAATCGTATGGCGTGACTTTGTAATGTGAAGAAAAAATATAGAGAGAAGAAAAATAGGTGACTGCTCATAATATATATTAAGTGTAGGGGTTGACTTGTAATAGGGAAATAAAAAATAAGGAATTAAAAATGGATAAGTACTACTCACACATGTGAATGTGAGGATGAATCTCAACCGTTAAATTTTTAAAAATAATTTAATCTCAACCTCCGAATAGCCCTAGTCAATTATCTATCTGTTTTATAATATATTATGTTAGTTTTGAAAGTATTTTGATAAAAGATTTTTACTTTTATCACCATAGAATAAATGTATATTATATTGTTTAGAAAAAAAAATATTACTCTTTTACCAATAAAAAAATATGTATTTCACATTGTTTAAAAATAAATCTTGGTTTAAAAAGTTTTTAGATTTTTTTTTGTCACAAATATAATAGATGTATGTATCTCACATTGGTTACAAAATATTCTACTATTATTATCAATAGAAGAGTGTATCCAACATTGGTTAGAAATGAATGTTAGTTTTTTAAAAAATATTATTATTACCAATAGAAAATATATATACCATATGGTTAGAATGTGATGTTGGTTTTAAAAGTCTTTAGATAAAAGATTTAAACTTTCATTACTAATAGAAATAGAAAATAAGTATCACACATTATTTAAAATGAATTGTGATTTTAAAAGTTTTTAACAAAAAGACTTCTAATACTATTATCAAGTTAAATGTTAATTTTAAAAGTCTTTCCATCAATTTTTTTTTTATTATTATTACTAATGCAAAATATATATCTCATGTTAGTTAAAATTTATGTTAATTTTAAAAGTATTTATGTAAAAAACGATTTAATATTAATAACAATAGAAAAAAATTACTATAACTATGAAAGAAATTAATAATTTAATTATAATATTCAAAAGTTATATTATTATTATAAAAAATATATATCACATATTATACCCATACGAAGCAGGCGGATATGATTTTTGTGAAAGTAATTTTCCCCCTCAACAAATCCTATTTGTAGTTTGACCTCATTACCACCCCTTCTGTGTCACGTGGTAATGTGATGGATGATGAGGTATAACCATTAACCAAGTTCGTGAGGTAAAGCAGGAGTATAAATCATGCTTCAAACATCTAACAGCAGACAATCTCCCTCACTGCCTCTAGAAAAATCTCGAACGGTCTTCCTATCTAGAATTTCGCAGACCGAAGACGTGCGAAGTTCGAATCAAAGCCAACAGAATAATTGAATTATCATCCACGAGTCAACAATCTCTTCTAATATCTACCAGTGCATCACAATGGTATGTTGTGCTTTCTCTCTTGCTCAATTCGTCGAACAGAACGTACTTTATTCAGCCTAGAGTTCTCATATTTACTCTATATGAACTTCTGTGATTTCTGTAGTCTGTGACGCTTCACACGAATCTAGGAGACATCAAGTGCGAAATCTCATGTGATGAGGTCCCTAAGGCTGCCGAGGTTAGTGTTCTGTCCATTCACTTACTATATCTGTTTGATTCGTCTGAAGTATGCTTAGTTGTTGAATGTACTCAAGTCAATTGTGCGAATTGTTGTTCTTGCTTTGCTTAGGTCCCAATTGAGAATCTAATGTTCTATTCTCCTGCAGTTTGATGTCTTAATTTATTTTTCATATTTGCTAGAAAAGGCAGGATTATCAAGATGTTTCTTAATTAGGGCATGCATTTTGTGGTTGGAAAAATGTCATGAAAGTGAGTTTTCTGAAAAGGTGATGCTTATCTGTATAAAGTCAATTGATAGCTGAAGTCTATTGGATTTGGACCATCTTGCTTATAGCATGAGCTCCAGTTGGATAACTAAGTAACTTGAAAATGTATTACACCTAATGGCATTGAGCATGTATGATGTAACAAAAAGGGAGGGCTGATTTGCATAAGATTTTCAAGTCAGGACTGGGAATGCATTTGTTAGATTTGTTAAGTTAATTGTTGATTGTTCCATGTTATGGATTTGTTGGAGCTATTCTCCCCAAAAGAGTGTGGCTGACTATCCATTTGAAACATTGTAGAGAAGTTGAAAATGCAAGAGTTTTTAATGCGAGAAGTTTTGTAAAAATATATATGCATAATAGACATGTTTAACATGATTGGAAGCACAATTGGGAAAAGACTTGGATTAATTATAGAAAGAGTACCTAAACTTTATGGTGATTGATTAGTTGTTCAAGGGGAGGGAGCATAGAGTAGGTACTTACTGAAAAATAGGTCAATAGGAGGGATTATGCAGAGAGGTAGTCTGTAAGTGTTAATGGAAACTATTTTCAAAGATTAGAGAAGCCATCAACTATCAGAGATATCATGGGAAGGTAAGAAGCACAGTGTTTCCAACATGAGGTGAATGAAAGATGTTTAGACTTTTGATTTTAATGTTGACTGAGCAGGTATTCAGTGCTTTGGCCAGTCATATATTTCATTGACCAAATCCATTTGTCGTGGATGAGTGTGGTTTTTTATCGACACATGGATGTCATGTCTTCACGAACTCAAAAGCAATCTAGTGAACTTGTCCTTTACTTGGCAGACACCTTGCTAACATGTGTTGAAGATAAAATAGACATGCATGTATGAAGAGGATGGCAGTGGTTTCTGAGTCATTTGGAGTGGCCGAGTGGGTGTGTGGAAAGGTATTAGAAAAGGTTGGAATGCTTTTGGAAGAAACATTTCTTTTGAGATCGGTCAGGGTCGTCGGTGAAATTTTGGAAAGACAAATCGTGCGGAGGTGCGGAGTTGCTTAGATCCTTTCCCGAGCTCTTCTCTATGGCAAGGGAAAATGAAAATTTGATAAGCTTGGTGTTATCATTGGAGAATGGACGGGTGATCTTGAATCCGTCGTTCAGAAGGAATTTCCAAGATTGGGAGATGGATTCGGTGACAAGATTTTTTGAGCTTCTTTACAACCAAAAAGTTGGTTGCAAGGGTGATTTGGGAGGGGTCTAAGGACTACAAGTTCTCTGTCAAAGGTTATTATTCCAAGCTGTTAGAAAGAGAGGGATTTTTGTTCCCATGGAAATCAATTTGGAAGGTGTTAGCTCCAAGCCGAGTGGCCTTTTTTGTGTGGGAAGTGGCAAACGAGGCTATCCTGACCGGTCATAATCAAGGAAAAGGGGAATGATATATGTTAACAGATACTTTATGTGCAAAAATAGTGAGGAAAGTGTTAATCACTTGGTTCTGCATTGTCCGGTGGTTGGGGAATTGTGGAATTTCATTTTTGGATTGTTCAATGTGGCGTGGGTGATACCGGAGACCTCCAAAGACTTGTTATGGAGCTGAAGATATTTTTGGCGGAGGAAGAACAAAAATATTGTTTGGGAAGTTGTTCCCTTGGGGTGTGGTGGACAATTTGGAAGGAAAGAAACCGTAGGACTTTCGACAATGAGGAAGGGTCCATTTCAGATTTGAAGAGTTCTCAGCTCCATTTCCTGTTCGCATGGTGTGCAGGCAAAGATCCCCGCGTTAGCCTCTTTCGTAGATTTTGTGCATAACCTCTCTATATATTAGTTAGTTTTCCGGTAGAGTATACTCCTTGTGTATAAAGGACACATCACCTCATTTGGCGCTTTGCTATCTATACATTTACCTTTATAAAAAAAATCATTGTTTTATACTCCCTCCGTCCCAAAATTATTGTTTTTCTTTCTTTTTTCGTCTGTCCCAAAATTATTGTCTTGTTTGAAATTTTCCTTTTTAGGACAACACTTTTACCACTTTACCTTTACTTTTTCATCCTACTTTAAATATGAGCCACATACACATGGGCTTTAAAGGTAACTACACATAAACCAATAATAATTATCAAGTCAATTGTTTTTTTCTTAATCCGTGTATCGGGTGAAACTGGACAATAATTTAGGATGAAGTGACTACTTTTTTGGATGTGAAACCTCACTTTCAGATATTTATGTAGACATAGTAACCATTAGAGTTCACCTCCTCATTCTGTTGCTCTAGGAATCGGCACTTAGGTTTTGGAGCATGGTTGGGTTAAATTTTAGTTCTCCGGTTTTGATTTGTCCAGCATGGGGGAGAAGACAGGGCTAGTGAT
Source organism: Codonopsis lanceolata (assembly GCA_013146195.2). Classification (NCBI taxonomy): domain Eukaryota; kingdom Viridiplantae; phylum Streptophyta; class Magnoliopsida; order Asterales; family Campanulaceae; genus Codonopsis; species Codonopsis lanceolata. The sequence goes on along the minus strand of CM028383.1, from coordinate 10,813,097 downwards.
TGTGGCTTGGTTGTTAGCGATAGGGGCTGAGAAAGATGGGAAGGAAGTTGTAGAGAGAGGCCATAGGGTTTCTTAATGGCTTGCTTGGTCATGGTCTCCTTTTCCCTCTCTTTTTGTTAAGGGGTTTTTAGCCAGCCTTAGGTAAGGAACAGACCTCTCCCCTCCATGGCTAGACAAATAGAAAAAATGCATGAATACGGTAGGTGAAGTATCACTAACAGATGATCATGTCCAAAACACTAATCGATGATAAATGATGGAAAGTTGTTAGATGCCTTGCTTTGTGCTTTGGAGACCAATTATATAATTATTAAACAAAGGGGAGAGTAAGAAAACCTCTATTCAAGAATTCATAAATGACAAAGTGACATCCATTCAGAAGTCATGCAGGCCCCGAAATATTAAACTTTCTAGGCTATCTATTTGGTGGACTCTACATGTATGCTAGAAGGCTTTGTTGAGCTGTCCGTTTTTGTGTCTCTGATTTGCAGTATGGGAACTAACCTTGAGGTCCCAACCTAGAATTATGAGTGATGCTTGTAGTTATGTTTTTAATGGTGCTTATAGCAGCCTGTGCACAGCATTCTTAAGTTTTTTTCCGGTATCTAAACTGCAACTGTAAAAAGTATATCACTGAGTGGTTGGGATTTGAGGAGATGCTGGGCTTTGGAAATTTGGCTGCCACTTAGATCAGGAACAAGGCCTGTTGAGAGAGGAGTGGTCTATGTATTTTGTTGTAATTCTAGGTGGTTAGAACTTCAGGGTATGATAGTCTTTGCAATGAAAAAAGTAGTGAGACATTTCTTGATTATGATTCCGAGTAGCAAACTGGATCGCTATAAACAATCGTGCTGCACGTTCTGTTTTGTTTAGGTCTGACAGAAGATTCCTTATGCTATAGACTATTGTTCTCAACTACTTTGGTTTGAGCCTTGATAAGTACGAAAAAGTTCTTGAGGCAATTCTAGATCCAGATACTGATAAGTTTTGGATGACTATCATAGCCTTATAGGAGCAGTTGTTCATGCTTGAAACAGGACCAAGCACATGGCATTCCAAACTGATTTCTGCAATGAATTGTATTTTTCTAGTGCGCACCGACTAGGTTCACAATGTTCTTAGTTGTTCTTTTTTCGATAAAATATTCACTAAAATAATTTAGTGCCTTAATTGGTACGTTCAATCCTGGCTGTTTATCTTTGGTTCCTGTAAGGCAGGTTTTGTGCAGCAATTGTAATAAAACAGCAGGAGTAGTTTTTAAAAATAATACCTGGCTTTGTTTATCAATAAATAAATAAATAAATACTTGGCTTTAATGTGATCAGTACACTCATCAGCATGGCGTCTGTCTGCTGCTGTTAATTTGCTTTAAGATAATGTGGGAATGTATTTACGATTGTGTGCAGTGCCTTCAGTTTGTTACATTTGAATAGTTACATGAATCTGTTTATCAGTTCCTTTTTCTTCTCTTGCTTTTTTTGGTTTTAAATTACTATCCTGATTTGATACTGCTACAGAATTTTCTTGCACTGTGTGCAAGTGGATATTATGATGGCACTATATTTCACAGAAATATAAAAGGTTTTATGATCCAAGGCGGAGATCCCACAGGCACCGGCAAAGGAGGGACCAGTATTTGGGGCAAAAAGTTCAATGACGAGATAAGAGAGTCTCTGAAGGTATTCCCTTGTCTATTTCCGTGTCAGGCAAAAGCAAAGGTGTATGTGCAGTCTGCACATAGAGCTTGCTATTAGCCTATATAGTACTTTTAGCCTAGTCAGGATTCGTGGTCCATGAACCACTTATATTATCCCAAGTCCAAGAAATGGCGGAAGTTAGGATCCACATTGATAAGGTTATTGATAGAGGAGTTATTATATGACGTGTAACAAGAACATTCATTGTTGTGTTGAGAACTTGTTTTATTTTGGTTCAGCACAATGCCAGAGGGATGCTATCGATGGCCAATAGTGGGCCAAATACTAATGGGAGCCAGTTCTTCATCACGTATGGTAAACAACCACATCTCAATGGACTGTACACCATCTTTGGCAAAGTGATTCACGGTTTTGAAGTCCTTGATATCATGGAGAAGGTATGTTTCTGGAATTGGTACTTATGTTGCTAATTATCTCTCGTTTTTGTTAGATGCATATTGTTATCGAAGAAAAGGCAAAAACAATTTTGATGAAGCCGTTAACTGTAAATCAGTTCGGCAACCAATATATATGAACAAAAGTTACATCAAGGTCCCTACAAATATAATAATATGCAATATAACCCTAAATATACATAAAACTATATTCTAACAATCCCCCTCAAGCTGGAGCATAAATATCATGCATGCCCAGCTTGTTACAAATATAACCAATTCTATTCCCATTCAATGACTTAGTAAATACATCCGCGAGTTGATCCTCGGTTCTAACATAACTCGTGACAATCACCTTTTCTTGAGCTTCTCTCGAACAAAATGACAATCAATCTCTATGTGTTTTGTTCGTTCATGGAACACTGGATTTGAGGCAATATGAATGGCTGTCTGGTTATCACACCATAATTGTATAGGTAATGAGTTACCAATACCAAGCTCACCAAGAAGCTGACGAATCCACACAAGTTCACACGTGGCATTAGTCATAGCCCTATACTCAGACTACGCACTAGATCTTGACACCACCGGTTGTTTCTTACTCTTCCAAGATACCAAATTACCTCCAACAAATACATAGTATTTTGAAGTAGATCTCTTATCTTATTTGGAGAACTGCCCAATCAGCTTCGGCAAACCTTTCAATCCTCATATGTCCATGATCACGATATAATGCACCTTGCCCTGGAGCCTGTTTAAGATATCTTAGAATCCTCACAGTAGCATCCCAATGAGTAGTTCGTGGTGAGAACATAAATTGACTTTCAACACTAATTGCAAAAGCAATATCTGGCCTGGTTACAGCTAGGTAATTCAATTTACCAACAAGTCGACGATATTTATCTGGCTATGCAAATTCTTCACCATCTTCAGTCCTAAGTTTTAGACTTGGCTCCATAGGACTAACGAAGGTTTTGCTTCTAACATTCCTGTCTCACACAACAAATCAAGCACATACTTCCTTTGAGACAAGAAGATACCTTGCTTGTAACGAGCAACCTCAATACCCAAGAAATATTTCAAACTACCTAAATCCTTAGTTTGAAATTTCGTTTGAAGAAACTCCTTAAGTGATCTAATGGCTGCGTTGTCACTACCAGTAATAACAATATCATCCACATACACAACTAATAAAACAATACATGCACTACTCTATCGATAAAATACAGAATGAGAATGATCACTGTGACATCTCATAAGACCAAACTCTATCACCACATCACTGAATGTGCCAAACCACACACGTGGAGACTGTTTCAAACCATACAACGACCGCTTTAATTTGCAAACCATACCAGATAACTCCCCCTGAGCAATAAACCCTGGTGGTTGCTCCATATACACCTCTTCCTGTAAATCACCATGAAGAAAAGCATTCTTCACATCAAGCTGATGAAGTAGCCAATGATAAGATGCACAAGTGATATAAGTAAGCGAACAGAATCAAGTTTAGCAACCAAAGAAAATGTATCAGAATAATCTACACCATATGTTTGAGCATATCATTTTGCAACAAGACGAGTCTTAAGACGAGCCAAAGTGCCATCTGGATTTACCTTAATTGTATATACCCATTTACACCCAATAGCATGTTTACCAGTAGGTAAAGAAACCAAATCCCAAATCTGATTATGCATAAGAGCACTCATATCTTCTTCCATAGCTACCCGCCATCCAGGATGACCGACTGCTTCAGACACAGACTTTGGAATAGAATTAGACTCAAGAAGACCAACAAACACACAATGTTCAGGAGATAACCCATTATAGTTAACAAAGTCAGAAACATAATATAAAGTACAAGTGCGCTTACCTTTGCGAAGAAGAATCAACCATGGTAGGATCAAGCGACGAATGAACGGGCTCGGTAGGAGCAGAATCAGGAGGCAAATTCTTTGAAGGGCACGTGCGACGAGAATAAACCTGATGAATAGGAGGCCAAACCATCGGTGGAACATGAGAGGAGAAGAAGTGGTCCGCGCCACTCGATAAATAAGAAAATCATCTTCAGACAAGGAATCAACATATCAACAGAAGGTGCAACAAAGATGGGATAAAACGATGTAGACTCATGAAATGTAACATCAGCATAAACAAAGTAACGGTTCAATTCGGGAGAAAAACACCGATACCCTTTCTGACTACGAGAATAACCCACAAATATGCATTTAAGTGCCTTGGGATCTAATTTAGTAAGACTTGGACGGTGATCACGAGCAAAACAAACAGACCCAAATATCAGTGGAGGAACGGAATAAAGAGATTATGAAGGAAACAAGACAATACAAAATTTCGCCCTGTAGAACAGAAGAAGGCATCCTATTAATGAGATGATAGGTAGTTAAGACAACATCTGCCCAAAAGTGTTTAGGTACATTCATTTGAAAAGAGAGAGCACGCGCAACTTCAAGTAAATGACGATTTTTACGCATAGCCACCCCATTTTGCTGAGGTGTATCAATACACGAGGACTGATGAAGAATACCACGACTAGCCATGAACGGAGAATAGACATTAGAAAAGTACTCCTGAGCATTATCACTACGAAGGAGTTTAACCGGCACACTAAATTGAGTTTCAATTTCAGCACAAAAGTCTGAAAAAAAATATTAAATAATTCATAACGATTTTTCATTAAATCCAAGTTACACGAGGAATTATCATCCACAAAGATGATAAAATACCGATATCCCAACTTAGGACCCCACACATCCGAGTGTACAACATCAAATGGGGCATTTACCCGCTTATTAACTCTAGGAAAGTAAGAAATACGATGATGCTTTGCAAATTGACAGGCATCACATGCAAGATCAGACAACGAGGATAAATATGGACACAACTTCTTTAGATTGGACATAGAAGGATGACCGAATCGACAATGAATCCGGAAAGGAAAAACTGAAGAACTGGAAAATGCAGTAGATGCCACAAGCTTAAAAAAAAATAGTCCACCAGATTCTTGACCTCTACCAATAATCTTTTTCGTCGCACGATCCTAAAATACACAATGAGTTGAAAAAAATGAGACCTTATAGTGATGTTCACGAGTAAATCGACTAATAGACAAAAGGTTAAATGAAAAACCCGAAATATACAAAACCGAGGACAATTGAAGAGACGACGTGAGACATATATTACCGTGCCCCTGAATAGGAGCAACCGAACCATCTGCTAGTGTCACGCTAGAATTACCCAACGCACTAGTAAACGAAGAAAAGAGATCACGATTGCCAGACATATGATCGGAGGCACCGGAATCAAGAACCCTTTGACAGCCAGACGAAGAAAAACATATGCTGTAGGGTTACCTGATTGAACAAAAGTAACAATGGAGGAAGAAGAGGAGGCCTGAAATTGTGTGTAATGAGCAAACTCATCATCAGACATCATCACCATCTTACTCTCACTAGGCTGACTTGGCTGAGTAGACGGAAGTTGTGTAGGAGTATGATTAACACTATTAGGAGTAGAGGCAACATGAGCAAAGTTATCTGAAGGTGGTTTCCCATGTAGTTTCCAGTAACGATGAATCGTCCTGTAGCACCACAATGATAACAAAGACGAGACTCTGAACTCGCTCTACCACCACCACAACCACTACAACCACCAGTTCGACCCCAAGTACGACCCCTCTACCAGGACTCTTACCACCACGACCACCATTATCAAATCTGCGTGGTTCCTGCCCCAGGAGTGCAGAGGATTCACGCTCACGCATATGATTAACACTACCAACATTATTACTTGTGCCATATTCTAAGGAAGTGCGAAGAACACAAGAAAATGCATCTTGAAGAGAGCCTACATCGATGCTAGATAAAATCTGCGAACGAACGATACTAAACTCAGACCGCAAACCAGCAAAAAATCCAAGTATCATTAGTTGTTCTCGTTGTGCCTGCATATGACGAACATCCACATTCAACGGTAATAAGGAACTTCATTCTGCAGCTAATTTCTTATAATCAGCAAAGTATTGAGTCACATTGCGATTGCGTTGATCATGATGAAACATCGCACAAGAGAGATCATAAATACGATTCAAATTATCCTTACCGCTATATATAACAGCCAAGTACTCCCACATATCACGAACAGTAGTAGTATAGTAGTATGAGCAACTAATTCTGCAATTTCTTCATCCATTGAATTCATAAGTTTTCCATACAAATCAGCATTGTCACGCATCCACGCAATATCTTTCTCACGAACGGAAGTAAGATGATCTTCTTTCTGTTGTCCTTTCAAACTCATTTCAATAACACGACGTCACATCAAATAGTTCTTACCTGTAAGTCGTTTATCTGTAATCCGCGAAACAACGGAGAAAACTTCCGAAATCACAGCCTTACCATCTGAGGGTCTAGAAGTAGTCATTATATTATTTGTACAATTACACCAAAGCCAAAACTAAACAGCCAAAATTGAAGTTGCAAACCAACAGTGCCAAAACTGAAGTTGCAAACCAACAATGTGCACTCACTGAAGTTGCAAACCAACCATCCAAAAAATCACCAAATTAGAAAAGTGACAATGAAACCTAGAGGAACACGAGTAGGTGAACTCGTCTGTGGAAGTCCGGCGAGAAAATTCGGCAGCCGGTGTGTGAGGTACTGTTTCGGCACCGGCTGGAAAAAAACAAGTTACAGACCGACGACTACACATAAACAATCGCGTGGCCTAAATCCTAAACCAATTCCAACATCGCAATATGAAGAACACGACGTAGTCACGATGGTCGCAAAATGAAGAACCCGAACCCATACCATGCTAGGTTTGATGTAGCCTTTCACCAGAATCTCACAATCTCAAAGACCCTTTGCTCTGATACCATGTTATCGAAGAAAAGGCAAAAACAATTTTGATGAAGCCGTTAACTGCAAATCAGTTCGACAACCCATATATATGAACACAAGTTACATCAAGATCCCTACAAATATAATAATATACAATATAACCCTAAATATACATAAAACTATATTCTAACACATGACTTTTAAAAGCATTTCAGTTGGTGTTTGTTTTCAGTCTGGACATAATTTAAATAGTAAAGATGTGCTCTCTAACTTGGTTTTGGTTTTCTGCAGACACCAACAGGACCAGGGGATCGACCACTAGCAGAGATCAGGATGAATCGTGTAACCATACATGCTAACCCACTCGCTGGCTAGATTTAGACTATTAATTTTAGGCTTGGTAAAATTGTTATTGCCAGAAATAGCCATGCTTGCAATGGGAATTGAGAACTAAGTTTCAACTTTAACTGAACCATCTTATATTTGCAGTTTAAGAGAGAGAAAGAAAGGTTGGTGGGCAGAAAGAGAGAAACAAAGAACTCTATTGCTTGTCACTGCAGAATCACATTTCAGAACAATTTTGAGGGGTAAATTGTATATTTCAGAACTCTGTTGCCATACGACCAACAAATATTTTTGGATGATGCTAATTCCACTATATTTTTTGCTTATCCACTACATAATTAGTTATTCCATTAATTAAATGACATGTTTGGACAAATCTACCCATAATTACTTGCTCATATTAAGTTGATTAATAAAGTTACTTTTTCAATTAATTACCTTCTAACATTATTTTTTAATGAATAACATAGTTAGAATATTTTTATTTTTACTTTTTATTAAATTCTTGATCAATTAATCTTATGATTAAATTTATCTTGCATAAACAATAAATTAATATCTTAAGAACGTCATTTGTTTACCAAAATTTGAGAAAATGTGTATTAGTATTTGGGTATTAAAAGAAAATTTTAAACTTGAGATTTAAAGGATATAAAATAGTAAAATATTTTTGTCCAATAGTAAAATAATAGTGTGAGATAGTATCGTGAAATTTTAAAACATTTTGTCTACCAATAAAAATGATTTGACAGTTTAATTATTGAGTTGAGTAAAACCAATATTCAATATAATACTTAGCATATTTCTATTATTGAACTGATTTTTTGGAGTAATACTTTTTCCATTAAATTAAATATTTATTTTGATGATAAATATTCAATTAATATTCTCTATAGTTTTGGTAGACAAATGTCTTGATAATATTATTTTTACGATAATGGAGTATGAGACATGAATCAGAAACAAAATTGATTAAACATAATTATTACAAAAAAAAATACTTTGTTTGTTGAGACTTAAAAAGTATTTTGGAAAAAATAAAAAATAGAAAAAGAACAACTATCTTGTTTGTTGTAAATTAAAAATTAATTTAGAAATAAAACATACTTTACTTCAAATGACAAGTATAGAAAAGGTAATTATTTTCAAAAATGCAATTATTTAATATAATAACTCATGATGTAGTGGATAAGAAAAAATGTAGTGGAAATAGCTCCTTCCTATTTTTTTGTGTCTGCACAATTGAAAACAAAAGGATGAATCTGAACACATATTAAACCCCTGAAGAGCACAACCCCGTAGCCATAAGATGAGCAGCTTGCTCTTGTTGCTACTCTTGCCAAAGCCAAGCTAGCCTTGTCTCACAGTCACCAAGTACAAGAAACATCTCCCTGTTTTTCGGGGTTGACAAACAGGCGTGCCTCAAAAGATTATCCAGACGAGCATTTTCTGGAATCCCATCTAGTAATCACATCGCCTCTTTTGTGCAACATCATTGGTTCTCCAGGCACCACTGCTGCAGCTTGCCTCACATTTTCAACTTCATTCGCAAGTTTCTTAAAAACTTTGCCCTAGTTTTATTCTCTTGACTCTTATCATTTCCATGTGAACTCGAGGCTCTATACAGTTCCCAACTTGTTTGTGAGCAGTGGCATTATTTATTCCTCCAGCCTCTAAAGCTTTACCTTGATATGGTGACGCGGTCGGAGATATCTTCGCTTGATTGAGCATGCTTGCGTACATAACTTAAAATGTGATAACAGTGAGTCTAAGTGCATGCTCCTACTACATATCGCTTCAAATATTACTGCAATTAACATCCAAATCCAAAGATCGCTTCTAGAGCATGAAGTTATCCAGAGAGAGGATCTGGATTCTAGACCATGCCAACAAAACTGGCAACTCCTTCATCCATTTACTTTTATTTTGATGATCGGTTTCTAGCTCGAGTTGTGTTCGCTTCCTAACATTTTAATGTGGTAGACATGTCTGTCTAGGCTGACTACCTCCCGCATTCAAGAATCTGCACAAGTTCGTCTAGGCACGCCTCCATTTGGAACCAGGCCTAGTTGTTGGAGAACGCCATTACTGTAATTGCCAACCTGATTAATTGGTCCTGCCAAACTTCCATTAATTCAGTTTTGGGTGAAATTTAGACCGGTCCACTTTGTGAAAGGTTGTTATCGCTACTGTACCTTATGTTTTTCTTTTTATTGGAAACTAGGTTATTACCCATGCGATGCACGGTTGACTTAGTGTTGTTTCTGAAATATAATTTTGTAGATATTATCTACAAGCTATTTGAATGAATCAATAACAAATGTCTGCATAATTAATAAATATTAATAAATAAATAAATAATGCGTGAAATCACACCGAATCATAAAACAAAAAATTTATGGGAATTATAAAATCGAACAAATATTCCTAGTGTGAGTGTGAGACGGAAGAAGGGGAGGGGAAGTACCACGAAAACAAACTCGTCAAGGAGATATGTTTGATGGAGGGGAAGTATTTCGCAGTGGTTGTTTGTGGTGTTGGTGGAACACGTTTAATTAAATTGGATAAAATCCATTTTAAATTGACCGAGTTGGTAAAATAATAAAAATTAAAAAACTTCTACCCTGAGAATTGAGGTAAATAGTGTTTTTTATTTTAAAGTTGTTTATAATAAGATGATTTTTTAAACTTGTAATAAATAATTATTTTTTTAATTAAATAATTTTTAAAAAAATGAAAAATAAGGTAAATATTCAAAATTGATCATATGAATATGTAATTGAAAGATTAAAACATATGATAATTGATAAAATCTATCTACCAAAAAAAAAATTACCATGAAAATTTGGAGTAAGTTAAAATCAAATGTGATAAATATATTCGGTTTTAACCGATTTTGGTAACAAAAATGGTAAAATAATTTTTTTTACCATGTATAAAGGAGACACCAGTTTTAAAATTTATCCGGTTTTAATTTTTGGCAGAAAAAAAAAGAATTTAAATATATAATACCGTATGCACAGTCTTAGTATTTTATTTTTATTTTTGTAAAAGTTGTTTATAATAAGATTATTTTCTAAACTTGTAATAAATAGTTAAAATTTTAATTTGAAAATTTTGAAAAAAAACAAAAAATAAGGTAAATATTTACAATTGATCATATGAATATTTTATTAAAATATTAAAACCTATGAGAATTGATAAAATCTATCCGCCAAAAAAACATTTACCATGAAAATTTAGTCCTAAACAAGTGAAACATGTTTAAATCAAATGTGATCAAATATATCCGATATTAACTGATTTTGGCAGAAAAAATGGTAATTTTTTTACAATGTATAAAGGATGCAATATTTTTAAAACTATATATAAATATAGTACCGTATGCATGGTTTTAAGGTAAATATTCACAATTGATCATATGAATATGTAATTGAAAGATTAAAACCTATGAGAATTGATAAAATATATATGCCAAAAAAAAATTACTATGAAAATTTGGAGTCATAATCAAATAGAACGCTTTTAAACCAAATGTGAAAAAATATACCCGGTATTAACCGATTTTTGAAGAAAAAATGGTAAAAAAAAATTAGCATGTATAAAGGAGGCAGCAGTTTTAAAATTTATCCGGTTTAAAATAATAATGTATATACATATATAGTACCGTGTGCATGGTTTTAATTTTTTTTTTGTGCCAAAGCTGTTTATAATAAGATAATTTTCTAAACTTGTAATAAATAGTTTAAAATTTTAATTAAAATATATGAAAGCAACGAAAAATAAGGTAAATATTCAAAATGTATTATATGAATATGTAATTGAAAGATTAAATCTATTCCAAAAAAACATTTTTACCATAAAAATTTAAATTCCTAATCAAGTGAAATATGTCTAAATCAAATGTAATAAAAATATATCTCGTACTAACCGATTTAGGTAGAAAAAAAATAAATAATAAACTTTTACCATATATAAAGGAGACACTGGTTTTAAAATCTATCTGGTTTTAATTTTCGGCAGCAAATAAAAGAAAAAAAATCACAACTTCACAAGAAGTTGACACGTCAAAACACATAATTCCTTTAAAACTTTGTACATTCAACACAAAGTCGTCATGTGGCAGCAATAACTTCTATTTTAATAATAGTTAATAAATTAGTAATTAATAATTAATATATATAGATTAGTAGATGAACAAATAACATAAAATTGTCTTGTGAATAGTTTGTATTAATTAAATAGTATGAAAATAAAAAGAGATGCAAATTGAAGAGTTTTAGTGAAATTAAATTTGTATAAATTAGATAAGATAAAATCTAGTTTAATTAAGCGATATTTGAAAAAAAAAATAAAAACAAAATCCTTAATTCCTATCATAAATTTACTTGTGAAACGATATCCTAAATCTGTTTTATCTTATCAAATTAGTTTTAGGATTTTTATTTTATCCAATTAGATTTGAGATTTTATCTTAAACAAATCAATTTTGGTAAAAAAAAAACAAAAAACCTTTACCATTTCGATTGTGACATGTGATATCACAAAATCCCTTTAAAAATTTTATTGAAGAATGAAAAAGAAGAATATCATTAATCTTGGAAACAAAGTAAAAACATTTTAAAGCAATTCAAATTCATGCATGGGCGCGCCCACACACACAAAACACGTAGAACAAATTTAAATTGGCTCAATTTGAGTGAAAATAGAATATAAAAAACTCAATTTGTGATAAACTATAATATCACAAAATCCCAAACCAAAAAAAGCATAACATATATCCGCAAAAAAAAAAAAAAAAACTTATCATAAACTAACCGTATAAAATCAAAAGTATCGCATTTGATTTTACAGATATAATAATCATAAACTAACCGTATATGTGATAAAACTTATCAGTAATTTTTATCGGTAATCGGTTTTGGCAGAAAAAAAAGAAAAAAAATACAATTAATATGAATGTGACACGTGGAAGCATGAAATTCTTTAATATTTTGAAGCATTTAACAGAAAGCCGCCACGTGGTAGCAGCGACTTCTGTTTTAGTAATAGTTAATAGAAGACACTTTTTAAGGCCAATAGACTACGATACCCTTAATAAACCGAAGCCACGCATCACGTTGCATCAATTTGTGCATCACAATGCATGAAATCAATTACGATGCATGGTTTTGATGAATGCTTAAGATGCACAAATCATGCATCGTGATGCACACAATCATGCATCAAAATCTCTCATTTCATAACTATGCATCAAGACTCCAAATTGATGCATCACAAATCCAAATCGATGCATCGCGATTGAAATTCGATACATCATGATGCAAACTGGTTTCAACTGCATCTTTTCCGTCTTTATCCTCCTCCTCCTCTATCGTAAGCCTTCTACCTCCTCCACCATTGTCCCTTCCGAAGATTTTACACTATTCCAGTATTGTACTTAATGAATCAGATTTTTTTTTAATCTTTTGGGGCGTTGCCCCCAAATCCCCACAATGGGATGCTGCTAGACATGTACATACAGTTTATGGTTCATAGTTCGAACAGTGAACCGAACTGTCCCAGAACCGTGGCAAAACCAAACCGAACCAGAACTGTCTTTCAAATGAACCAGAACCGGAGGTTCCCCGGTTCACTTAAGGTTTGAGTATTTTATTTTTGGTGAACCGGTGGTTTTGAACCGTCCAGGTGAACCGTAAACCGTTGGTTTCACGGTTTCAACGGTAAAATTAAAATAAAAAACATTCAGAATTCTAATGGATGGCCCAGATTGATCGTGGGGGTGCATAACGGTTTTAATTTAGATGGCTTTTTTAAAAAAATCAAAAAAAATATTTTTTTTAAACCTTGGAACCGTGAACCGGATTTAAGGTTCACGGTTCGAATCCGATTCTCCATACCCTTTGTCAAGAATCGGTGGTTCCAGAACCGTGAACTATATGGGCATGTCTAGGTGCTGCCTCCTCGACCCCCGCGATCTGCTAGGAAGGTCGATCCTCATTTTGTTGCCGCAACAATTTTAGTTTTCGAACAATTTAGGAAGACTACGTTGGACATGTAACATGTTGAAGAAATGTTGGTCGGAGTTAGGGAAGGAGACGATATGAGCATTTAAGGAATTATATTTTAAAAGTACATTTTATCAGTTAAATGGTTAAAAAATGGAATAATTACAAGCCGGTACATTTTCTAAAACATTTTTTCAAATCAATCCATCAATTTTTTAGACATATCTTTTAGGTACATTTTTAGGATAAATGTACATCACTGCCCCCAACGCTCACTCTTTCTCTCTCTCTCTCTCTCTCTTCTAAATCAACCAGATCTAATGATTTTTGTGAAGATTGCAAGACTGGCCCATCCAAAAAATAGATCTGGATTTCTAATAAGAAAAGAAATACAAATTATGTGTGTTTCCTGCTTGCTTCGGAATTCGTGAAGCAGATTCATCAATGTTGAATCTCCCAAGCAGATGTAATATGCTTGAATTCGTGAAGCACCGGATTGACGAGACTTGGGCTTTAGTCCTAAAAGCAATATGAACTTGTTGTAAGAGACCAGTACTTTGCCTGGCTCACCGCCCACTGGTCTCCAATGGCGGTCGTTATCCCGCTTTGGTGTTCGTTGTCTCCGTTCGAAATTGGCATTAGCAGGAGAGATTGAGATCCCGCCATTTTCAAATTCTGCGCTAATTTTGAAACACACATAATCTGTTTGCAACCCCGGATTCTTTCGGCGACGAAACGACGGATAACGAAGTTATTGATTTTGAGTTTTGAGTTTTGATTTTAAATTTTGAAGGTTCTGATGCCAGACATCAGGTTGATTTTTGGCATCAGGTTGATTTCTGATTTTTGGCATCAGGTTGATTTCTGATGCCTGGCATCAGGTTGATTTCTGATGCTTGGCATCAGGTTGATTTTGGCATCAGGTTGATTTCTGATGCCTGACATCAGATTGATTTTTTGGCATCAGAGTTTTCATTAATGACATTTTTGTCATTTGGCAAGCAATTTGTAGTTTTATGAAATGTGCAAAAAATTAATGGTCCTAGATGAAAACATGTTTTCAAAATTGTACCCACTTGAAATTCCCCCATGGAATAATTACAAGCCGGTACATTTTTTAAAACATGTTTTCAAATAAATCCATCTATTTTTTGGACATATCTTTTAGATACAATTTTGGGGCAAAATTACGTCACTACCCTTTAAAAGGAAGAATTCGGTCGAAGATTGTCCCGTTTTCATTAGCCTATGGAATGTCGTAGAGACTGCGATTGGGGAGGCTGAGCTTGCGGCGCCGGCGAAATGGGTGGTCGCTCGGTGGAGCCATGAAGATGAAGGGGGTGGACGTGGTGGTGGCGAGCTGTGGTCCTGATGGGGAGAGAGGGCGAGATTGATGGAGATGGTTGAAGGACTTTGAAGGGGATGGTTGGGATAGAGAATGGCGGCGGGCTTGGTGATGAAGATAAAGGTTGGGGTTGAGAGATAGGAGGTTTGACTGGCGATTAGAGCAGGGGCTCGAGCGCAGTGGATTTGGCGAAGAAATTGAGGAAGATTCTGGAGAAGGAGAATTTGGAATCGAGGCGGAGATCGGGGAGGACAGTTTGAAGATGAGGAGATGGGGGTGGGTTTGGGGAAGATGAGATGGGCTGGGTTTGAGCGGAGGGATTCGGTGGAGGCGGTGGTGGATGCGGGGATGAAGGGGTTGATTCGACGGAGAAGAAGGAGGGTCCTGCTGTTGGGGCTTTGATTGAACGAAGGAGATGGAGATGGTGTCGGGTTTGGAGGTGGCCCGTGGTTGTGAAAATTAGGGGTGTAAATGGTTCGACTTGGTTCGACTTGGAACAAATTATGAGCTGAACCGCATGCCATTGGTTTGAGAAAAATCAAGCCAGGAGCTAAACCGCCGTTTAAGTCTTGAGTGAACAGAAAGATCGAACCATGATGGTTCGACTTGGTTCGACTTCGATTCCGTGGTTCGGTTTCATGGTTCGGTTTCGCGATTTGGTTTCATTTCGGTCTGAATTTAGAAAGTTCTACTCATTCAAAATTTAAGTAAACCAAGAAAATATTATAAAAATACGCTAAAGAAAATACTAAAAAATTAAATATAATACAATTATATTCATAAACTCACTTTTAAAAAAATTACACAAACTTTCAAATAAAAAGATTAACATTTTTAATTCTTATAATCAATAAATTGAATCCAATATAATAAAAATACAATGTACATTATATTTAAAACGTTTATGTAAATTCAAAAAATCTAAAGGCAAATTCCTAAATACTAATATTAGCCTTATAGTTTATATAGTATAAAAATATTAATAGTATAAGAGTACTAAAGTATAAAGGTTAGGAATTCAAAAGAATTTGTTGTCTGGCTCGGTGGTTCGACTTGGTGGTTCGGCTCGATGGTTCGACTTGGTGGTTTAGCTCAAAATGGTATGGTTTGGTTCGGTTAGACTCGACTCGACATGTCAAGCCGCAAACCAAACCAAACCGTTCGACTTCCCAAAATCTCAAACCGAGCTGAACCATATTGCACCCAAAACCGAACCAAACCGCATGGTTCGACTTGGTTCGACTCGACTTGGTGGTTTGACGACTCGGATTCACACCCCTAGTGAAAATTAGACAGAAGAGAGAGAGAAAGATGGGAGATGAAGATCGATCACTGTAGCTTTGATTGATTTTGGCATCAGGATGATTTCTGATGTCTGGCATCAGGTTGATTTTGGCATCAGGTTGATTTCTGATGTCTGACATCAGATTGATTTTGACATCAGGTTGATTTCTGATGCCTGGCATCAGATTGATTTTTTGGCATCAGAGTTTTCATTAATGGCATTTTTATCATTTGACAAGAAATTTGTAGTTACATGAAATGTCCAAAAAATTGATAGTTCTAGATGAAAACATGTTTTCAAAATTGTACCCACTTAAAATTCCCCCTTAAAAATTTGGCAAAAGTACGGGCCAGCAATTTTCCTCTTCGGTTGGGTTTTTCACGTTGGGCCAAAGACAGGCCTTTAAAGATCCATCTTCTCCAAGAAGCAACCCGAACTCAATTGTGGGCCCCACCCACCACTTTTTTGTCATCTTCAATCTCAAAAAACTCCCAATATCATCATCCCTTTTACAGCACCCCACCGTCAACTAGGGCTTCAAAATTTCCCCGCCATTTCCAACCACCAACTAATTCTCACTCTCCTACCTCCACTTTCAATGGCCAACGAAGACGACAATCCCGAAACTCCTATCTGTTCAAAACCGAGCCCTAACCCCAAATACGGAGCTCCAGCTGCCGCTGCCGCCGCCGCCGCTTACAACATCGACAGCAACTCTCCGTCGCCATTAAAGCCGGTGAGCCCCGAAGACTTTATACTCTCAGTGGCCTCAAACATTGCCTCTCAACCTCTCCAGTACTCCGATCCCGACGTCTGGGGTGTCCTCACCGCTATTTCCAATAACGCCCGTAAGCGTCGCCAGGTTGTAATTTTTTTTCTTCTTTGAATTTTACATTTTTTTGTATAATTTTCTTAATCTTTTTAGCTACTTTTGCTTAATTCAAGATTTTCTTGGCATGGTGATTTAATTAAAATTTAAAATGTTGAGTTTTCAAAGTTATCCTTCTTCGATTATACTTCTTAGCTACTTTCGCTCAATATTAGGAAACTATTGAATTCTTAAAGTTTTGGAATTGATTTTAGTAAAATGTTTAATTCTGAAACAGTGCGAACTATTTTGAGAGGACGGATTAATAAACATAGTATTCTGTGTCAAAGTGACTGTCACTCCAACATGTTATGATCTAATGAATGTATGTTTAGTTATGTGTAATTCAAACACGGTTTGACCAGCTTACTGAAAGTCCACTTCCTTTTAGAGCATTGTTACTGTCACAAAAAATGTTCATGAAGAACAGATACAGATGCGTTTAGGTCTGTATGGAATTGTAGGTTTTATCACTCTACTTGCTGATGGCACCTCTACAAGAAAGTCAATTGCATTTGTCTCATGACTTACTTTCCGAAAGAGTAATGCTACTGATGTATCAAAACCAAACCTGTCAATCAAACTGAAGTCACGTGAACTAGGCAGGGGCTTACCCACAAATGCACACACAGATGAGATAGCAATTTGACAGAGTTTAACCTTCCCTTTGATGGAGAAGGGTTTATATAGGGCCAGCCTTCAAGGCTGGGACGTGGGCATTGAATGGCCGAGCGGGAAAGGCGGACACGACCATGGCCACGTCCGGAACGTGGGGGCAGATTTCCCGGCATTAACTCCCCACGTTTTGGACGACCGTTAGCATAACTCCCGAGCGGGTTGGCTATGCTCACTAAAATGTCAGCCTGCTCACTATATACTCGCCCCCAGACGACGTGGAAGAGGGTGCCTGCCTGGCTTGCCTGTATAGGAGGCCGGGTACATTTCTATGCTCGCCTGGGGATCGTGCTCACAACATGAAGTATGCCCGTGACCCGCTCGTGATTAGGTGATGGCATGCTTGGCACATGACCGCTGCTTGGGCCTTTTGGGCCTGGCAGCTTAGGCTTAAATGAAAATAAAATACATTGAAGTATTGTAGAGTTCAATATAACTGCATGTGGGATAACGTACAATTCTTTTGACGTTTAATTTATATAGATACCATGAGGACTTGACAAAGACGATGCAGTGTGGTATACCAAAAAAAACAAGACTAGTTTTCTGTAGATATTTGGCGAGGACTTAACAATTAAGTGTTATATATTTTCTGTATGTGTGGTATTTCTTTGTGGTATTCTTGTGCGCTAGTATTCTGCCTTTCTAGTCCATGCTTAAAACTTAAAAGTGACCCCTTTTTTGGGGTTGGGGTCGTATGCCTCAATGCCATATGTTTTCCTTTTCAGGATTTTCAAAGGTATTACTTAAAAGGAAACTTTTGGTCTGTGTTAACTTGGTGGGGCTGTGGTAGTTTCATACAAATGTTTGATACTTTTCGACTGTTGAGCATGGGATTTAGCCTGTTCTGTAGTCTCCATTTCGTTAGATTGTCAAATAAGTACTTGCATTACATTTATGAAGTTAGCTGATGAAAATATTGGTGATCCAGGGAATAAATATGCTTTTGACTTCTGATGAACATGTCATTGGCCGTACAGTAGCTGATGCGCGTTTCCAGATCTTATCAAATCAAGTTAGTCAAAGGCACTGCAAAATATATAGGAAGAGGGTTTCGACTGAAGATGTAGAGCATCAACTAAAATTGGATACTTCTGTCTTCTTGAAAGATACTAGGTTGTCTAGTTGTGGATCTTTATACTTTGTTAATGAATTTAAGAGTCTAAGCTTTTTGACACTGTTCAATCTTTTGTAGCACAAATGGGACCTATTTAAACTGGGAGAAGTTGAATAAACATAGTCCCGATTCTAAACTCCATCATGGGGACATCATATCATTTGCGGCACCCCCTCAACACGGTAAATAAAGTGTGACCTTTATGTTTTTTCGCCTCCGGACTTATATTTAAGAGAAAGTGTTTGTGGCTGCAGAACTTGCATATGCATTCGTGTTTCGAGAAGTTCTCAAACCCTCTTCTGTGATAGATGCCTCGCCTTTAAAGCGAAAAGCAGGTACTTTCTTTAGAAATATTAGGTTTTGTTACTAAATATCTGTAGTTAGTCGTTATTTTTACATAACTCATCGATGAATAGAATGATGAGCTATTGTTATAAAATAATAAATATAGCAATACAGTAAGACTACCCTGGTGAGCAGATTGCAATCTGTTCCCCGTGCCCTCATCAGCCATCCTAGACAAATCTAGAAGGAGACGGTTGTTATTGGTCGGGTGCCTTTGCTTTTTTGAGTTACTCATTGGTTGTTTAGATGGTATGCATTTTGGAGTTCTCTTTACTTATAGGCTATATATTGTGGTTCGAAGAGGAGTTCGGCTCAGAAAGCAAGAGACTAAGAGGACTTGGGATTGGTGCCTCTGAAGGTCCTCTTTCTCTTGATGATTTTCGAAGCCTTCAAAGATCAAACACGGTACCTTTAACTTTAATCTTGATCTTTTGAGTGGACGAACTAGAGTTCTCTTCTCCCAGACTTCCAATCCCTTTTTTTCCTCTCCATATATATCTAAAATATATTAACCTGTGCAGGAATTACGGAAGCAATTGGAAGATCAAGTTGTAACCATTGATTCATTGCGCAGTGAAAATCGTGCAGCCATTGAGCGTCATGAAATTGTATGATTTGATGCATTGGACCTCTATATTATTATCTCATATATATGCATGTGATTTTATTGAGTTGAGTTGGCACGTTACATGGTGTCGTTGTGTAATGACTCAAAGTGGTGAGCGAGTCATCCTGTGGGTATATGCATTTTTTCATGCATTTGGGATGCATCCTTTGTTGAAATGTCCTTGATCTGTTTCTAACATATTGTATTAACTTTCGATAGTCCATGCCTTTTGTACTCTTCCAATAAACTCATTCTGCTTAATCTATAATAACAATTGCCTTTATGAGCTCTCGCTTCCTATAAAGACTCAAGCTTGTTTGTCTTGTCTTTTTCTTTGGATGCTTTACTTGCTGCTTGTACGCATTTGTGCATTGCCACTTCAAGCACTCTCTGTGTGGATTAAATTGTAAACCCATTCACTCATTACTTTTTCTACTGAACAGTGTTGAATCTAAAGTCGATGATTCTTTCCTCCATAACTGGCTCAGCTTCGGCCTTCTTTGTCAACATCTGAACTGACTACAGTGATTCGTTCTGCAGGAAAAGAAAGATATAAAAGAGTCCGTTTCAAAGTCTTACCTTGATCAACTCAAAGATTTGCAGCTCATGGTTGAGGAAAAACAGAAGGAAGTAATGGAAGTTAATAAAATTTCAGCTGAACAAAAACATGCTATGGTCGACCTTAATGAAAGACTCTGTGCATCTATGCAGTCCTGCACTGAAGCAAATGAAATAATAGATAGGTAAGGCTGCTTAGATACACTCCATCCGTTACTTTTGTTTATTCTTCTCCGCAGTCCTCCGCTTATTGATTTTACATGAGTTTGCTTGTACCTTGTGGGCGGTCTTCTGAGACTGCAATAATGTATGCTCTACTTTGTGTAAACAAAATAAAAATGATAACTTACCGAAGTATAATATACGGCCTTGGATCATTAACTTGCAATTTTTGGCATGGCAAGTGCCAAGATTCCTAGTTAGTCATCCGTACTATCTCATTATTGGTGTACAAATTAGTTGGAAGATATCCGAAGTTCATCAATATATTTGTGAGACAAATTAGTAAAAATTTATTGCTTTTTCATGAAAGTGTATTGCTACCAGGATGCATGTGATGGGAATTAACATCGGCAATGAATATCTGAGATTTACACTCCTAGTGTTACCTGTCCCTTCTCACTGAGAAAGTTGCAGTTTTTCTCCATTTACTGTGGCTTATTTGAGGACATATGCTGTAGTTTTAGTTTGAAGCCTTTAGATTTTTTTGATATCAATAAAGTAAAAACAGTACCTGAAAAAAAAAAGAGACCAAGTTGTAGTTAGCTTTGTTTCTTTGTCCCTTAAATTGATAAATGAAAAGATAGATGATAATGTAATTAGTGTGATGCTCTTTCATGACTCACTTTTTACAGCAGACTAAATGATGCTAGGAGACGTAAGAAAACAATTTAATCATTTGTTTCCTTTATTTAGCCAGAAAGCATCTATATCTGAGCTCAAGACACTATTAGATGAAGAGAGAGATCAGAGAAAAGAAGAGCGAGAAAAGGCTGCTGTGAACTTGAAAGCCTCAATACAGAGGGTTCAGGTTGAGGCTCAGGAGGAGTTGAAGCGTCTCTCTGAAGCTTCCTTCAAAAGAGAAAACGAGCAGCAAGAAATAATAAATAAGCTTCAGGTTTGAAGGAAAATTTTGCTTGAGGGCATTCTTTATCTTCATGTATATTCTAAGGTGGTAAAAAATAAATAATTGATCACCTGTTTACATTCTCAGGAATCAGAGAAAGAAAAATGTTTACTTGTGGAAACTTTGAGGTCCAAATTGGTATAATTTCCTTCACTCTAGGACTTCAATGTAACATGTCTGTTCTTGTCATGTGAAACTATGTCTTTCACTTTCCCAACAGGAAGATACTAGGCAGAAATTGGTTTTAGCTGATAACAAGGTTCGCCAGCTAGAAGCCCAACTTTCTGAAGAGAAAAATGCCTCTTATAATGGTAGAAAAGTATGTATGCCTTCTGCTGCTTAGATCTGAATTTAATAAACAAGGTGTTGCTGTTTTTGTTTCGTATTGTATTTAAAAAGCTTACATATTTGTCCTGCTATTATGTTTTTACAGAGGGTAGAAGAATTGGAGCGTGAAGCAAGTAGACTGAGAAAAGAACTTGAGAGTGAAAAGGTAGGGATGGCAATACTGTTTTACCCCCTTACTTTATTATGATGATGTTAGCTTTAGTTAATACTCTTCTGTGTCCTCTTTGACAAAACCCTATATCATCTGCACTGGTGACCTGATATTTGTTAATGTAAGGAGGTGTATACGGTATACCGTTTTCTTACGTGGGAAAATTGGTGGTTTATCATTGTAATTTATATGAATACAGTTAATTGACAGTGGAGAATTGACAAACTGTAGAGTGTACATCGGTTAACACAAATTACTGCTAATTGTTAGGCTAATTATTTTCTTCCTCGTCAATGCCCCATCTGTGTGATAGAGGATTTTAGACAAGGTCAAAGCACCCCAATAATTAGGTACTCAATTATTACCTATTGTGAATCTTATTGTTGGCAATTTTGCTTTTTCCTTGATGGAAGCAGAGAAGAAGAGATAAGGTTTTTAACTTATAATGATAACACCAAGATCAATCTCCTTTGGCCTAAACTGAGGTTTTTTTCTTTCTGTTTAGCAGGCAGCTCGGGAAGAAGCATGGGCAAAGGTTTCAGCCCTTGAACTTGAGATAAATGCCGCAATGCGTGACCTTGATTTTGAGAAGCGTAGGTTAAAAGCTGCTAGGGAAAGAATTATGCTTAGGTAAGAATTGACAAACTATACATCGTATAACACAAGTTACTGGCATTTGGCATTTCATTACTCAAATTGTTAGGCGTTTCAACATGTCTAGTTTCATATGGAAAACGTGTTTACAATTAGAGTCATCATCGCTAATAAATTGTTAGACATTTCAACATGTCTAGTTTCATATGGAAAACGTGTTTGCAACTAAAGTTATCATCGCTAATAAACACATATTGCTGTGTTTTGGCATATTAGCAACTTAAAGTATTGTGTTTGCATAAATTCATTATTAATCAATGAAATGCGTGAAATGGTAAAATATAATCTATAATTAAGTTCATCACACCAAAAAATTGTGATATCACATGTTTGACACCTAGATATGTATGAGAAATTTGTACAAAAATGTTTATATTCCTATCATTTCCAATTTATTTATCTTTTTTTATTTTCTTTTAACCATCATCACACATGATGATTTTGCAGAATTTCACCTTTGTCATGCTTTGAGTCATTTTAATTTATGTTATTGATCCCTAGCTTGGATTGATTAGGCACATTGCAGTAGGGAGCACCTACACTGAAACTATCATCAACACTTTGCCGTATCCATATGATCATGAATATACGAGCTACTCCAAGTTGTTGGAACAAAGCTAGTTGAGTATGGTTGTGTATAAAATTTGCAGGACCCTTCTATAGAATCTATACATCTAGTTTCTGGCATTTGAAATGTAGCAATGAACCCTGTGCATCACCTTGTCAAGTCATTGACCACTTAGTTTACTGTTAAATATCAGGGAAGGTTGTTATGATTCTGGGTGGGGCTTACCCAATGTATGGGCTTAGGCGTGGTCCACTTGAGGTATGTGACTCAAGTTTAAGAGAATTGATTTGACGCCTTCCAAGAGTCATGTGGCTTGCTTATTGATCAAGGATCTTAACATTTAGTATCGGCACCAGCGCCACCACCTCATCACTTGTTCAAGTCACAAAAAAGGCAACCACCATGCCACTGGTTCGAGCCACAAAAGGGGCTACCTGGAGGAGAGTGTGACCCATTCTAGTGGGAAAGGGCTACGTGCTGGTAGAATGAAAGCTGCCTAGAGTGTGGGCCCTTGGGACGATGAATGCAGAGCGTGGTGGATTGTTATGATTCTCGGTAGGGCCTACCCTAAGTACGGAATTAGGTGTGGTCCACTTGAGGTATGAGACTCATGTTTAAGAGAATTAATTTGATGCGTTCCAACCTTTTGGTGTATTGACCAAGGATCTTAACAAGGTTGTATGTGCCTGTTCATCTATTCTTCCCAAACTCAAAATCCATTCATCTGCAGAAATTTTAACACAATTGCATGTGATCGTTGGACTTTTTATTCAAAGCCCCAATCAACTCTCGCGCGCCTCTACTAGAGTGACATCTTATACATAATAATAATAATCAAATATCTCTGTCAAGGAAAACTAATATTAATACTTTAGAGTTTGTCAATAGCATTTCTTTAGATTAGCACCCTCGTATACTCCTAGTGTACAAGGATGCGTCATGATTTGATGCTTATTGGTATATAATACTTTATTTATCAAAAAAAAATTTACTTTCAAACTCGCACATTACTTCACTATGCATACTTCAACTAAAACTTTGCTGATATGCACTTCCAATATGGCATGTTTGGCTATTTTCTATTTCCTTGTTTCTCGCTCTTGTTTTAAAATTCAAGGTTTGCTTTTCTTTTCCTTATTCCAAGTGCTGGTGGTTCATGTTCCGTGTTTGTCATGCAGGGAGACACAACTTCGGGCTTTTTATTCTACAACTGAAGAGATCTCTGTTCTGTTTGCAAAGCAGCAGGAGCAGCTAAAGGCAATGCAGAAGACATTAGAAGATGAAGAAAATTACGATAATATTTCAGTTGATATGGATGGGATTGCGTATGAGCCTCTATTCAGAGGAAAAGAAGCACTGGGACCTCAGAGCAATAATGCTGCGGTGGCAGCAGACTCCAGTACTTCTGCCAAGAGACGTCGTATAAATCAAGTCGAGATTTCAAGCGACGAAACTAGTGGTACAGAGAAACATGTCTGTGATATCAGAAACCATGAAACTGACCAAGAAACCCAGGAGGCCGAGTTTACAAGTGCTGACCCCCATGTTGCTAAAGGTGCATTTGGCTCTGATATTGATGGTGTAGGAACAGCCCCTATTATGGAAGGAGACACTGTTGGAACAGAGCGAGTCCTTGATACTGAGAGCCAGGGTCTTGATCCGAATATTGATTTGAACAAGTTAGCTGGGGATACAATGCAACTTGATGAGGACACTGCAAGGCAAGAAATCGAAGATAGGATCCAAACAGTTGGTGGCGAAAATTTGCATCATTCCCAATCAAACAACCCCATTGAGAACCAAAACAATATAGAAGAAGATACAGAAGCAGGAGACACAATCAGAACAGTTGACCTTTTGACTTCTGAAGTTGCAGGGAGTTGGGCTTGTAGTACAGCTCCTTCAGCCCATGGAGAGAATGATTCTCCAGGAAGCAGAGACAACAAGGAAGAAGGTGGTGCAGGCTTGCAGGATTCCGTCAGTGTTAGTGCAGTGGCTGAGAGTCAAACTGGTGCCAGAAGGGATCACGAACGTGAAGCACTGACTGAAATGATTGGGATTGTTGCTCCTGAGATGAAGCACCGGTTTAGTGGTGCTGTGGGGAGCGAGTGTGATCAAGG
The DNA here is from genome assembly GCA_013146195.2 of Codonopsis lanceolata. NCBI lineage: Eukaryota > Viridiplantae > Streptophyta > Magnoliopsida > Asterales > Campanulaceae > Codonopsis > Codonopsis lanceolata. Next base: position 10,788,026 of record CM028383.1, on the reverse strand, counting down.
GGAAGATGAAAAGGCTGTGGCTTCTAACTCAGATACAGAAGACTGCACCGACACTGATGATGACAAGGGAGTAAGTAGTGGAGGTGAATCTGATGCAGAGACTATGGGTGGTAATGGTAATGGTAATGGTAATCAAGCAAATGAGGATAGGATATCACGGGATCGGATGAATGATGACGATGACGACGACGATGAAGCTACCCAGGAAGATTCCCTTGGATAACCCTTCATTTTATGATCCATGAAGGGTACTTTTGAATGGCATAAGATGCTAAATTTCAGAGAGGGTGTTTGATTGTCATGCAAATTGAAGAGCCTCTATGAGTAGAGATGTTGCAGAAATCCAAGAAGGTTGATGCCTTCATCTGGATAGATTGCATGTATATAGTTGCATCAAGTTGTTCTATGTTGCCATTTTTTTATTTTTTATTTTTTATTTTTAGTTTAATCGAAACAAAGGAACATCAGATGTACATAGGAATTGTTAGCCCTAAAAAATAGCATCTAATTAGAGGTTGCTGCCTCCATATTGCTGAAACTAAATGAATCAGTCTCACAAGTTAAATTTCAAATTTAGAAAGAAAAAAAAAAAAGCGTAAAAAATATTCGACAAGGGTCCTTTTGAGTTTGAGAGTAAACAGAGAAGTGATTTTCATATTAATGGTATCGGTTGTCTTCGTGATTGGAAAATGCCGGCATTGTTTGCTTTGTGATTTACGGTTTGTTCTAATGATTTTAGATTCTCTCTCTTAGAGCATCCATATCTATGGTGGTTTCATCTAAAAACATTATACAATTCCATAAATCTTTTTAGAGGCTCTTTAAACAGTTTTAACTTCAATGAGCATTCTCTATATTATTGTCATCATTTAACTAATAACATAACTATCAATATAATCTCTTTTTTTTATTTCTATTTTCCTACCGTAATCGAAATAAAATATATATATATATATACTTTAAATTTTATATTTTTTTTCTAAATATATTATTTGTTTACTTTTATTCAAATGAAGTCGTGTGACATTTTTTAATATTATCAATAAACCCATAATTTTAAATTATAAAAAAAATTGGAAAGGAGAATGATAAGTGCAAAAAAAAAAATACATACACACTAATTTAATCGAAATGGGAGGTAGAGAAAGATTAAGAAAGAAGATTATCATATACATAAATACTCACCAATAGGACAAATTAAGTATTCGATAAATCACACCCAATATTTTGGGGGTTAATTAGCTAATTTTAGGCATATAGTGTTTGATATGGTGTTCATTGTGGATCTTTAACGAGGTAAAAATACACTAAAAAAGATTTTAGGATGGTGGTAAAAGAAACCACTGTGGATACTCTTAGGTAGCGTTTTGAAAGTGTCTTTTTTAATACGCAACGTTTTCAAATCACAATTTTTTTCTTTTAAACACGTTTGAGAAACTATTTCAAAACGTTATTTTCATAAATAAAATTAAAAGTTGTTGTAAACGCAACATATTTTAAAACGCTCCAAATTGGAGTGTTTCAAAAAAGAAAACGCTTCATTTTTTTGTCATTGTTTTTGTCAAAACGCTTCCACCAAACAAACACTAGTCTCACAACATTTCTTTATCTCTTATTTTTTATTCAATCATTACATAAATAAAATCTAAAAAATATCTTAAATTATCTTTCTAGTACTCCATCTATTTCAAAATAAGTGTCATTTTAACAAAGTTTTTTGTTCCAAAGTAAGTATCGTTATAGGATTTCAAGAAACACTTGTTCATATTTTGACCAAAACTATCATTATTTATAACTTTCAAATTAAATGATGTTAGAAAGGGGATTGTTAAGAGAAACGAAAGAGAAAATATTAGTGCAACTTAACTACATTAAATGAACTTAAATAAGAGGTATATCATTCTTTTTATAAGTTTCCTTAATTTATATGTGAATTACTAAAACAACACTTATTTTGAAACGAAATGAGTAATCAATAAGAACTAAATGTAAAGGTTCTTACATTGATTTTAGCATGTTATTTCAATTGTCCTAAGAGCTGGCAACTAACTCCACCAAATCAAACATTAAATCAAATACAATCTATTAAAAACTAATAAATTAATCCATTTGATATTCATTTGATTCAAAATTAAAAAACATCTTTCAATAGTGACACAAACTCTTAACACTTTTATATACCCCCACCATCTTTATCTTGAAAATTGGTTTGGTGTCCAAATAAAACAAACCAAGTCTCTATTTAAAGATAAAAAAATATTTTTTTATAAAAAAATAAAAATATTTTTTGAATTGCAAAAATACCAACAAAAAAATATGAAAATAAAAAAGTGGTGGATGATTTTGGTTTGATTTGTATCAAAAATTGATACAAATCAAACTAAATTAACTAAAATTTGGGTTAAATTTTTTGATGATAGACTGTTGTATTTCAAGATTTGGATTAGATAATCAGATGACATGCCGTTGTTCCTACTCTGAGCTTGACATAGTTGATACACGGGTTCAAACATAAAAGTCATACGTCTAAGCATATAAAATTCACATGGTACAAACATCAAAATCTTTGAGGATATAAAATTAGGTCATTGAATTGGGTTCAAATTACGAGTTCATCACGCACCAATTTCAATCTTAAAGCTTGCATTTTATTTTATTTTTTAGACAAAAACTTAAGTAAGATGATCTAATGAATATTTTTTGTAAGACGGATCCTTCTTATCCGATTTATCGTATATTGATGGGTTGAGCTGTGAAAGAGTGAGACTCCATCTTACGAATTAAAATTCATAAGACAGCATTAAAGAAGATTGACCCTTTTTTTTTCTTCTTTTTCTGTTGATAAAAATGATTGGTATTCAATTATGTCAAAGACTAGATAGATCTAATTCAATGTTGAGTTGCGAAATTCCAATAATAATTCCAAAAGACAGCCTCTATTTCATTTTCTTGTTTATATAAAATTAAAAAAGAAATGATGGAATTTTCATATTACTCCCTCCGTCCCTAAATAATCGTCTGGGTTGATCCGGCGCACAGTTTAAGAAAAAGTAATTGACTTGATTATTTATATTGGTTTAATGTGTAGTTTCCTTTAATGTCCATGTATATGTAACTCATAATTAAAGTAGAGTGAAAAAGCAAGGGTAAAGTGGTAAAAATGATGTTCTAAAAAGATAAGTTTCAAAATGGATAATTATTTTGGAACTGACGAAAAAGAAAAGGAGGACGATAATTTAGGGACGGAGGGAGTATAATTTTTCAAGTTGAGAATGATGTTTGTGGTATTTGGGAACCGAATAAGCGTGCAAGTGAGTGAAATTTATTTCCGTGGGTGTTATAATTACAATAATAATAGGGGGAAGGGGAGGTGGGAGTCTAGTGTAGCGTAGTGAATAGTGTCATAGTGAAGAGAGAGAGAGAGATTACTAAAATTAGGGGGTTGTTTGTGGGCAATTGATTGCAATTTGTATTATTATTATTATTTGAGTAACAAATGGGGAATTTGATGTTTTAGGAAATGGATTGGTAGTGGTCATAATTGGAATTGGACCACTGTATGAGCCTACCGTTTATCTTCCGTCAAATTACACTCATTTTTCCTTTAGACTTTACCTTATTTCCTTTTCTTTCTTTTTGGGGTGTTTAAAATTTAAATCTTAACTTAATACTGTTGGATAGACGGACGACCTTTTTGTTGTTGTTTTAACAATAAGATTAGTCATTATAATTTGAAAATTAATCATTACAACATAATGTTATATACATGATGAGTATGATTTTGACATGGATCAAATAGGAAAGAATGACGATAATTTAAAAGCGGATGAAGATTTCATTTCAATAATTTTTATTTAATAATTTTGGGTTGGAAGAAGTATGATTAAATATCATCTAATAGAAAAAGGCAATAATACATTAAATACCATGTTAAAACGAAAAGTCCTTGTTTAAAAGTCATACTTTTGATACTTTTAGTAGTCCATTAGTAATAAAATGAATAATTGCACATATTTTTATCCATAAGTCTTTTTTAAAATGCCATGGATATCAATCAAGTTTGAAAATATATATAAAAATATAGGACTTAACATTTTAATTAGTTATGTTTCAATTTTTTTCATAGATTAATTTGAGCTTGTCAATTTTAGACTTGGAATTTTCCTAAATTATATATTGAAAAATTATTTCGATTTTGTTAATTTATTTTCACATCCTCTAATTTTTAAGACTTGCTTACTTAAAGCACATATGTAGATCTGAAATTTTTAGATATGTAATCTATGAGAAATACATAACTTTATTTTTAAGAAAATAAAATTATAAATATAGATCCTAACTTTCTAGATCGATTTAATTTATTTTTTTAAAGATCTGGGTAAACATTAAGTCAATGTATTTTAACGGGGAAGGAAGATTTTTTTTTGAAGTAAAATGCAAAAACTAAACCATATATATTGGGCAAATGAATACAATATATATTTTTCATGTACAATAGGACTTTTGAAATTTCAATGATGCTCACAAGCATGATTGACATAAGTATCAAGGAATGTAAAAGGTCATTTTATATGGATTAGTGTGAAGTGTAATGACACATTTAATTTTTTTTAGATAACATGTAAAGTTGTACCTATATTAATAAATGGAGAATATTCTATTTTTGAAAAGAAAGTTTTGGCGGGATATTTCCTTTTATAGATGCATCTGCCTTTATATATATATATAGATATTTAGATTACATGATGAGTTAAAAGGGTAGTCACAAATAGTTTTACAAATTGAGTTGGAAGTTGTGTTACCTTTGATGTTTTCACATCATCCTACTATAGAAATCTTGCCACCAAATTTTATGGGGGAAATCAGAACTAGGGGAAAAAACTACTTCCTCCGTCCCTAATTTATTGTCTTGGTTGATTCGGCGCATCGTTTAAAAAAACATATTTGACTGGATTATTAATATTGGTTTAATGTGTAGTTTCCTTTAAAGCACATGTGTATGTGGCCCATAATTAAAGTAGGGTGAAAAAGTAATGGTAAAGTGGTAAAAGTGATGTTCTAAAAAGGTAAGTTTCAAAGTGGATAATTATTTTGGGACGGACGAAAAAGGAAAGGAGGACGATAATTTAGGGACGGAGGGAGTAATACAATCCTCTCTCTCTCTCTCTCTATATATATATATATATATATATATATTTGTTTCTCTGTGCAGTACAAGTTCTATCAAATACTCCCTTTGTTCAGAGCAAAGAGTCCCCCAATTTCATTTTGGGATGTTTCATTTAAAAACCACTTTTAAAAATTAAAATATACAAGTGTCATTTTATTATTAATTGACTAGAAAAAATGTCATTTTATTAAAAAAAAATTAAGTTTCAAGCAGGGACTCTTGTATTTAGTTTACTAGTATTCTTGAGAAACGTGTGCTTTGAAGTTTTATCACCTATTAATCTACTTGTTATCTCAAAATTATTGTTAGTTTACTTTTAAAAAAATAATAATAAAAAATTACTTTTGGTTTTATTCGGTAATGGTAGTCGCGGAGTTACATGATACATTTGAAGAATCAATTTTATGATTTTATCATAGTATATATGGGGATGGATGAAGAACGTACACAAAATTTCTCTGGTACAAGAATTACAAAATTGAAAGAGAGGAAAAGCAAAAACCTAGTTGTAAAAAGATCCAAATATAGGGGCAATGAGAGCACTTTGAACAAATTACAAGTAGGGGAACTTATTCCATTGTTGACTACCTTCATTGCATCCCTTTGTTGCATTCTTAGAGCATCCCATTGTGGTTTTTAATCACTTCTTAATGCCTTGAATTTTGTGTTTAGTGGTCATTAGGCTCCACCTAGGAGGGGGAGAGAGAATTTGCTTCTTATATAAGAAGTTGGGGGGAAGGAAGAGTGTCGGGAGGGACAGTCGTCCTTTTCTATTTTTGTGTGTGAGGGTGAGTGTGTTTGTTTTTATTTAAATGATGTTAAATTTAATATTTTTTTTTGTAAGTTTATACAATGGGAAGATATATTCTTAAGTGAGTAAAAAGATAAAAATGTGTAGATGACAATGGGACCCAGTTAAAAAGTTGTATTAAGAATATACACATTGAGGATGATCTTACTACATTGGTGGTAGTAATAGAGAAATGAGTGAAGTTTATATAGTGGTCCTCGTCCTCATCAATTGGCTCACCCCCACCCTCACCCTCTTGAGTTCAAAAGGCATCATAATGAATTGAATTGGTGCATTCAAATGTAACATGGGCTTCTAATCAAAAGGGTAATATGGTAAATACGAATAACACTATTCAAATGTTATTTGAGTAAGAATGTTAAATTGAGAGGTACCATGTAAGTCCAACCTTCTCTAATTCAATGAACAGTTATGGTAAGTTCAATGAGGCAATTAAGGACCATGTGAAGTGGATCAGATGAAGGTGGACAAAGGCCACACCCTACCACCCACCACCATCATCATATTACTATCTCATAGAGAGAGAGAGAGATTTTATGATGAAGAAAATGAAGCCAAAATGAGAGTTCATTTTCCGAATGAATGAGCATAGCTTTTGGTACTCGATGACATGTAGATAAGGGACAAAAGAAGAAACCTACCCACATTGACTCCTCCAAATCCTCCCTTTCCTTCTAACCCCAAACAAACTATTTTCTCTCTTGGTGTCTGATAGCCCACATTTGTACACCCCCTTTATTGGTCGCACGTGACCCCCACGTGAAAACCGTCTAATTGCTTTACATAAAATTGGAGTTTAATCAATTGGCCTCATGCTAATGTTGACACTTGCAAAATGGCAGCTTGTGTGTGTGTGTGTGAGAGAGAGAGAAAGAGGGAGAAGAAGTATCAAGTACGTACTACTCTCACATTTCAACGTGTCATTATTTGCCATAATTACTAGCCAAAATAATAGTCTAAGCACCCTTTGATACATTGAAAACAGATTGATAAGGACAAAATGGTCAAAAGAAATAATGATTTACCGTTTATCCACATTTTGACCATTGCATACATGAGTACGTTATGAAATGAGTTTTTTAGATTCGTTTCAAATGGTTAAATTAAATAACGATATATCACTTAACTATCACATCCATGAGAAACCCTATCATATGTTACATAAACAATATAGGCATTAGGCATTAGGCATTAGGCATTAGGCATTAGGCATTAGGGAAGGGTGATGGATAAATAGTTAAATACCAAACCAAACAACTGAATTCAACTGCTCAGACTCAGAGTAATATTGTTAGACATCAAAACACATACACATAGTCAATAATGATTGTGAATGCATTGTGATCAATATAATTATGTTTAACTAAACTTTTTTGAACTCAATAGTAAAAGGGTAAAATTAAAGGTTTAATTAAGCATGTCCACAAAGGGGTTGGCTTCCCTAGGTTTGAATTCTAAGTTGAGTTGTTTCTATTTTCTATCATAATCATACCATCCCTTTGATTACATATGACTTGGCATTACATTTCATGATTACATTTACAAGGGGTAAATAAATGACAAAAAGGGGATGGTTCTAAGATTCAAAAAGTATGTGGGAGTTGGGGAGTGTTTGGTCATTTTCAGTGTGCCCACCACCCTTGTTGAGAAACAGTCTTCAAATCAAAAGGAGGCAAGAGAAAGAATAAGCTCTCTCTCTCTCTCTCCCTCCCCTAATGTCCATCATCATCATCTTCTTCTTCTTGTTATTGAGAGATGGGGTTGCCTGCTTGCCGGCTTTATAATTATGAGTCTTCCTTGCCATCATTGTTGTGAAAAGTCTCTCTCTCTCTCTCTCTCACACACATGCATACGCGCACACAAAAGTAAACACAATACTCGCACGGCTATATAACTCGAGGTTTTTTCATTCTTCCTCATCCAACTTACCCACAATCTAAACACACACTCTCCCTCTCTCTCTCTCTCTCTCTCTCTCTGTGGAAATATTTTACAGTGGACAGACAATATGTGTATGAATACCTCTGAATTTGATTTGTATCCATCATTCTGTTCAACTACTCGCCAAAGATCAAGCTTTAGAGTTCAACGTCTACATAGGTCAGATCTCTTTCTCTCTCTCTCTCTCTGTTTTGTGTTATCATGTACTATGATTAAGTTGAGGCTATTGCAAACACTATAGAAATGCATAATCTATGGAAAAAAATATGATCATAGAGATTTATGGAGCAATAATTTTTGCAATGTAACAGGAGACTATTAAAGCAAGCCAAGGATAAGGCAAGAACAAGAGAAGGGATGTCGACAAGAGAGATGGAGATAAAAAACTTGAAGTTGTACATGGAGAACAAATGCATCATTGAAGAGAACGAGAAGCTGCGAAAAAAGGCTCTGCTTCTTCACCAAGAAAACAGAGTCTTGCTATCTCAACTCCAAATTGTTCCCCCAAACAACCAACAAGAAAACATGTCATTATAATCCATTCCCACTTAGCAGGCAGAATACAAGTTTTAAGGATTTTCCATTTTTAGTTTTTTTCGTTTTTCAGTAAACCTGTTCAATTAAGCTGGTTCTATGTTTTTCTTGAATACTCATAAAGTTTTGTTTCATAAATAGTTTTTCATGTTTTTGTTGTGTAATTTCTAGATTTTATGGAATTGGGTTAAATAGAAACTGGGAGATAAATAAATATATATATATATATATATATATATGATCAGATATAGTAATTTTACGACCTGGATTAGATTAATCGATGCTTTAGTAGAAAAGGTTCAACATGTCGAGGTTGGTTTTTTTCTACCCATGATAACAATACGAATTATGATCTACAACCTTTCGTCTAGAGTTAAAATTACTCCTCTTTCGCATTTAGTTTTGGGAAGTTTTCTTGTAGGACTGTCTTACGGATTTTAATTTGTAAGATGAAGCCACACACTCTCACAACTCAATTCACCAACACGCGATGGATCGGATAAAAAGAATATGTCATATAAAATATATCCGTAAGATTGTTTTACCTAATTTTTTGTCGTTAGGGTTTTTTTCTCTACCCCTCATAATTCACCGTCATTCTTCATTTGACAGCCAACAAGACATGGACAGTTCTTAAAATCAATAGGACATAATTTACCCGTTTGAATAACTGCTCTTGGTTTTAGGACTTGGGTATTTGGATTACCATTTTAATGTTGTATATCCTTTAATAATTAGACTTTACAAATATGAACTCTTTGGGTGTAAGGGGGAGTACATGTAAAGGGTCATATCATTTATTGTTAGTCTGAAGAATGGAAATCCCAAAAAGGACTGAGATACTACTTTTTGGATACAGAGCCAGATAGGTGAGGGGATAAAAAGGCACCAAGAAACTTCTCTAGATGACTTCTTCAAGCCTAACTCACTCCTCACTTGAGTGTAAATGTAAAATCACTAACTGACCTGTTAACTGAAGCTTTATATTGTTCTGACAAGAATCTCATGATAGAGGATGCAACCCCGGTGCCCCTTTTGCCAAATAAGGAGACCTGCAATTGCAATAGAAATGGCAAAGAGAAAAGATCATAAATACCAACAGCAACAAAAAAACAACGGCATGGAAAATATCATCATATGATTTCAAACAGGGTAGATGGTGGTGATTGAATACTGGAACAGAACCAACTGTATAACCATACACATACACATACACATACGATCTGTTAGAGAAATGCTACAACAGCAGATAGAAGTTTTTGAAGTTTTTGCTGTTCAGTGTTCACCAACACCTGAGAAGGTTGAATCTGATAGAAGACAATAGTTATAGCAGCCAGGACACAAGCATGGAAAGCTTCAGAACTTATTAATTACTGCTACCATGTACCACCCAATAAAAGGCATCTTGAGCCGGCAAATCAACTCAGGAGTGTCAGCCAATCAGCCACCTTGATTAAACATCCAACATACACAAGTAAATTCCAGAATATAATGTAGAATTCAAAACAAATGGAAATTACAAAATAAAAAGATTGATCACCATTTCTTGAAACCCTAAATTACAGAAGTTGAAGGCTACAAAAGAAAATTCACTTCAACAATCCAGTGATGTCTAGATTCATAGGAGAAAAGAAAAACCTATCTCTTACGACATCAACTAGTAACTAATACCGGCCGACCAAAATAAAGTCATTATCATCAAGGATTTGAACATCTTTCTCCCCTACAAAATTTTCACGGCCAATTTCCTTCACTATATTCACAAACTCTATCCTTTTCGCCAAAGGTAATGGCACATATGGTAGCCGGAAAACTGGCCTTACAACTCCAAGCTGAGCAAGAGCTGTGTTCAACCCAATAGGATTTGGCTCTTGAAAAAGCCAGTCAATCAGAGGCATAAGCTTTGCATTCAGTGTCAGGTTCTTTCCCTCAAACATGAGTTCACGCATTAGACCTGGAACCAAGTTGCTAGTAACAGATATAACTCCAGTAGCACCATGATCCCACCTCGAGTCATGACACTGGTCATCATTCCCACTCCATACAACAATGCCATTTTTTGTGTATTCATCTATTCTATCATTTCCCACACACTCCTTGACACCAGCTAGGTTGGAACTTCGAGCTACGGTGTGAATCACGCGTGGTGGAATATCTTGGCCAGTTCGCAATGGCACGTTATAGATGATTGTGGGGCCCATGGAGAGCACACAATCAAAATGAGAAACTAACCCCTCTAAGGATGTTTTCCCATAGTAAGGATTAATATGAAGAGCAGCATGCATCCCAACAGCAAAACCCTGTTCCGAGGCATGGATTGCTTCCCTTGTGGAGTTACTTCCTGTGTTTCCAATGACTTTAATTGACCCACCAAAGCAATTGACTGTGTGACCAATTAGCATTATGTGTTCATCCCAGCTCATCAGCTGGCCTTCCCCTGTAGTGCCGCCAACGATCACGCCCTCAGCGCCGTTCTCAATTTGCGTATGCACCAAGGCATCATAAGCCTCTAGATCGAATCTGCCATCTGGTAGATATGGAGTTTTGATGGCAGTTATTAACCTTAGCGACATAATCTCCTCTGTCGAAGTCCTGATTACATTAGAGAAGCATACACAATTATCTTCATAGCAAAACTTGCACAAAAAAATTATATTAGTCCAAAAGATGGTTCTTGACACTCACAAATACATTTTAACAGAATTCATTAATGAATACAGAACCACCATACATTTAACTCACATATACAATTATACATAAAACATGCAAACACGAAGGGTAATTCATTCAGACGTGGAAGAAAATCTGGAGACAGGAAATCACCAAAGCCTCGTGGGACAAAGGAGAAGTAATGAACAAAGAAGAAAAAAGGGGAAGTTACAAAAATGTTTTGCAAATAAAAGAGAGGATCTTGCAGGCACTAACCGTTGCCAAATTAGAGTTGCACAAACAAAAAAATGTACCTTCCTGTTACTGAAGTTGAAAGAGTACAGACCATAAATTTGAATTTCTTCCATGCTCCCTCAATTTTTAGATTCAAGGGTACCTTACCTTGCAAGTATACATTCCTCATACTTGACTGAGCTTTTGTTTCGGTCCTAACAAAACAATTCAACAAAACCAAAACTACTCACGCTAAGCAAGAAACACCTCCTCTGTTTCACAGTTTGGTTTTACTTCATTTCCTATTCTATGGTTGGCCAAACCAAAACAGTTGTGACCAACGCTGAGTTGACTTGAGTCGCCTAGCTTTTTTGGTTAGCCAACCCCAAGTAGTTGGGACCAAGCTTAAGTTAAGTGAGTAACGCTGTCAAGGTGGGTTGGCGGGGCAAGCCAACCCACAACCCACTAACCCACCTCAACCCGCCATTTGGCGGGGCGAGTCAGCCCAAAAAAGTGGCGGGCTTGAGAAATACCAACCCATCCCACCTCTTTTAGGAGACGGGGCAGGCTAGCCCAACGGACCCAATCCATTTTGACTCAACCCGCCGTCGGGCTTGCTCAACCCATTTCAACAACTCTAAGTGAGTTGCCTCGCTTCTCAGATCCTGACAAAGTTGATTTCTTTCAGCATCACCTCTGGATTGTTAAAAACTTCCGTGGTTAGGCTATAGTATCCTAGCTTCTGAGTTTAGGATTCCCTCTACGTCTTGAACTAGTATGGATCCTCCCTTAAGCATCAATCATGTTAGCCTATAATTTTTCTTTGAACTTTGTCATATATCTCTTTCTGGCTACTGTAATATTAGTTAGCAAAATAAGAACCCTCTTCAATCTAAAAGAGACTATTCTGAGGTTTGAAATAATTGCAGATGTATTTCTATCAGCGACAAAAATTAATAATTGCATATACATCAAACAAGGATTATTGATCAGGGCGAAATCCTCTTTTGCTCCTCTTCTATGTCTTTATGATAGCTCTCAGACAAATATAAGTTATCATCATTCATCACTTCATTCCCATCTAAATCATTAAAATTTATTTCATACAAAACAAAGTTGTTCTGATGAACAAACCAAATGCACAAACATGGAATCAATACTTAGATTCTTTGTATCTTGTAAGATCTCATCAAGGTCAACACGAAAAAATAAATAAATAAATAAATAATAAACCTCCAATCACAGTTATGTCCAAATTTTTAAGACAGAAAAAGAAGTTTTACTTCATTTGAAATATGGAACACATATCAAGTCAGTATATGCTATCAAGCTGCTCAGCAGGTGGGGGACACGATAGCTACCTATTTTTAACTTCGAAACTGCGCATTGGTAGATGAAAATTAGGAATTATGGCTGCTTTAGGGGATCTCCATTTAGCACTCCTCCTGCTTAAAAGCAATAGAACAAAAAATAAATCTAGTTAAAAGATTCGGAAGATAATGAAGATGCTTAAAAATTGACAGCATTTATTTAGCTATTAGACATAACGTCCGAATATGTTTCAAATTTTTTAGCAGAAAAAAAAAAGGTTAAAAAAAAGTGTGGCCATGTTGAAGGTGGCCACCAATTTATATCATCCTCCTCTATGGGTTGTATGTGTTCCTTAAAGGCATTATAAGATTTAGGGGAGTCTACTTTGAGTCGGCTATGTATGCGTTTGAGGTGTGAATTGTTGTATTCACTGTATCTCTTTAAAAAAAATTAACGAAAAAAAGAACACATTTTGTTGGCCGTTCAATTAAAAAAAATGATTTGCATCAATTATTGAAATCTTTCCCAGAATCCCAACTACAAGATTTTCCATATCCCAACCAACATAGGCTTGCAAAACAAAGATAAAAGCACCATTCTTTATCACCTGATATAACATATGTGAAATTTTAGAAGTGACAAAAACTAGATTGATGAAACTAACATGCATTTTAATCCAAATTGTCATAAAGATAGGTCTTACTAGGTGAAATGACTATAATATTTAAAGAATTGCAGCCAAAGCTCAATCAATTCCAAATGGCAACATCAAAATGTAATGGGATTGGTAAATTCAGCTAATATTGAGGCATAATTAAATTCTTCCAATTGTATAATAATTCAAAGAATTCAAGAATGATCAACTCATCAAATTAGGATTAAAAAAAAAAGCAAAAAAAATTGAGAAGATTACCTCTTGTAGTTATCTGCAAACTTAGGACCTCCCAATTGGAGAGCAGACTCCTTAAACGGTAAAATTTGCCGGTAAACAATCGACATGTTCGATTTAGTGATACCTGAAACTGAAATGCAAACAAATCAAATGAAAAAAATGAAGCGGTGACGGCGGTGGTGGTGGTGGAGAGGTGGAATTGGTGGCGGCGGTGGAGGATGTATACAGTGGTGGGGGAGCTTACTTTGAGTTCGGTTTGTTTGTACTTCGTTACTAAGCTTTACCTTTTTCTTCGGGTATTTATATTTATAACCATTTCAAAGATACAAAATATAAAACTATCCTAATTCTTAAAAAATGTTTTTTCATAATCTCCTTTGTGACGAATTATCCATAATATTATTTTGGCTTCAAAACTAATTTAGTGTGCTCTAGGTCGATCAAGGTTAATCAACTTAATGACGGGCGAAAATCACAACGGGCAAGAATACCCGGTCGTCCACAAGTAATATAGTGCGTAAGCACAAGTATCGATCCCACAGAGACAATTACGGCGTATATTTTCCTAATTACTAAAATTATGGATTTAATGATTTTATCTAAACAATCGATTTTTAGCGATGCAATTGAAACTAAAGCAATAAAAATAAGCAGAAAATAAAAATTACCAACTACGCGCAATTAATGAAGAGTTTTCTCAAGGATGAAAATGTTAGGATTGTAATTTCACTCAAATTATCCACATGCTCAATTTATCTACTCTCTCAATTTCCTATAATTCACTTAGGGTAGCCGAGAACACAAATTTAACCGTTACGGGCTCTCGCATCTTATAACAACTCTAATTCACACATCTACCTACGGGCTCTCACATCTTATAGATAAATGTGTAAATTGCAATAAGAACAAGTTCTCTAAATTGACTATTGAATTTTGTGCTATATCTCTATGCTACAAAATACCAACAACTAAATTGCTAAGTCCGAAAAGTAATGGTAGCTCTCGCGGATCCAGAACAATTTTAAAATCATCCAAATATTGATCAAATAATTAGAAGCATTAAACACAACAAGATAGTAACCTTAAAATAAATTAAAATGATATTGAGAGAGAGAAAAAAAATATTAGAGCATGCTTCAAATTTAGAGATTCATCACAATCCTAACAATAAATATTTAGCTCATAATGTAAAAGGAATCACACATCAATACTCCAAGAAAATATTCCATAATGATATTAAAAATAAAAAGTGAGAAATACAATACTTCAATAGAGATTTGGAGGAAAGCCCCTTTGCATGCCTTGACAAAATCTCAATTAAAGATGATGAACAAGCTATGAAGAAATAAAATGGAGATGCCCCCTCTCTTTCTTAGTTTCAGTCGTGTGTGTTCTTTCCTTTACCCCCAAAATTGATCTAAATAATCTCACAAAGAGTAAAGTGTAATGCCCAAGCTAAGGAGGGGCAGAAAAGGGAGAACAAGGGAGTTTTGAGGGCAAAATGGTGAAGAAATAAAGGAATGGGTCGTGCTTGGGTCAGGGTCAACCATGATGGAGTTTACGGGTCACCCAAGTGGAGAAACGGGCTGGAGTGTGAGAAAGACTGGGCCAGGACGCGGGTGAGAGGTTCAGGATTGACGCGGGTCTAGGCGGGGTGGCTTGGATCCATCTGGAGAACCGCGGGTCAGGCACTAGTGGAGGGAGCGACGTGGCACCATCAGGATGCGACAACTCAAAGATGACTATCTTTCAAGAAAAGGCGACGGCCTCCCCTTTGATTTCAGAATTTACTCCGGTGCCCCTGATGTCTTCAGAAAGGCTGCCGAAGTCCAATCCCTCCCAGGTCTTGCACTTTGGTCCTTCGTTAGTCCAATCAGCCTCCGTTAGGCTCTGCTAGCTCTTCCTTTAATGTTCGTTAGCATCCGTTAGCCCTTTTCTTCTATCAATTCAGTCCTCTGCTATACAATTGTTTAACGGAAAGCTAACGGACCTTGATTAGATGTCTTCAAACTTCAAGAATTGATTTGAATCTTCCCAATTTGCTATGAATTAATCCTTTAAAGCTTGAATTCATGTCCAAGTACCTTAAACACAATAAAATCACAATAAATGCAATTCTTTGGGCAAAATAAATATGAAAATCATATAAATTGGGAATAAAACATGGGGGAAAATATGTAAAATTATAAACTCATCACTTAACCTTTGGATCAATCAAAGGTTGATTAAGGGTCGATCAAAGGTCGAGTTAATCGACCTCGATCGACCTTAAAATTTAAAGGGTATACATGTTTGTTCCAAATATTCCGAGATTCAACATAGTTAAGGGCAATTAAAGTAAATTGCATGGGTTATAAGGCTCTAATTGACCATTCCCTCACATGTCCCATTTGATTATTTGTGGAACATATTTTAAAGTATGTAAGCAAAAAGGTTTTTTATTCTTAGGGCATCCTCACTATAGACCATTTTACAAACTTTTTCTTTTTAAAATATTTTATCCGATATACATAAACTTACAAAAGTTATATATCATGGACTCGCAACTATATATTTTATTTTTTTCACAATATACGATCGAAAGTAATATATTTATTTTTTAAAATAAATTTACCATTAAAGTCTACTTTTATAAAAAAAAATTCCTAAAATGTCCACTTTCTTTGCCACACCTTAGTTTCAGCTTCGTGCCCTTGGTTTCTTCATCATCGGGATCGTCCTTTGAGACTGAAAAGTGAATAGGGTTGTAGGTTTGTCCAGAGGTAGTCGATGCTTACTGTTTTGGATTCGAGACTGATCGGGTTCGAAATCATAAAGGTGTATTATGTGTGTGATTCAGAACTGATATTTTAGAGACTTGTCAAAGAATTGGGTCCTACGAGTCATGTAAGGCAAGATGGATTTTTGAAAAGGGTAACAAGTTGTGGGTACCCAAGGCTTCATTTCGATAGTTGTTGACTCACGAGGCGCACGAGGGTGGTTTGGCCGGTCACTTCGCATTGCTCTGATGGTGAAGTCGTTCTTTTTTGAATTCCTACTTCAATTGTAATCATAGTTCCTTTTCAAATTGGGTAAAAGATAATTTAAGGGAAATTTTGACGGGGATGATGAGTTGAGAAATTCGATTTCGGATGGTCGGCTTTAGAGGGATGATAATTCTTATGGGAAGAGGAAAAAAGGAGTATAGGAGAGTTTGGGATGGTTCATCACATAACGATGATTAATTGGATTCAATCTTAGGTTTGGAGAGTAGAACTGGTGGGAAAATGGGGGTGAAGAAAAATGGGTATAGCAAGAATTTAAGACAATTGCAAAGTGGATTTGTTAGGGAAGAAGATGTTAGGTTTTAATCGAAATCAAGAAGGCAAACTAACAAAACTTTATTTTCAAAAATGCATCTAAATATCCATGCGAATTATATAAATTAGATTTAGAATACTTACCCGAATATTAGAATGAACAATCTTCGATAAAATCACGATTGAATCACGATCACTACAACAAACGATTTGCACGACTTCTCTATGGTATTCACATGAATGGATTGGATATGATTAATCCAACAATTCTGTGCTAGACAATTGTTGAATCAAAGTAGGAAGTGGGAAACCCTTTCGTCAAACGAAAGATTATTTCCTAATTTTTCTCTCTACGAATTTAATGTTTCATCAAACCCTAAATTTGTTTGTGCGCTAAAATAATATCCCTCGTTTGACCAACTAAAGCAT
Source organism: Codonopsis lanceolata (assembly GCA_013146195.2). Lineage (NCBI taxonomy): Eukaryota > Viridiplantae > Streptophyta > Magnoliopsida > Asterales > Campanulaceae > Codonopsis > Codonopsis lanceolata. Next base: position 10,770,756 of record CM028383.1, on the reverse strand, counting down.
TCCTATTTATATAGGAAAGATAGGGTCGGCCATACTCCTAGTCTAACTAGGAGTGTGGGTCAAATATTTTATTTTATTTAGTCCATTAATCAAATTAATGACTAAAATAAATTTCAGTTCAATTTCATCTTAAGTGTGTGATCCAATAGGTTCCTAAATTACGTTGGTAATAATTAATTATTATATCAAATATATAATTAATTATAAACAATGAACGACATCTAGCAATACATCATTGCTACCAAAGTAATATGATTTATCAGTGATTGCAAATAACTGATTGTGACCAAAATAGTTTATTTCCCTTTGTCCAAATATTTGATTAAACACAAGGCATGGAGCGTGTTATCCTTGTTATAGTTTAATGTATATTTCTTGATCTTCGAGTAGACTTATATAACAAGCAAATAAACTCAATATCGCATATTGATTTATTTGAGCACGTCCATGCATTTACTTAAATCTCACTCATCTAGAGGCTCATAAATATTATACTCCTGTTATGTAGGAGGGACAAATTTTATCTATATCGTTCATATCTCTCTGCATGATTTGTGACATATACAATATTCGACTTTATAATCACCTTGTTACAGAATGACGTTTATCAATATCAAAATATGTGATTCCTCATCTAGGATATATAACGAATTCAAGTCAAAGGACAACAAACACAATTGTGACTATGAGAATCGTTTATGACACTCACGTAACGATCCACACAACATTCTCATGCCGGTCAATCCAGTACATCGTTACACCTAACACACACCAATGTGTAGACTGATATCAACTATATGAGTCTCAACACATACTAATCTCCGTGTATTATTATTACATTTATTAATAATAATACTCGACATGTGATATTTAAGAATAATAAATGCCTCAAGAAATACTCAACATATTTATTCTAAAGGTTTTATTATGCATTACTATGAATAAGCAAACAATACATAATAAATAAATGCCTCAAGAAATAATAATATATAGAGAAATATATTTGCCTCTAGGGCATAAACCAACAGAAGATAATGAGGACCAATCAATAGCAATGAAAATGAAGATAGTTATTAAATCATGGGACTTAAATTAGTGGGTTGCATAGTAGGTGAAATCTTTCCTACTATTTGTTACATGTTGTTTCCCTTTCACTTGGTGAAGCGATGCATAGATTTGGTTCCCGATGCGTCAATTTGGTTCGCGATGCAACTATTTGGAAATATGATACAACTATTAGTAAATCCTGATGCAAATTTTTTGATTTGCGATGCACCATCTGGACCCCTTAGATGCACAATTTTGGATTTGAGATACACAATTTGGAATTAGTAAATCCTGATGCAAAATTTTAATTTGTGATGCACCAACTTGACACCCTATATAGAAATCCAGATTCATAATATACGATGCACAATTTGAAATTAGTAAATCCCGATGCAAAAATTGGATTTTCGATGCACAAATTGGAATTGTGATACAGTGCACGCCTAATCCAATTTCATTAAGGGTATACTTGTCATTCGCCTCATAAGTGTCTTTTATCAGTTAAATTAAAATATAGAGGACTTTAGAGTCTAGAGATTGAAAATTGTCAAAAGTGGACCGGCCGATTATCACCCCATTAGTAAGGAGAAATTCGTGTCGGTCAGTCCCCCTTTCAATAATATTCAACCTTCACGATACCCTTTCCTTTAAAAACAAAAAAAAAAAGGAAAAGGATACTTTTAGGGCGAAAATATGATTATGTCATTAATGAAAGGAAAACACGCACGCATCAGGCATGCGGTGCATCGCAATTTACTAACACGATGCATCGCAATTCAGGCACGCATTGCATCAGGTATGCGGTGCATCGCAAATCCAAATCTCATGCATTGTAATTCATGCATGCAATGTATCAGGCATGCGGTGCATCTATGAGTGCCCCGATTTTTCGACCTTTCCCCCGCTAGGTGAAGAAACAGGTGGTTTCAAAACCTTTAAGGCGCGTGGAATACGTCCGGCCTCAATTGTGGACTCAAAATGTGATCAACAGAGTCGTCATCTTTATTTTAAGAAAAAACAAAGAAAAGACAAATGCTACCAGATTTGTAAAGGGTTCGGAGACTAAGTTACGAGGTGGGAGGGGTTAGGCACCCAACTCATCCTTTCGGTCTCAAAATAGTTTTTTGGCTAAAATATGTTTTTTATGTTTATTTAACAGATAAAATAAAGCATTTAAATATATATATATATATATATATATATATATATATATATATATATATATTATTACAAACTTGCAACAGCCTCCTTCTTGGAGTTACAAATACATTTATAAAAATTTGGTCATAATAATGACTCTTTTAAGTGTTATTTTCCTATATAAATTCGAGCAACATAACTGCTTATTTTTATTACATTTAGCCGATCTAAATAGCACTTTTATATGTCAAAAACTTTAAATAGCCTACCTCTTGAAGTGTGGGGGCTTTATCTCATACCAAGCTCCTGGCAAGTCCTAGAGTGCGTTCGGTTTGTCCTTCAGGCAGATGGAGTCTTCTTTTGTTGTTTTGCTGTTGTGGGATTCGGGCAGAGTGACTGCTTCTGAAAGTGACTTTTCGGCCTCGGGATCCGGACGGAACAACTGCTTGTTTTTTTGCTGTTGTTTGTTTGCTAACGACGGAAATTGGGTAGAACAACTGCTTGTTTTTTGCTGATTCGGCGTCTGATTTCGGGCAGGGCAACTGCTCTTTTTGGGATTTTGGGATCGGTGGAATAGGGTGGAATCCTAGCAGGGTAACTAAGTTTCACTTTGGCCGGCTGATTTTAGTGTTTGGGGGAGATTTGGTGGAGCTTCGGGGCTAGAGGAATAAATCTCACAGCGCTATCGGGAGAACTCACCGTGTTGAGTATGTTTTTCACTGCGTGAACTGTCTGTGAATTCACAAACCGGGGGCCTCTATTTATAGACTAGGAGAGGCCTTCCTTCGCTGTTAAGTTTTCTCTTTCTGTGTTTCATTGGCTTGTACCGCGTGCTTAAGAGATTGTACTTTAGGCAAAAGGCTACAGTGCACAAAGCACTATTGGGCGCCACCCATGGAGGAAGATGGGGCAGCGCCTGGAGTGGCTATGGGTGGTGCCCAGCCCTCCTTTTCCTCTTCTTTTTGACACTTAGGCCCCCTGCATTTCACTGTTTATGCATCATGCTTTTGCCTTTTGCATTTTCGACCCTGTAACTTGACATTTGTTAGCTTTTAATAGGTCTTGATATTTCATGTCATGTTACATACTAGGGGTACGAAATTGGGGTGTCTACAGAGCCCCTCAACGATGGAGTTTACGGGTAAACCGAAACTTATCAAGTAAATAAACATCGTTGATAAGAAATAGACTCCCAAATTTCGTGAAAATTATAATGGGGAGAGATGCAATATGCAGTAGTTCATAGATGCGACAGTTTAGGATGGAGTTTAAATCTCACATACCCTAGACATATTTAGTCGGTTATAGCAGGTTATTGTAGTTTTTAAGCTGATATGCAAATTAAATGCTCTGATGGTCGCACCTACTAGGTAGGCTGCCTACGTATCCATTTTTCACGAATCAGACCAAACGTAGTTCGGCCTCAGCAAACAAACAACAACAAGCACTGGGTGGGATGGATGGTGCATTTTGCCCATCATAGGAAAAATAGGTGGGATCTTTAAAAACACGTTTTCTCCAGCATAGGGAAAACGATGGCACTTTTTAAAACGTGTTTTCCCCATCATAGGGAAAACGATGTAAACTTTAAAAACACGCTTTCCCCAGCATATGGAAAGCGATGAAACCTTTTAAACTTTCCCCAACATAGGGAAAGCGATGCAGCCTTTAAAACGCTGTTTCCCCCAGCATAGGAAAAACGATGCAACCTTTAAAACGTGTTTTCCTCAGCATAGGGAAAACGATACAACTTTTAAAAACGTGTTTTTCTCAGCATAGAGAAAACGATACAACTTTTAAAACGCGTTTTCCCCAGCATAGAGAAAACGATACAACCTTTAAAATGCGTTTCCCACAGCATAGGGAAAACGATACAACCTTTAAAACGCGTTTCCCCCAGCATAGGGAAAACGATACAACTTTTTTTTAAAACGCGTTTTCCCCAACATAGGGAAAACGATACAACCTTTTAAAACGCATTTCCCCCAGAATAGGGAAAATGATACAACTTTTAAAACGTGTTTTCCCCAGCATAAGGAAAACGATACAACCTTTAAAACGCGTTTCCACCAGCATAGAGAAAATGATACAACTTTTAAAATGTGTTTTCCCCAGTATAGGGAAAACGATACAACTTTTAAAACGCATTTTCCTAGCATAGGGAAAACGATACAACTTTTAAAACGCATTTCCCCAAGAATAGGGAAAATGATGCCACTTTTAAAACGCGTCTCCCTCGGAAGAGGGAAAACGATACAACTTTTAAAACGTGTTTCCCCCAGCATAGAGAAAATGATACAACCTTTAAAATGTGTTTCCCCCAGCATAGGGCAAACGATGCCACTTTTTAAAACGCTCTTCCCCCAGCATAAGGAAAATGATACAACCTTTAAAACGTGTTTCCTTCAGCATAGGGAAAACGATATAACTTTTTAAAATGCGTTTTCCCCAACATAGGGAAAACGATACAACTTTTAAAACACGTTTCCCCCATAATAGGGAAAACGATGCCACCTTTTAAAACGCATTTCCCCCAGCATAAGGAAAATGATACAACTTTTTTAAAACAGGTTTTCCCTAGCATAGGGAAAGTGATGCAACTTTTTAAAACGGGTTTTCCCTAGCATAGGGAAAGCGATGCAACTTTTTAAAACGGGTTTTCCCCAGCATAGGGAAAGCGATGTAACTTTTAAAACACGATTTCCCCAGCATAGGGAAAGCGATGCAACTTTTTAAAATGAGCTTTTCCCAGCATAGAGAAAGCGATGCCATCAATGTTTCTAAAATGCAGGGACGACGATAAGGTCAGTAATATGCGGGGAATGTTTCGAGATCAGATATAGTGGCGCGAAACAGTCGTTGAACTACTTACTCCATTACTTTGCAATTTAGTCTACATGCAAATACTAGTTAATAGTACTTATACACGATTGACTTTTTTTTAATAGCAAAACTAAATTATCTTTTATAAACACACTGTACTTCTTGGCTGCGAGTGAAATGACTAAGGTTGTTGTTTTTGTTGAGGTTCACTCGAAGCTTTGGCCACAATTGTAAGAGGTGTGACATATATAAGTTTGTTTGGTCTTTGGTATCTGGTGGGGTTTCTCAGTGAAGAAATTTAAGGGAGGGCTTCCGTTTCTTTCTTTGACTTGATAACAAAATATCATGGTTTTTGACAAAGAATATAAGAAAGAGTTTCAAAAACCGGACCCATAGGACGAGATAACACATCGGTCAAGCAGCAAGATCTGATAGAACTTTAAAGAAACCGACGCGGCGCCAAAGCGAAACAAATAGTCTAACCTTGTAAGTGAGGTTTCCAACCTTTGGTATTCTGGACAGACCGTTAGACAACTAGTCTGGCATCAATAGGAAGGTATGGGCAAAGTGTATCCGAAATAAAACCACCCGACTCGCAGAAATCATGAGGGACCTTATAGTAGCGTACCAACTCTGCAACAGGTTATCTGTGATAACCTTGGATTCATATTAGGATTAAGCATAACAAGTGATCATGTCATCCAATCCTAAGAAGTCCTTGCCCAATAAGGTCGAGGCAGAACTTTCTCGGTTGATATGAGTTTCCAAAATGTCTTCTCTTTATACCAAGTCCAAGAATAATTTTTCTTATCTTGCTCGTAGCGGGACTCGATTTTTTCAAAGGTTTTCTAATCGGAGCATCTTCTGTTATGATCAATAATTCATGGCTCAAGGAACATGAGATAGGAGACTACATGGACAAGACTCATGAGTTCGGCGGAAAAAGCCCCAAGGTGACTCAATCAACAAATTTTCCAAGATGGGATAGAAAGCCCCTAGTATAATTGATACATTTTAATGGATATGAATGACCTCATAAGGAAGTGGATGGAGGGAAAGCCCCTTGTTTTTTTTTTTTTCTTTTTTTTGTTGAGAAAATCAAGGGCACGGGATATGAGGACGACTTTATGGAATAAGAAAGAGAGTCGAATTTAGAGTTTACTTTATTGCTAAGTATCCCCAGGTTGATGGTTTATGGACCCTGATTGGTAATTATCTTTTGATATTTTTATGTGTTTTAGCAAGGAGTTCATATTTGACTCAGATTACGTTATAAACGAATTGAAGCAGAGTTGTTGATCACGACTGGTTCGGGGTATACTATTTAAGTTTTTGGAGATGGATTGGTTTTGAGGTTAGAAGGTCTCTTTATGGATTTGATTTCTGTTTAAAAAGCGATCAATAATTTGATCGTTGGTTAGATTTTTCAGGTCGTGGGTTCTAGATGGATAATCGGGTTTTGGTCTTGAGTATGGTAGGCTTTTTCACTTTGACTTTGGGTATAGCTTGGGCTTTGGGTATGGTGGGCCTTTTTTTTTCTTCGATCCACATCTAAAAAGTGTATGTGTTGATTTTCCCCGAGAAGCCCCAAATTAGTTTGTGTAAGGGAGACATGGACAAACGATAGACTTGCTCCAGAGAGATTTTTTTCTTTCCTTTCTCTTCTCTTTTTTTCTTCTTCTTTTTTCTTTTTTTTTTCTATTTTCTTCTTCTTTCTTCTCTTTTTTTTCATTTTCTTCGGAGCATCATTATAGCAGTTGGGGAATGTCATCTCTCCTTTTGGGACAAAGGGATAACCATTCTTGGTGGCTATAAAAAAGCGACACAACCTCGGTTTTGGAAGCTGGATTATGGGGATAGTTTGTTTGGCTAGGGATATTGGAATGTCTTAATTTCAGTAGGGTTTTGGTATATGGTGATCTTGAAAAAGGGTTCCATGTTTTTGGAGGGGTTTTGGTGTTTATGGTAGGTAGCCCGAGTACGTTACTAACAGCTCGGCCGCAATGGGTCGAAGGTGATTCCGTTCAAGACGACTTGCCTGCTTGGGATTTCATGTGTTCTTAATAGTTTGCGGGTCTATATCATCCTTAGAAGAAAACTTCTCCATGGATACTCGGAAATAGGTGGCCTGAAAAAGATAGATATATATGGAAAATCTACGAAAACTGACGCTGCGTTGAAAAAAGTTGCCTCTTGAAGATTTTATTTGGCGAAAGGAGGTTCAAATGAAAAAGGGTTTTTGGAGGTGTATACAAAAGGGTATTCTAGGGTTCTATGAGTCTAAAAGTCTTCCTTTGTCATTCCCTGAGTGGCCAATAACTTCTTGTACTAACGTTCTGCCCTATCCAAATTCTTTCTCAATGTTGTTCCTTGGGCGATGCTTGATCTATTTTTATCAGAATCAATCATGGGCGCAGCTTCTCAATGATTTTATCATCCATAAGGTCTTGGATATCATTCCTGAGTGAGAAGCATTTGTCGGTGATATGACCATTTGATTGGTGGTATTCACAGTACTTATTATGGCTCCATTTGGTGGGTAATGGGTTTGGAGGTTTGTAGTTTTCAAGGGGCTTAAGGACTTCTTGTGCTATTAACCATTGTAGTTTTAGTGACATTGGAGCATGCAATTCATCGTAATGTCTTATGTTTCTTTTGTAAGGTCCTATGCAGCTTCTATTAGTGCCACTACTTCCCTCAACAGAATGGGCAGACTTATCTGTCTTATATGACCATGGCACATTACTGCACTTTTCAGTCGGGATTCTTTCAACAATGTTGACTTCTTCCGTAGATTCTTCCTCCGATTCAGAGTAGCAGAATAAACTTGGAGGTGTATCAATTTCTAGGGACCCTACATGTATTTCTTCATCAATGTGGATTCCTATTTCCATGATGGCATTGAAATCACGATAGGGAAGATACCTCATGCGTTCAAGATAAATTGGCTGGAGGCTTTTTATAAACAACCGGGCTGATTCAGATGGATCGGGTCTGTCTAGTGTTGGGGCAACTTTTCTCTTCCACTTGGCTGCAAAGTCTACAAATGTTTCGTTTTTCCTTTTGGTGCATGCCTCAAGTTCTCTTTTATTTTTAGAGCTACAATTGTCTTTGTATCTCTTTTGGAATTCCTCAGCCATCTGATCCCAAATAGCAACCATACTGTTATCTGCTAACATGAGACATTGCTTATTAGCCCCTACCAAGGTCAGATGGAAGTTAGAGGCCATTGCCTCGAAGCTAGCTCCCCTTGATTGCATAGCAGTAGAGTAAGATTTCAACTGGGAGATAGGGCATCCAGTCCCATCAAATTTCTTTATGTCGAGGCATTTTAAATTTTGAGGGCAATACAACTGAGGGTTATAGCGTTAATGCATGCGTAGAAAATTCCCCTTTGTTCACGACTTTGAGCATCATACTTTTTAGTTTTTCCATACCTGCCTCTATTTTTGTGGGAGGTGGTGCTGGGTTTTGGTATATATTTGAGGGATTGGGGGCAACTGGGATTATTCCTTGCTGAGGTATTTGGTAGGAATTTTGAGGAGATAGGTTATTGGCGATTTCTGCTTGATGACCATGATTATTGAAAAGTAAATAAGTCGTTACTTGTCCTGGCTGGGTATAGCTTCTAGGGTCTATATATGTGCTACTTTGAAGTGGATTAGTGATGGGAAATGAGAGGCCACTTGGATTTTGGGGTATATGGATGTTTGGGAAAGGATATGGTGGGTTTGACAAGAAAGGGTTAAAATTTTGGTAATAAGTATTTGGTGAGAAATTGGTGATTGGGGTGCTGGCGGTTGGTGGAAGGTTAGTGTTTGGCTGAGGGTTTAGGTTTAAAAGATTATGAGAAGTAGATGCTTCTTGAGGGGCTGTAGGGAAAGTGGTTCCCTCAACATTAGGTTTTGGACCTTGTATGAGGTTTGCTATTTGGCTTAATATGCGATCAGCCTATGCTTCCAAATTTTGATCTAGCCACTGTTGCATAGCCGGAGTTGGAGTGTACCCTAGAGCCCATGTATCAGTACCCATTGTAGACTGCTCATTCTCGACGGCCATTCTGTCCAAATCTGTACTCTCTAAACGAATTGATTCCGATATTTTCTGATCTGACCCTAACACTTTCTGATCTGACCCTTGTGCATGTATCTCGTATCAACCGATCGGTACTATCTCTTCCCTTCCAAACTTGGGCCATGTTTCTGAGGAAAAGGGGTTGAAGGTATCAGGAGGGAAGGTTCCGGGCTTTTGGGTTCAAGTACAGTGTGCCTTTATTATATATTTTTTATTATGCATTCAATTTTTCCTAAGATTTATCGGACAACCACCCGCCTTGTTTTGACAGTCTCGGGACTATTCCTGGAATAGTGGATTCTTTCTCCAGAGTATAGAACCTTTGTATTCCACCTGCCTTTCGACTTACCAAGATTAGACTGATCTCAGGCGAAGAGCCTATACTCTTTCCAGAATCCATCATTTAAACGGTTTAGATCGAATATCATAAAAATCATTAGCCAGCCCCTGTGCATATCTTTATTCATATATATTATATTTTTTGCTTTTGTTTGTTTGTTTTTTTTTTTGCAACATGGATTGGTCAATAATTCAGAGATATAAAAATCGATCGGTCCATGAAGTGTCCTGAGAATCTACATGCATTTAACGTTGTTGATGCAGGGGATAGGATGGTCATGGTGTAGGGTAGCAGTTCAGAATATTTCTACGTGTGTGCACGCGTGTGAGGTATCTGAAAAAGCAGTAAAGTCTTTTTTTCCAGATATAAAGCAGTAAGTGGTCTATCTTTCTGTTCTTTATGGATTTTCTCGGCTAATTAGTTTGAATCCTCGAAAGAACGACACGAGCAAGCATGACGGCCATTCAGATCAATAAATAGTAAGAAAAGTGGAGAATCTATTTATTCCTATTAATTACAAATTGGTCCTAATCCCCAAAATAAAATGACATAGTAAAAAATATTTATATATTTTGCGCGAAATAAATAAAGCAGAATAATAATAATAAAATAAAGCAATAATAAGCCCTTTTTTTTTTAGTTAACCTGCCTGAACTTCTAATTTTTTTTATTTGCAACGGTACTCGGAACAAAGCTGCTGCAAATTTCACGATTATTTGCACAAATACATATATAGATATATAAAAATGCAATATTTAAACTTTAAATAAATATAATAAGCATATTTAGCCAAAAGAAAAGAAAACTTGTTTTTTTTTTTTTTGTGAAAAATGAGTTTAGCCCTCTATTTTTATTTTCTTTAAAATAAAAACAACGTCCCCAGCGGAATCGCCACTATGAGTGCCCCAATTTTTCGACCTTTCCCCCGCTGCATGAAGAAGCGGGTGGTTTCAAAACCTTTAAGGCGTGTGGAATACGTCTGGCCTCAATTGTGGACTCAAAATATGATCAACAGAGTCGCCATCTTTATTTTACGGAAAAACAAAGAAAAACCAAATGCAACTAGATTTGTAAAGGGTTCGGAAGCTAAGTTACAAGGTGGGAAGGGGTTAGGCACCCAACTCGTCCTTTTGGTCTCAAAATAGTTTTTTTTTACTAAAATATGCTTTTTTATGTTTATTTAACAGATGAAATAAAACATATATATATATATATATATATATATATATATATATATATATATATATATTTATTTATTTATATATATGTACATATATTATTACAAACTTGCAACAACCTCCTTCTTGGAGTTACAAATACATTTATAGAAATTTGGTCATAATAATGGCTTTTTTAAGTGCTATTTTCCTATAGAAATTCGGGCAGCATAACTGCTTATTTTTATTACATCGTGCTGATCTAAATAGCACTTTTATATATTAAAAACTTTAAATAGCCTACCTCTTGAAGCGTGGGGGTTTTATCCCGTACCAAGCTCCTGGCAGGTCCTAGGGTGCGCTTGCTCTGTCCTTCAGGGAGAGGGAGTCTTTTTTTACTGTTTTGTTGTTTTTCTGTTGCGGAATTCGAGCATAGTTATTGCTTATGAAAGTTGTTTTTGGGCCTCGGGATCCGGGCAGAGCAGCTGCTTGCTTTTTTGCTGTTGTTTGTTTGCAGATGACAGAAATCATGTAGAGCAATGCTTCTTTTTTGCTGATTCAGCGTCTGATTTCGGGCAGGGCAACTGCTCTTTTTGGGATTTTGGGATCGATGGAATAGGGCGAAATCCTAGCAGGGTAACTAGGTTTCACTTTGGCCGGCTGATTTTAGTGTTTGGGGGAGATTTGGCGGAGCTTTGGGGCTAGAGGAATAAATCTCATAGTGCTCTCGGGAGAACTCACCGCGTTGAGTGTGTTTTTCACTGCGTGAACTGTTTGTGAATTCACAAACCGGGGGCCTCTATTTATAGGCTGGGAGAGGCCTTCCTTCGCTGTTAAGTTTTATCTTTCTGTGCTTCATCAGCTTGTACCACGCTCTTGAAAGATTGCACTTTAGGCAAAATGCTACAGTGCACAAAGCACTATTGGGCGCCACCCATGGAGGAAGCTGGGGCGGCGCCCAGCCCTCCTTTTCCTCTTCTTTTTGGCACTTAGGCCCTCTGCATTTCACTGTTTACGTATCCTATTTTTGCTTTTTTGCATTTTCGACCTGTAACTTGACATTTGTTAGTTTTTTAACATGTCTTGATATTTCATGTCATACTACATACCAAGGGTATGAAATTATGGTGTCTACAACATCACAAAACCAAAGCATGTAAATCACAATGCAGGCACGCGGTGCATCGTAAATCTAAAGTTAGTTCTTCGCAATTCAGGCACACGGTGCTCCCTTATATTTTGTTGCATCAATTGTGTTTTGGGATACAACAATTGTGCATTCAAAGGGAAATCTCTAGAAGTCCCGCATAAGTAGTCAGAAGACTTTAAAGAAAGATTCATAAGATCAATTGACGATTTTGAGGAAACTAATAAAATAAATGTTTATCTATCAACCGATGCAAACCAACTATGGAAGACGAAGAGGGAGATGGAGTGGTCCGTCTTAAGAAGAGGAAGACGAAAGATTAGGCAATAGGAATTATTAAGAGGAATACGATAGATTATGCATTATTACAAATTTATGGAAATGGATTTATGCGGTTGAAAATAAGAAGTACTTAAGCAAATAGGATATTTTGGAAAATTTACTAGCCTTCAATTTATCCCCATTAGTAATGTATCTGGAATTGGCAAAAATGGTTGGGTGATAACATGGCCGGTACCTTATGGAGAAAATATAATCCCAAAAGTCAACGATAATTTTTTTAAACTGCTACAGTACACTTTTGGAGGGAAATAACGAAGATACCCTTAATGAAGAAAAGGCACGCGGATAAATCCACAGTCCAAATTTGTGTGTCACTTAAAATTTGGGCGTCACAAGGGAAAAATTGTGCATCGCAATGTAAAAGTTACTGCTCAAAATTTGGGCATCGCAAGGAAAAAAATTTAGCGTCGCTTAAAATTTTGGGCATCGATCATTAAATCCTCACTTTGACTTGATAGTGACATCCGCCTAATTTCTTTTTTCACTTTTATTTTTCCCTTTTCTAACCTCATTTCTAATTTACTCTTTCTTCCCCTTTTCGAGACGAAAAGACCCGTCTCCCTCTCTCACCATTCCGACCAAGGGAAATAATAGTTTTTAGTGCATACTTGTTTATGGGTTCATTGTTGTAGTTATTATGATGATGACAAATGTATGATTGTTGTATTTCATAATTGACTCCATTGACAAAGAACTTCACAAATCTTGACGCATTGATCATCTCTCTTTGACAACCTTCCAAATGAGCACCGCTGTTGCCTTAAACAAAGAAATTCTTTCAAGGTAAAAAAAGTTTCACGATTTCTCCCCTTTTCTCGATCTATTTCGCCCTCCCTTCACCACTCTTGATATTTTTATCACTTTCTTTCTTTCAATCTATTGTCCTTGCTTCAAGCTCTGACTGATACAAAGGTAAAATTCATGAGCGGGTACATGATTTTGGGCGTCGCCCACATCGGAGGTAACAATGCCCAAATCGGAGGCAAAGATGTCCAAATCATAGTCAACGACGCCCAAATCATAGGCAACGATGCCCAAATCATAGGTAACGACGCCCACATCGGAGGCAACGACGCGGCCGACGCCCACATCATAGACAACGATGCTCACAAGGTTTTAACCCAATTCCTTTTTGAAGCCTGCTTCTCCAACTTTTAAGGCTGCGTGTTGTCTAAAAATTAGTTTTAAGGCAATTTGATAAAGTTCATGATCTTCGTCTTTGATTGCTATTAAAGGTAATGGCCCTGAAAGAATACAGACGGAAGACTCAATCAATTGCAATTTGTGAAGCATCTTTAGCATTCGCAATCTCTATTATTCTATAAAATTGCTCAATGAGTTTAAAGAGGTGAAATGACGATGTATTGTAAAGGTTGAATTTAACAAAATGGCTATGAAATTTTGAAAGGACAATAGGATGAAGATAGACATTTAAGAAAGAATTTAAATTTAATGAAATTGGACTTATGAGGTTGAAAACAAAAGGGAAACACTGTAGCGGTAATAATTTCAGAAAAGAGGACCGACCCGTAATTATTCATAAATGGTTTACATACTAGGCCCAATGGGTTTGAACCGTGTGGGCTCAACCCAATGACTATTTCCCAATTATCCCAAAGGCCTTGGCCATAAAAGTAGCCCACGCTTCCCATTACTAGACGAGTGGACGACCTAAATCTTCTCGCACTTTGGTTGAAAACAGTTGAGAGTGGTTACCTGACTTAATGGAGGGATAGTATGGTCATTTTCATAGTCTGTACTTATCCCACTACATACGAGCCAACGAGGTCGGTCCCTTTGACAGTGTCTTGAAAGTTGCAACTATAAAGCACGAGAAAGAATTGTTGTATGTGGCAGTTTTCGGACTTCCAAGTCTTAGACAATGATTGTAGTTTACAGGCCAAGAGTTTAAAAGTGATCATTTACACCCCTTGTAGTTCCTTCCTTAAAAGTGCAATGGTTACTTTCACAAAAAGCCAATTTACTTATCGTTTGTTGTGGTGATGACGGTTATTGAATGACTTTTAATGAAGCCAATTGTTAAACTTGATAGTAAATTTTTATGTATATTTCAAAAAGGATGAAATGAAGACAATCTATTTATTAATGAATAGTTGTCTTATTTTTATTGAATTAAGCTTCATAAATCAACAATGAAACTTTCCAAATCTCAAAATACAAGGAATTCATGTAATAATGCTTTATATTTAGTGCAGTATAAAAAGTAGGGATTTTTCTTTTCAATAAGATGAGATTTTGCGGTGTTTAGTATATCTATAACACAATCGTTAACTTATTTTCTTCTATTTACCTGATTAAAAGATTCTTCCATAACATTATCTTATCACATAAATGTTACATATAGAAATACATAAATCTCATATCTAGACCCACTCTTCATATTCTCACCACTAACGTAAGGCATAAATAGACAAAATTATTCTAAGGGCCGTTCTTGACTTTTTAAGGACACAAAGCCAAAAAAAAAAAAAGAGAGAGAGAGAGAGGCTCCCAATAGAAAGAAAGACAAAATTTAAACATTCGTATGTGTGTATAGTATTCTCTTTGTTCTGGACAAAGAGTATATTATTCTATTTTGCAATGTTTTACTTAAAGAGTTCACTTTCAAAAATTAAGGTATAAAAGTGTTATTTAATGACTAATAAATAAACTACTAAAAATGTCATTTTCTAATAAAAATTGACTTTCAAACGGGGACTATTTGCATGGAACAGATAAAGTATATAACTATGAGTAAAATTTTCATCCACTAGTGGAATAGATTTTTTTTACATAAGTGGCCTTAGAAACATGTCACGTGTCAATCACAATCTTTTTCTTAATTTTTTTTTTAAATTTTTGGTTGGTCACGTGTTATGTTTCAAAGACCACTTGTATAAGAAAGATTATATACTGCGGGTGGATACAAATTTAATTCTACAACTATAAAACTAGAATATAACTGTTTCATTATACAAGTTCATGCACAAATTATTTTGAATCTAGATAATAATATAATACTTGGCCAAAATGGAAACTTGGAGAGAGAGTGAGAGACTTGTGGAGAAGAGGAACCAAAAAATTCCGATGTTACAAAACTCTTCATATTTCTTTTATTTTTATAAACATATTTTCTTTTATTTTAGACCTAAATAAGTTTATTTAATATTTGAGCCCTTATATTTTCTTAATGATAAAAACACATGCCTATACCTATAACTATTTTGAAAACAAAATCCATTTTTCCCTTCCACCGTACACGGGACAACTTCATGTTTCTTTTCTTACCTAATCTCATGTTCCATTCAAATGCACATCTTTTAAGTTCTTTTTTTTTGTAACACATTGCAATGCACATATTCTAGCTACCTTTTTAAAATAAAAAATAGATGTACAATTATTCTTTTTGCACTCATTGTATAATAAGTTGAGAAACACAATTTATGATCGTAATATATGTACAACATTGTCAGCGCACATGAGTATTACTAGTTAGATTAATATTACAGATATGAAAGTTTTTTTTTTGTTTTTTAAGAGATACGCAAATATTCTCCTCGAAATATAAAAAAGATGCCCAAAAAATTCATAATAATATATAAAAATATTTCATGTTATATATATATATATATATATATATATATATATATATATATATATATATATATATGTATGTATATATATATGTATATATATATGTATGTATGTATGTATATATATATGTATGTATGTATACATATAAATATATGTACAATGGATAACCAAAAATTTAGGATCTTAAATGGTTGCATCGCGCCCTTGCTCATAGCCCGACCCTGATTATTTCCGTAATAATTTACTTTGGTTGCTATTTTACTTCATTGTCTCTTTAATATTTTGATAAAAATATCTCTTCCAAATATCATAAATCGCCTGGGGGGTGGTTAGACGTGAGGGCGATGTGTGGTCTCAGGTTTGATCCCTTCCATACCCCCTTAGGAGGAAGGAAAAAAAATATCATAAATCTGTAAATGAAAAATATTAGTACTATCTTTCATAAAAATATTGCAAGTTAAGTAATTAAATATTTAAATATTCATTACTACTTAAATGTGGTTGACTAATCACTTTCAGCTTAAAAGGACTCAAATATAACTCGTCTCAAACTTGGACGGGGTAAATTGCAAAGTTATATCTTCAAACTACATTGGAGTACATACTCTGTTCAGTCCTCTCCGTCTCTTCCAGTCTCTCGTTCTCCGCTTAAAGCACCGCAAAGATAGGCCCCACCACCCCGCATCTCCCTCCTTCTCTGTCCCCCTTTTTGTTTAAACTCAAAACAAGCAAGCAAATCCCCCTCTTAATTTTCTCTCTCCTCGTTCATCTCTCTCACTCTAACTTCTACTTACTCTCTCTCTCTCTCTCTCTCTCTCTCTCTCTCTCTCTCTATATATATATATATATATGCATACGCATTCTGTATCTATAAACTCAGTTGTACGAATTGAACGGCTGCGGGAGTTACTTGATTAAGGGAGGGGTGATGGCTTATAGGAACGGTAATCAAAAAGGGACGGTGAAATTGGATCGGCCAGTATCTGCTCTTCGAGCATCTTCTTCCTTCAAATCGGGACTTCCTCAGGGGAGGACGTCGTCCTCAAATGTCCGCCGCAGCAGTAGCGGCTCTCTTGGCGTCAAGGACTACTACGACTCCGGTCAGTTCCGTACAACTCGTTTGCTCGAACTCAATCAATTTTAGTTTTTATCTGTTTGTGATCTCATTGTGTAATCTAACTAGACTTGCTATATAGTTTAGTTCAATTTAGTGATTTTTTTTTTCGTAATGCCGTTGATGCTATTTAGTCTAGCTCAAATTAATAATTATTTTCGTAATGCCGTTGATTGTAATTGGTAATTGAGTTTGATTTTGTAACGCGATTTGGATTTTGTCATTTAGCTGATCCGAAATGTTGCTTCATTTGGAAATTATTAGTTAAGTAACTTCACTATTTAGTTCCAGTGCACTAGGAATTAGAATACTTAATGTTAGGGAAAAAGTAATTTGATATATTCACTTTGGGAAATGCTATTGCCATATTATGTCGGTTTCTGCTAGCTGCCAATGATATGTTGCAGCCAGTTTTTTCGTATGCGTTTAAGGAATACACACAGCTTTGATTGTCGCCAATATCACTTTGGCAGTGATGTCTCCCACACATATCCTTATGCTTGGCGGTAATTTTTGTGTTATTGGATATTTGTTCTTATTTATGCTAATGAAATAAGTAACATGTGGACGCTTGCATGTGATTCATTTGTACGAGTTGAGCTTATCTGTATCATATCCTCGGTCTAGATTATTTTTCTTATGATTGAAACAACTTTGGGGAAAGGCAGAATTGCTGGTAGACCTGTTTCTTGTGAGCATATTAGTGGCAAGAACCAAGTAAATAGTGGGTACAGAATCTAGAATCTGGATAGAATTCACAATGGATAAACTGAAACCTGCTAAGGGGCTTGTTCTCTTCGTCTTTGTTGCTCCGTGGGTGCCAACAAGTGTCAAAATATGATATGTGCCACGTGGTTCGTGAAAAGTGAATATTTTCTTGCACTAATTTGCTTCTTCGCCTAGTCTAGAGAGTTTACGTGTCTCATTTGTTCAGATACAGAATTAGAAAAAAAGATCACTTTGTTAGATTTTTATTTTGATCATTTGGAGACCGTTCTGATTAATGTGCTTGCAGCTTATATACCATAGATAAGATCAATAGTAGACTGGCTGATTGCACATGTTTTGGGTGTATGCATCCCACATGGAGGGACACAATGTAGCATTTGGAATTAAATGATTATGCAAATAAACTTTAAAGGCTACTGATAATTTGTGTAAACAAACTTTATATATGATTTAATAGATTTCATAGGTTTCCAGTTAACACCTTCTGACATTATGCAAAAGGGGTTGTGAAAATGGTTAGGAAAGTATAAGTTGGCTATATGATGATATAAGCTGAATGCAGCTAGACACAACTCAACTCATCCTTTCTCCCAATTTCCTCCGTCAGCTACATGAATCTTTTTTTGCTATTCCATTCTGTCCAAAGGCGAGGTTGACTACAGCTAGACCGATATCAAAATTTTGGTTATGCTAACATGAAGTAGTATTTCAACGTGAATCAGTTTTTGCCATTCGGTCCTGTCCTAGGCAAGGTTGACTACTGCTAAGCGGATTAATTTTTTTTTTTGTGGCAAAACAAGCCTTAATGGTTACGCCGCAGTATTTCCGATCTTTTTGGAGCTTTCTAAAAGACGAAAACCAGGGATATCTTTATCTAATGCCTCGAATGCAGTGCCTTTATCTGTACCTTCTTATTTCCTCAGACATTTTAGTGATTCTTTCTGTTCCTCAGCATTCCTCACACGTTTCCATTCTTTATTTCCTATTTTTTTTCTTGTTTCAAATATATGAAGACTGCAGATAGAGGTGCTGAGTTGCTTCTACCTCGTATGGTTGCTTGGTCTTCTTATCATACTAGACTCTGTTGGCTGTGTATCGTTCAGGTCAGAAATGTGCATTTCATAATTATCCTGGAGACTTTGAACCAATAATTTGGTACGGAGATGTCTTGATTTGTTGACTTTCAAATAATATAAGAAGGGAAACAAGAAAAGATATAGTGGGTAGGGATGTGTAGATGGTTCATATTTATGGTTTTAAGGTGTTCAAAGTAGCAACACGTTGTTAACAACATGTTCTTGCTCCGTGCCCAACTATATGTGAGTGGGTATGTTGAGACTCTAAATCTACATTGGGTAAAGTGAAGCCTTGTAATCACATTATAAGGATCTTGGGCCACACATGTCACAAGCCAATTGGTTTTGAGATGGATTCTCAGTCTTTAAGAATGTCTTTCAGCATAGTTTAGTCCTCTTTTTACCGTTCCTTATGGATGTCTTGGCATGATTTAGTCCCCTTTACCATTCCTTATGGATGTCTTCTTGTTTACAAGATTGGTAAGATTAGATGTTTTGTGCAGTTCTGCAACTCATGAAATTGTTGAAACAACTCCACAGAGAAGAAATCCTCTCCCTTGATGTAGATTGGTTGCTGTATTCTTCCAGAAACTAAGTTGAGTAAATTTTCATAATGGCGGTCTGTGCTCCAAGCTTCCAACAAACTGTCAACCTAGCTATACAACATTTGGTGGATTGAAAGTTTGTTACTTTGTCCTTACTCCTTAATGATGAAATTTTGGTTACACCATATTAATCCATGGATTTTTGGTACCATTCCCATATAGCACCCCCAATGAGAACCTATTGAGGTATTCAAACAATGCTGGAGGATTTGGGATTAACACCTTTAGATTGATATATCCATATACTCTGAGGAGCGAAAAAAGGCATATAACAACATTTAGGAGTTAAATAGTTTTCTTGTAAATGAAAACATGAACTTTGGTGGAGGAATAAAGATTTTTTTTTTTTGATAGGTGAATATTGCATTTATTATGGAAAAAAAATGAACATGCTCATATTTATCAAATTCTATGATAAAACTCGCATTACATTTGTAGAGTTAACTCTATAACCACTTAATGCATTCTTTTTCACCTCTATATACATATAGTAATGTGGTGCTCACCAATGACTAAGCTAGTGGTTGAAATTTCTTCGATTCCCTAAAGGATGCCGGAGCTTTTATGGAGAGTCAATTTTTGAAATTTTTTTTTTTTAAATTTATATAGTACTTTGGTAGAGTCATGCAATTAGGTTTAGCATCTTAGGCTTATGAATTGATTTGATGTTCATCATCATAATTAAGTTTTGGATCATGAAAACTGGTATTGCTGAACATTGGCTGTGTGTTCTTGAATCTTACTTATTGAGTGTCAGGATTCAATAATTGCTGCAAGAGCTTTCCGTGCTTATCTTATTGCCGTATTGCATCATATATCACTACTCTTTCATTAAACTACTTATCTATCTTTTGCTGCCATTTCCGTTTCATCATTATTATATACTGCATATAACAGGCTAGGAGAGGAACACAAACTATTTCATGAAAAAATATTGTAAATAATGAACTAATATTGGTGTTCAAATTCATATTGCAGATATAACTCCAATATGAATTTTGAATTATTTCATCCTTTCTTATTTTTTTCCCACACAACAATGAGAGACTCAAAACTGATTTTTCATAGTTGTACTACAGTTCCTGGAAGAGTTCGAGTTGCTGTAAGATTGCGCCCTCAAAATTCTGAGGAGTTGGTGGCAGATGCTGATTTTGCCGAATGCGTGGAACTGCAGCCCGAGGTGCACAGTAGTATACCTCTTATAAATTATATAGCACCTCTTATAAATTGTATAATCTTAATTAAGATTTTAAGAAGTTAGCTATATACTTTCACGTTAGATATTGTGGAATTTTTTAATGATGCCAAAATACATTTAATTCTGATTTAATCTCAGCTTAAAAGGTTGAAGCTTCGAAAGAACAATTGGGATTCAGATACTTATGAATTCGATGAGGTGCTCACTGAATTTGCTTCACAGAAGCGTGTCTACGAAGTTGTTGCAAAACCTGTTGTGGAGGTTTGTTGGGCTGTGCATTTACTTATGAATTATGAATTTTATTACCAAGAATTTGTGTTATTGGTTGCTGGAATTTTATAATGCAACTTTTATTAAGGGGACCTTTAATTATTCAATTTGCTCAACCACTTAGCGAAATTTGCAGGGTTCTGGCTTCAACTTTGTCTAACTTAAATCATACATTTCTTTTTCTAGCACTGAAGCCTCTAAATTATTGTTCTTTATGTTTTTTAGAGTGTTCTAGAAGGTTATAATGGGACGGTGATGGCTTATGGTCAAACTGGCACCGGGAAGACTTTTACTCTTGGACGGTTAGGCGATGAAGATACTTCAGCTCGTGGAATTATGGTTCGTGCAATGGAGGATATACTAGCAAATATCTCTTTGGACACTGATTCCATAGGGATCTCATACTTGCAGGTTATTATGTTCTAACGGCATCTGAATATTTGTTAAAGATTCATTGTTTTGATAGTTATTATTTTTAAAACTTCATTTATTTTTTATATTTGCCATGTCATCTCAAATGTTTATAAATTCTTTGCTTCTAATGTTGATGTATATTCTTTTGATAAACATTGGCAGCTTTACATGGAGACAGTCCAAGATCTGCTAAATCCAGCAAATGATAATATTTCAATTGTAGAAGATCCAAAAACCGGTGATGTTTCTGTACCAGCTGCGACTCTTGTAGAAATTAGAAGCCAGCAGGGTTTTATGGAGCTGCTGCGATTAGGGGAGGCTCACCGAGTTGCTGCAAATACAAAGCTAAATACTGAATCTTCTCGTAGTCATGCTATTCTCATGGTAAATTATTGAAGCATGTTTTTTGATTCTTCTGATATACCCTCAAGTGATCTCTGTGTTGCTCCTATGCAATTGAACACTGATTGAGTGGGATAATTTTTTTTTTTTTTGTATTACTCAACTCAGGTGCATATTAAGAGGTCTATCTCGGGGTTGGAATCTGATTGTTCAAGTGAGAATGATCACTCTTCTCAATTGGGCAATAATTTTAAGCCACCTATTATTCGCAGAGGAAAACTAGTTGTTGTAGATCTTGCTGGTTCTGAGCGTATTCACAAGTCAGGTGCATACGCACATACATTAAACTTGCGCCTTACATTTTACTATGTAAACTTCTTACACGGTGGAACTTTCCTCTTTCTTTGTGTTTTTCCTTTTTTCCTTTTTTGTCAGGGAGTGAGGGGCACACGCTAGAGGAAGCCAAGTCTATCAATCTTTCACTAAGTGCATTAGGGAAGTGCATAAATGCACTTGCAGAGAATAGTCCTCACGTGCCTGTTCGAGATTCGAAGCTTACAAGGTTGCTTAAAGATTCATTTGGAGGTTAGATTTATTGATTTTAATAGTATGAGCAACTTAGAAGTTGGTTAGATTTCATTGTTTCTCATCCACATATTAATATGCTGAAGCTTACTTCAAACTTGACTAAGCACAGTACTACTTCATGTTCTAGATACCAACCATCTCCTACTACCCATTTTCTCCTCTTGCATCCCATTTTTCTTGAACATCAATTTTTGTTATACTTTTCAAAAGTAGGCGTTGCCTGCAATATGTTTAAATGCTTTTACATCTGCCCTTGCATTTCTTATTTTGTTTGTAGGCACAGCAAGAACATCGTTAATTGTGACTATTGGCCCCTCGCCACGCCATCGTGCCGAGACATCAAGTACCATATTATTTGGACAAAGGGTGAGCAACAAGGGTTTGAATTCAGAAGACACTTTTTTTTCCATTCGTTTGGTGTAGAATTCTTGTTATCTTTGAGTTTGATTTTTTTAAAATTTAGTTTGAGTTGTTGTGTATATGAAATAGTTGTATTTTATACATGTGCTTGGTGATTCAAATTTCTGAGCTCTTAACAGGCTATGAAGGTGGAGAACATGCTGAAAATCAAGGAGGAATTTGATTACAAAAGTCTGTCTAGAAGGCTTGAATTACAGATTGACAAACTTATTGCAGAAAATGAAAGGCAGCAAAAAGCTTTTGAAAATGAGGTTGAAAGAACAACATTAGAAGCACAAAAACGAGTCTCTGATGCTGAAAGGGATTTTGCGGAAGCTTTGGATGTGAGCTTGAATATTTTTCTTGTCTCTGAACATTTTTTTCATTTCCCACAATTAATTTTAAAACTTTAATCAGGATCTATTATGATGAGCGTGTTGTGTGTTGAGCTGAGGATACTCTTGATGTATTCAGATCCTATATATTTATTTTCTATTTTATTCTTTTCACACTTCCAATTTGGTGTTTCCTATTGAGGCAGAGGCTATTTGCTAATGACACATAAAGTTTATGTTTCTTTGCAGAGGGAGAGAATGAAATGTCAGGTGGATTACATGGAATCAATTAAGAAGCTTGAGGAGAGGTGGGTGAACAATCAACAAAAGAATGGCAGTAATGGCGTGACTAATGGCAGCTGCAGTGCAGAGGTACTCACTTTCTGGCACTCCATAGATTTTATTGTCAACATAGGTTGATGTCTTGAGATATCATTCCCTTGTGTGATGGAAGACTAAAATTAGTTTATGTTGCAAATTTCTTTTTGATAAGCTTCTGTTTGGGTTCAATGAGGAATCCACCATATATTAATCTAGTTTGACACACTAGTCTAAAATACTGCGCTGGCAGGTGCTTCATGCACAAAATTACATTTGATTGCCCATTAATGCATTGTTTTTTTCGTTGCATACTTCTCTTTTGGTACCTATAAAGAAAGTTATTTCTCTTTTTTGTACCAGGGGCATGGCTATGCTAGTGAGGATGTTTCAGAATTGAGAAGTATGCTTCAAAGTGAAATTAGCCTGCGAAAGGAGGCTGAAGAGGAGATTCGCAATCTTAGAAATCAACAACCTCAATCTGCTGAGGTATGCAGTTCTCTGGGATAGGATATGCTAATTTATCAGTATTATAGGGTATTTCCTAGTTTCGTCTTCTGGAATTGGTAATATATTGTAAATTATTCTGTTTACTAGGCTGGTGTAAATGCTCATATATTAAAACTTCAAAAAATGTTGGAAGATGAGATTAATCAAAAACAGAAACTGGAAGAAGAAGTGATGTTGTTGAGAAGCCAGTTGTCGCAATTGACGTTTGAAGCTGGCCAGGTAATTGCTTATAAAAGTTATCCAATTTAAGAGATGGAGAGCAGGGGGGTGGGGTGGGGACATTTTGGGGTACTGCATCTTAGCCTTCTATTAGACCCTATGCAACTCTAAGTTCCTTCGATGTTTTGCTTTGCTGTTTCAGCTTCAGTACTCACAGCTTAAGGATGGAGGAAATGGAGATAGAGCATCAATATCAAATCTCCATGAACAGGGTATGTATGAGGGTCCCACAGTTTTGCTGCTTAGACCTGTCTATTTGCAGGCCCAGCCCTGGGCAGGTGCAACATGGGCCTTCGCACAGGGCCCCAATTTCAAGGGGGCCTAATTTTATAGATATGTAGGCTATTTTAATTTACATATATTACAAATAACGTAAGTAAAAGAAAAAAGAATTGATTGAGTATATTCTTTTTATTGCAAACTGTTTAAACGAATGAAGAATATCAGTTTTTAGTAATTATTTAATACTCCCGCCGTTTTCAAATTATCATCCTCCTTTTCTTTTTCGTCTGTTCTAAAATAATTGTCTTCTTTCAAAACTTTCCTTTTTAGGAAAACACTTTTACCACTTTACCCTTACCTTTTCTACCTACTTTAATTATGGCCACATACTCAAGGGCATTAAAGGAAACAACACATTCACTAATATTTATAATACAGTCAAATCTTTTTTCTTAAACAGTGTGCCGGGTCAAAGAGGACAATAATTTGAAAATGGAGGGAGTACTTATTTTTCTTATATGTTTGTAGGTATTATACATTTTCAATACTTTAAATCTGAAAAGTCAAAAAATTGTTCCTCTAAAAATTGTATTTTTATATTTTTTAAGGACCTCTTTTTATCTTATCGCTCTAGATCACCAAAAGTTCAGGATTGGCCCTGTCTGTTTGTATTCCTTATGTTTTTTCCTTTTTCTCTGCTTCCAATCAACAGTTGGATTGCAGAAGATCTTGTCATTGCTAGAATCGGAAGATCCTAATGTGCGGATGCATGCCGTGAAAGTGGTGGCCAACCTAGCTGCGGAAGGTCATTATCTGTTTCTTAAAAACATTTTATTCAAAGTTTTTCTGCCTATTTTATGCAATTGTAGAGCATAATGCTTAACCTTTTGGCTTTGTTTAAGGTTGTTTCATATATGAAATTTTTGAGATTTTTTGACACTCGTTTTTAGGGTCATCTTTTGGTTCGAAAATAGATAAAGTTGGATCAAGGACCATTGACAATTTTTATTTTTTATTTTTTATTTTTTAATGTCAAATGCAGTATGAACTAGTCTATGTTACCTGGAATTGGCTACAAGGATCCAATATGGCCATATGGGTGTGGATCTAAGTGTAGGATCCGACAATTTTTTTGAATTTTGCACTAAATGTAGTGTAAAACTGTCACACCTACACCCTTGTTGTGCTGTGTTGACACGTGTACTTGGACAAAAATGAAGGTCCAGGTAAAATAGGAACTAGTGGCAGATGGCTACAAAATGGAATAAGCAAATAGCGCTGCATTTGTTAGAGATCCCTCTGTTTCTGCTATGGCTTGAGGACCCAACCTCCTGGTCAAGAGAGCTTGGATGCTATTTGTTGAAGTTGAGGTCATTGGTGGTTACTTTAGGTCCTGCATCACGTTCCCGTGATGCTATTTAAAGCACTTTTACATGGAGAACCACAGATCTTGGTTTATTAACATCTTAAGGATCTTGTTGGGAAAACTTAATTATTAGTTGTAGAAGTGTGAAAACATTGAAGTTCTCGGACTATGAAGAACTAGTAAATCAATGGAATAACAAAAAAGCATGGTACCTGAAAATTTAATGTTATTCTGGACGTATTAGTTATTGAAGTGTTACAGCACATGATGTAAAGTTAAAAGAGCAAGGTTGGAGAAAGCACGTAATGTATGTCACCTAGCTCATTATCGGCTTCCAGAAAATAAATAAATAAATAAATTAAAAATTTGTATTAAAAATTTGTGTAAGTGCGAACACATAAATACGGTGGTAAAAGTTTCAAAGTTGCTTTACTATGATGGAAGAGGCAATATATAGATCAGCGTGCTGTTATTGTTGTCTTGATGGTAGTTGCGTATTGATCTTAAATAACGTAAACTAGTTATCTCACTTGGTTAAGTTGAGCAAGAATTGTAGCAGAGAGAGAGAGAGAGATATATATATATAGAGGTTTAGGCATCAAAAACCTCAAAATCTTCAATGTTGCCTTGTTGGGAAAATGGTTATGGAGGTATGTTATTGATAGGGACGCTTTTTGGAAAAAGTGGTGGTATGTATATATGGAGAGGGAGGAGCATGAATGGTCCCTAGTGCTATTTCTACACCTTTTGGGGTGGGAGTTTGGAATGGGATTTGTAAAGGATGGGTTGCTTTTGAGGCATATTTCTTTTGAGATAGGGAATTGTGCTTCTGTTAGATTTTGGAAAGATAAGTGGTGCGATGATCGGGAGTTGTGGAGATCCTTTCCTGATTTGTTTAATGTAGCAACAGATAAGGATTGCTTGGTCAACTCTGTATTGCACTTGGAGGATGGCAGCGTGTCTTGGTGCCCTACGTTTCATAGAAATTTACAAGACTGGGATTTGGATTCTTTAACTCAGTTTTTCAATAAGTTATACTCTCACAAGGTAAATCACCACGTGGATAGAATGATGTGAGTAGGTTCTAAAAGCAAGAATTTGCCAGTAAAGTTTTCTACCTTCGTCTGTCTTCGAGAGAAAGGGTCTCTTTCCCTTAGAAAACAATTTCAAAATCTAAGGCTCCTAGTAGAGTTGCTTTTTTTTTTTTTTTGCCTGGGAGACTGTCTATAAACCCATCCTTACAGGAAATAACTTGAGAAGACGACATAAAACTTATGTTAACCGGTGCTTCATGTGCAAAAGGAATGGAGAGAGTGTCAATCATTTGTTGCGACATTGTCCGATGGTGAAGGAGCTATGGAATATGCTTGTGTCTTTTCAGGATATTATGGGTAATGCTGAGATCGATCAAAGAGCTCTTTCTGAGTTGGGTAATATATAATCGAAGGAGGAATCTGATTTCGAAGATTGATCCTTTGGGTCTTTGTTGGACTATTTGGAGGGAGAGAAACCACAAGGCCTTCGATAATGAGGAAGGGTGAACACACTGCTCCACACTGTTTTTTTCTTGTGTTCAGAATCAGGGCTTCCTTGTCTTGTTCATTTGTAGAGTTTGTGAATAGTTTTCCTATTACATAATTTTCCAGGATAGGGTATACTTCTAGTGTACACAAGATGTGTCACCTGTTTTGACGCAGTTTTCTTGGTATATAACATTTTACTTATAAAAAAGAAAGTTATCACACTCTCCCTCCCCATCCCAAAAAAATATTGCACTAAAATTTCTACTATTTTTAGAAAATGGGACTATTTTTTTGGGAGAAACCAAAAGGGACTTTTTTTTTTGGACAGAGGGAGTATTACTTATTATATTCATGTGTACATTTGAGCCTGAGACTTGTCCCCTTCTCCTGATTATTGGTTGATCACTCGTCTGGTTATCTACTAGAGTTACCTTAGGCAAGTTGTCACTTTGGCCTCGCTTTCTATCTATAATTGTTCCTTCATGTCTTCATCCTTGCTGGTTCTCGAGCAACTATTCAGAAATTTTCTAACGTTCTGGCTCCACATTCGACAGACATAATGGAGAATGCAAAATTCTTTGCTCAAACTTTCCTTGTTTCTGGGGTTTCTGATGACTGAGAAGGCATTAAATATGTAGTTAATGCTTACTCATGTATCATTGCTTTCATGTCTATTACTCCCTCCATTCCTATATAAGTATCTTGTTTTGACTTTTAAAGTCAATTTGATTTTTTTCATATGAAAATTTGACGTGTATTTTTTTAAAACAATAAACTTATAATTTTAGTACATACACACCGCAATTTCATTTGAAAAACAATCAATGTGATTTTAAAAGTCAAAACGGGACACTGTTGAGAATAGGACATGCAACTATTCGTGTTTTGGACATGTGCATTGCAAATTATAGGCTTGGGCGATCGCTCAGTGTTTTGACTGAGCGACCGCTTGATCAAAATTCCTTCGAGCCAGGCTACTGTATTTGGGCTGAGCGACCGCTCAACCCCGTTTTTTGGGTTTTGCTGCTTTATCCGTTTTTCGCCCTTTTAAGGGTTTTAGGGTTTCTATTGTATCCATATAAATAGTTGTATACCTAGAACGTTTGAAGGTGAGTCTCTAATAAAATTTCGACAGTCCGTTGGCCCCAATCTCTCTCTTCTTTGTGATTGATCCTATTATACTTTGTTAATTTGTTTGCTAGTCTTCCGCTGTGCACAACAGACACATATTTAGATTACCTTCTCTGTTATTCTGGGTGGCACAAAAGGTTCCCTTTTGGAGTCAACTATGTATTCAGCTGTTGCACTGAAGTGGTTAGATGTACTCACAAGTTACTGCTGCTAATGTTGTCTGTTGTAAAAATCAGTACCTAATATATTCACAAAATTAGTCTTAAGCTCACGTTTTCTCTTGAACTTCTCCGAGAGACTTAAGGGTTGGGGAGGAGGGCGACAACACACACACACCACACTCCTCCCCTTCCCCCAAAAAAAAGGAAAAAAAGCAGTCTTGCCTATCAAAGCTTTTAGCATATTGGATTGATCTTTGCTCCATGATTTGTAGAAGTAAATCAGGAAAGGATAGTTGAAGCTGGTGGTCTCACATCGTTGCTGATGCTTCTTAGAAGCTTTGATGATGAAACAATTTGTAGAATAGCAGCCGGTGCAATAGCCAATCTTGCAATGAATGGTATGTTCTCTCTCTCTCTCTCTCTCTCCCTCAGTTGCCTACTAATGATCTTGGCTGGGGGGAACAACATTTCACAATAATGTTTTTCTTTTGTTCATGGGTGTCTATGCAGAAGCAAATCAAGAACTTATTATGGGTCAAGGTGGAATCAGTCTTTTGGCAATGACAGCGGCTGATGCTGAGGATCCTCAGACCCTACGCATGGTTGCTGGAGCCATTGCTAATCTATGTGGGAATGGTAAGACTCAAATTCATTTACATATTAGTTCTCTGAATCATCAGGATGGGATCTGTTCCTTAGCAATAGTTCTCTGAATTCTTTATTGATTGTCCTTTTCTACACTGGATTCCCAGATAAATTACAGACAAGGCTAAGGTCCGAAGGTGGTATCAAGGCTTTACTAGGAATGGTCAGGTGTAGGCATCCAGATGTTCTTTCACAAGTAGCACGTGGAATCGCAAATTTTGCAAAATGCGAGTCCCGAGCCTCTAGTCAAGGTAATGGCTTGTCATATGAAATTTTTACATTTGGCATGAAGGGAATTGATAATACTAAATTTTAACTTTATTAATATGCTGCTGCTACCATGTTAGGTACAAAATCTGGACGATCACTTTTGATAGAAGATGGTGCACTTCCATGGATTGTGCAAAATGCCAATAATGAAGCATCACTAATTCGGCGTCACATTGAGCTTGCACTCTGCCACTTAGCACAACATGGTAAGTTAAGTTCTCTATTTCTAGGAGTAACATATGTATTATTTTCTTGAAATCCTGGTTTGAACAGTTTTATCTATAAATTACTTTATTTACGAGACGCATCTGGTTAGTCTCATATGGAATATAGCATAGTTAAATCGCCTAAAAAAATTACCGGCACCTCTTAAAAAGATTGTGATTCTCTTGACTTTTTGACCTCAGAGGTGAACGCAAGAGACATGGTCAGTGGAGGCGCCCTTTGGGAGCTAGTTCGTATCTCACGGGACTGCTCTCGTGATGACATACGATCTCTTGCTCGACGGACATTGACTTCAAGCCCAACCTTCCAAACCGAATTGCGGC
This sequence comes from Codonopsis lanceolata, assembly GCA_013146195.2. NCBI lineage: Eukaryota > Viridiplantae > Streptophyta > Magnoliopsida > Asterales > Campanulaceae > Codonopsis > Codonopsis lanceolata. The sequence goes on along the minus strand of CM028383.1, from coordinate 10,741,109 downwards.
GCTTAAGAATAGAGGTGTAAATCTTTGCGACGTTTTCCATGAACCAGGCAACAAATGAGGTACGTAAAGTGCTCTTTGTTGTCTCTTGGGTTCTGTAAATGTATTTATTGTTTGTAGTTGAATGAGTTGGCAGCCGACAAATTATATATTGGCATTTTTGTATGGGTTGCCACCTTCATGCCGTTGCCTTATCTATATTAATTTTGTGTAAATTGATTTATTCATTTAATGAAATGTTGTATTATTCATCAAAGTTCTCAATAAGCTAAGCTGAATGTTTGTATCATTTTGATGAACTTATGTTCCTAAATGTGAGATTGTTTGTGTTTTAAATTCAAGCATGGCTTGTGAAGAATGGAACTTGTGTTGAGAAAAAGAGAGCATTTGGTGAATAACTTTTCTGTATATTTTCAATGAACATAGTACAACTTATATACTCATATACAAGAGACAATTAATCCTATATCTAAGGTTAAGAATGTGTGATCCACCAATTGTGGGATATGATTTATGCTAAACAGGGGAAGTTAACTAAGGCCGTATATTACAAGAATATTTCCTAAATCTTAACACTCCCCCTCAAGTTGGAGAGTGAATATCGTGAAGTCCCAACTTGCCACGTAACGTTATAAATTGATCCTTCCCTAATGCTTTTGTGAAGACATCTGCTAGCTGGAAGTGAGTAGGAATGTAGGAAGGACTGATCAAACCTGCTTGCAACTTTTCTCTAACTATGTGGCAATCTATTTCAATATGCTTTGTACGCTCGTGGTAAACGGGATTAGCTGCAATATGCAAAGCTGCTTGATTGTCGCAGTTTAGTGGTGTCGGAGCTATTTGTAGAACCATTAAGTCTTGTAAAATGTAGCGCAACCAAGTTATTTCCAAGCATGTATTTGCCATAGCTCGATACTCGGCTTCTGCCGAAGATCGAGAAACATTAGCCTGCTTCTTCGATTTCCATGAAATAAGTGAATTTCCAAGGAAGATGCAATATCCTGCAACTGATCTTCTTGTGGCGCGACAACCAACCCAATCGGAATCGCAAAAGGCTCTTAATGTTAGGCTGTTGTTTGAAGATAGTAACAAACCTTGTCCAGGAGTTCCTTTTATGTATCTGAGGATTCGTAAAGCTGCATCCCAGTGAGGTTTTCGAGGTTCTTGCATGAATTGGCTCAATACTCGAACTGAGTAGACTATATCCGGTCTTGTGACAGTGAGATAGATTAGTCTTCCAACCAATCTTCTATACTTAGTTGGATCATTTAGTAATTCACCATCTAAATTTTGCTCCATTGGGAATTTCTCCGGACGTGCCCCTGTAAGTCTAGAATCTTGCAGAATGTCTAAGGCATACTTTCTTTGTGACATGAAGATACCTTTTTTTGATCGAGAAAATTCAATTCCCAAAAAATATTTCAAGTCTCCGAGATCCTTAATGCGAAAATGCTTGAGAAGAAATTCTTTGAGTCTCTTAATTTCTTGAATGTCATTGCCTGTGAGAAGAATGTCGTCAACATAAATGAGGACTGCAGTTAATGAAGTACCTCGAGCTCTTGTGAAGAGGGAATAATCTGCTTTTGACTGTTGATAGCCGGCCTTCTGAATAGTGTCTGAGAAGGTAGAGAACCAGTTTCTTGAGGCCTGCTTAAGCCCATACAATGATTTGTTGAGACGACACACAATATTTTCCCCCTGTCGTCGAAGACCTGGTGGGGGTTCCATGTATACAATTTCGTGCAAGTTGCCATGAAGAAAGGCATTCTGAACATCTAATTGGTGTGTGAACCAATTACGAGCAACAGCAACACTGAGAAGGCAGCGGAGTGTGGTCAGTCTCGCTGTTGGAGAGAATGTTTCACGATAATCAATGCCCTCTACTTGATTATACCCTTTAGCAACGAGGCGAGCTTTGTACCGTTCAATAGTCCCATCAGACTTGTACTTGATCTTGTAAACCCATTTACATCCGATTGGTTTGTGACCTGGAGGAAGAGGGACAAGATTCCAAGTGTTATTTTGCTGCAATGCCGTCAATTCTGTATTCATGGCTTCTTGCCAATGTGGATCACCAATAGCTTGGGCATAGGTTTTAGGCTCTGTATGTCCTGTAATGTTAGCTAGAAAAGTGCGATGGATTGGAGAAATGCGAGAATATGAAAGAAAGTGAGAGAGAGGATACCGAGTACCTGATGTAGGACTTGACATTGAAGCAGAATGATTGGCTTGAGATGGCAGCACGTAGTCTTTATGCCATGTCGGAGGTTGCTTAGAACGGGTAGACTGTCGTACGGGGGGAATGGAGGGAGTGGACTCGGCTGGGTCAAGTGTAACATGGGTATGTGTTGTTGGTTCAGGCGGAGGTAGAGAGGGCTCATTTTCTTGATTTTCAGAAGATTGGACTGGTGAGAGAGGTATGGGATTTGGGATGTCAAAAGAAAGATTAGGTAGCACAACATCCGGGTTAGATGTAGTTTGGACATCAGAGAAGGGAAAAATGGTCTCAAAAAACTTGACATCACGACTTACAAAGAATTGCTTAGTTTCCATGTCATAAAGTTTGTATCCTTTGTGGCCAGTAGGGTAACCAACAAATATGCAACGCTTGGCACGAGGGTCAAATTTTTTGTGGGGTGGACGACAGTTGCATAACATAAACAACCAAAGACTTTTAAGTGATCAAATGTTGGTGGACGATTATATAATAACTCAAATGGAGATTTATTTGACAACAATGGTGATGGCATTCGATTAATCAAGTAAACAGCAGTTGAAATGCATTCACCCCAAAAAATAAGTGGCAACTGAGATTGAAAAAGTAGTGCACGTGCAACAGCAAGAATATGGCGATGTTTGCGCTCCACAACTCCATTTTGTTGTGGGGTGTAAACACAAGTGCGTTGGTATTCAATTCCATGGTATCGAAAGAAATTTCTCATGGTTAGGAATTCTGATCCATTGTCGACTCGAACAACTTTAACGTAAGCACGGAATTGTATATAGGCAAAATCAATGAAGGACTTGAGAATGTTCTGTGTTTCAGATTTGTTTTGCATGAGAAATGTCCATGTGCATCGTGTAAAATCGTCAACAATACTAAGAAAAAAGCGTGCCCTTGAGTGTGTAGGGACTTTATGTGGACCCCAAATATCACAATGCAACAAATCAAAAGGAGCATGAGTAGATATTGAACTTGAAGGAAAAGGAAGCCGTGCTTGCTTAGCCATAGGACAAACATTACAATTATTATCATAAGGGATATTATTCGTGGGTAGTAGTGACGAAACCAATTTGAGGCGGGATGGCGATGGATGCCCAAGACGCATGTGCCATAGATTTGGGGTATGAGAGACTTGGTGAGAAGCTGATGTTCTTTGCAATGGGGACATGTAATAGAGACCTCCGTGCTGTTTACCCGAGCCAATCATCTTCCCCGTAGCCAAGTCCTGTAAGATACAAAAGGTTGGAAATAAGATTACACAACAATTCAAGGCACTAGTGAGTTTGTTTACAGATATTAGATTTAAATGGAATGAGGGGACACATAAAACATTGTCTAAGGATATGTCAGAATTAAAAAGCATTGTGCCTGTTGAAGTAATTGGTGCTGAAGAGCCAGTGGGTAAATTGACAGTAGGTATTAATGAGGGTTTTGTTTGAGTGAGAAGTGTGGAATCAGAAATGATATGATCTGTAGCTCCGCTATCTAGAATCCAAGGATTTGTGAATATAGAATTGACTGAAGCATTGGCAAAATTGAACAGACCTGTAGCGTTTGCATAGGCATTGCTATTATCGGAAGCATTATATTGATTCATCATAGATGACATAGCCTGGGCAAGTTGCTGGATCTGTTCTGTGGAAAAACCATGTAATGATTTTGAGTTGGAGTCCTGGTGATTGGTCTGCAACATCTGAGCGTGTGCATTTTTGTCTTGCAGGGATCCTTCACGTGTAGATTGCAAAGAATCAATTGCATTGGCAGTATGAAAAGTGTTACGCCCATTCCCCCGAGCACTACGCTGCTGTTGGGCTTGATTCGGTCGATTGGTTTGAGTCCATGTTCCATTTTTGTGTTTGCATCTGTCCTCAGTATGACCTTTCTTATCACAATACTTGCAATAAAATTTTAAAGTTCGACAGTTCTCAATTGTATGCCCTATTCTACTGCAATGATCACAGTACTTATCTTTGGGGATACTTGATGAGTTGTTTGGTCGACCATGTATCGCAGCAGCAATTGAAAAATTTTCGACAGACTCTGATGTCACTTGTCGTTGCGTTTCATCTTGAATGACTAGTGAGTAGGCCTGACGGACATTTGGCAATGGTGTCATCATGAGAATATTGGTGCGAACATTGCTGTAGTTGTCGTTGAGGTCCATAAGGAATTGCATCAGTCTATCTTCTTCTGCTTGATCGTGGTGTGCCTTCATCTGATTGCATGTGGGAATCGACCGGTACGCCTCTAACTCATTCTAGAGGCCCTTGATTTTTGTGTAATAAGATGAGACTGTCATTGTTCCTTGTGAAAGAGATGCCAATGATTTCTGAATTTGATAGATTGCTGGTGCATTTTTTTGTGAGAATTGATCTCGAAAGTCCTCCCAGACTTGTTGAGTAGTTTTGGCATGAACTACCCCTTTCGTAAGATCGGGTTCGACTGAATGAGTGAGCCATGATAATATCATGCTGTTGCACTGATTCCAGAGGGCAAATTCTGCTGGTTGTTCCTTTTCATTTGGCTGTGAGTGCGTGAATCATGGCTTTACTCCATGATGGATAATTGACTCCATTCAATTTTGTTGGAACGAGCATATGTCCGGGCTGATCTGAATGATGGAAAAAGTATGGGTTTGAGGCATCCATGGCATCAGATTTCTTCTGTGTTATTTGACTTGTATTTGTCATAATGTTTGTGGGATTTAGAAAAGAAAAGTAAAGTAATTAGTCACCAAGGTGAGGCTCTGATACCATGTGAAGAATGGAACTTGTGTTGAGAAAAAGAGAGAATTTGGTGAATAACTTTTTTGTATATTTTCAATGAACATAGTACAACATATATACTCATATACAAGAGACAATTAATACTATATCTAAGGCTAAGAATGTGTGATCCACCAATTGTGGGATATGATTTATGCTAAACAGGGGAAGTTAACTAAGGCCATATATTACAAGAATATTTCCTAAATCTTAACATGGCTACTTGAACAAATGTAAGGATCACGGAGCCATGCTTCTCAAAAGCCAATTGCATTTGAGATAGATGTCTCGACTTCATTATGATATTAGAGCAGGCTTCTACCCTAGACATGCAAGTTCAACAACTCACGTTCTTGTTGAGCGCCACCCGAATTTTGAGGTCACGATTGGTAATGGTATTGAGATGGACCCCAAACTTCAATACGTAAAAATACACATACATGATACATTGTTGGGGTTGTTGGGTCTTACGATATCACGGTTCATAGTTTGGTAAGGATTGTTTGCATTTTTCGTACAAGTATTAGAAAAAGGATTCGTATTTGTCAAACATGGTATATATTGTTTGATCCTCTCCAAAAATTTAGCTTTTAGGTGGGTCGGGTACTTGCGCTTTTTGGATTCAGGTTCAAGAGAATGCCCTATAGGCAACCTTGGTAGTCCTATGATGTTGGATCCGGCCCCCTAGCCCTAGAGAATTGAAGGTCGGAGAAATTGTTGATCGGTACTTTTTCCCAAATAATTTTTTTGTTACAATCTTTTTTTTTCCTCAACCGCTAAAGTTCATCTTCGAAATATTGTTCTTAAAATGCCTAGATCGTTTTCTTTTATAACTTCGACCAACACTTTGGAGTTTAAAAATTATGATTGTTGTGCAACACGAAACAAAGGAGAAGGAAGAAGACATGAGATATGAATGTCTGGTTCATTATGATTTTTCAGCGTGATGCAAAATTAAATTAGGTAATTAAATTGATATATTACGGTGCAAAAATTGATGCATTGCGATGTATTTGAGTAAGTGTTTCGTGGCGTGTCTTAGGATCAATAAGGGTATTATAGTCTTTTTGTCGGTCAAAGTGACTTTTTCCTCATAAAAAAAAACATAGGATAGGACACTGTATCAACTAAAAACTTATCAAGACGTACTGGTCCAAATTTACCCCCGGAAGGTATCTATTTTAGTTAATACCGGCCATATGAAGAGACTCGAGGATTGCTCAACTATTGGGATCATCATATATCGGATGCCAAATCGCGCCGAGAGAGACCGATGCTTACATATATTTTGATTTTAGTTTAGTTTGGGAATCAAATAGCTCATATTTGTAACTTAAAAATGAAGGATTCACGTCAGAAAAAAAAAAAAACACAATATGCAACAGTATTTATTTGGAAATTTTGTAACTCGTGGGTTGATGGAAAGGTGTGCTAGTTGACTCGATATTGGGACAAGTCAAAGTAGACAAGGAGAATGAAACAATGGGGACATAATCACATAATAAAATATGGGACTCGTGCACCAGACCTACCTGTTTATGTTTTACCTTGTAGCCAAGTTAAGGTGGTTTATTTGTCGGGAACCCCGTGTGTTTGTGAACTGTGAAGGGTTTGACTTTGACTGATATCTCCACCCTAGGAACTTTCTTTTATCCGAAGCTTCCACTTTGTGAATAGAGTTCATGCCTCTGGTTTTCTTTCAACTGTTCTTGTTCAATGTTCATATTTCGATTTGACTCGAGTTTGTAGTAAACGAACAGGACTTAAAAACGATTTTGGGTTGATGAAATCAATTAGCGAATTCAGCTCGGCTCAGAACAACTCGATTTTGTCCCGTGGCTAGTTAATAGACTCAAGTTCACCCCAGGTTCAGTGGTAATGGAAAAGAAGCCAAGCTTCCCTATCTCTTTTACAGTCTTAGATCATTCGTAAAAATCATGGGCAAGTTCGTAGATCTTTAACTAATGATGACTCCAACTCGGTACATAAAATAGGGCATTTAACATAAAAAGTAAATATAGAATATCGATCCATAACGTCCAAGGAAATACCAGCAAAACGATGAACTTGTATAACCAAGAGAAAGAGAAACTATGAACCAGAATAGAAAGCTTGTCCGCCCATGAGTCGTAAATTATTCACAGTAGCCTGATCATTAGACCGCACATCAATCATGTCAACACGGCTGGTAAATAGGAAATGCATTCCATCCCATCTCATCGAAACTAATAGGGCGGGAATAAGAATCAAAGAAGTGGAAATGGTTGGGAACGGGAAACCATTTCTATTTCCTAACGAGAATGGGAGTGACATGCCCCATCTCATTTGCAGCCTCAACGTGAACCACAGAATCCCACGGCTTAGGAACTTGTAACTCAACTGGTAGAATACAACATACAATTAATTGATTGATCCGTTGTAGATATAGCGACTTAGGTGCTCGTGAGATCAATATTAGCAACGACTTAGGAGCTTCGTGAGAACAAAAGGAGATTTCATGTCTTTTAATATTGACAATAGGTCATTTACGGAGATTCTCTATGAGTGATTTCAATCAAAGAACTCAAGCACATAGAGAAAATAGACATGTATAGAACACAATTATTTTGTTGCATGTTTATGTAGCAATTCGGGAAAACTCTCCCTACTGTAATTGTTCCCCAATCGAGACAAGTTTCTGTGCTAGACTAGCTACTAGCGTTAACCCATCCCTGCACCTCTCTAAATCATAAGTGTACATCCACCAACCTCCTCTAAATGATAACCACGGTGCATGACCTCGATCAATCGGGAAAGTACATCAATCATCACCATCAAAAACTATATACTATCAAGAAATACAAGTGAACTCTAGCTAGATCATCATAAACTAGAAAGCCATCGATTCTACAATCTAAATGAAAATGTATTTTTGTGGTATTATGCATAATTTATCTTTCACTGTGGATTTAATCTTGTTAGGAAGACCCAAAACTGGCACAGAAAACTCCAATATATACCTTTCCAAGCTAGCTAGCGGATCAAGGTTATAAAAGTCTCACCAAAGAAAGGAAGAAGATAGAAAGACCATGGAAGACTCTACAAGAATGAAGGGATTCTTAATATTGGGAATATAAGATAAAAATTAAATAATTAAAACGAAATAAAATAAAATCAAGGGTGCGGAGTGGTACTTATAAATTGTTACCTCTGTCGGAAAATAAGTGTCTTTTTGTGTCCATATGAACAAAAAATCTTACTCCCTTTTTAACTGAATGAGTTGCCAAACTTAATAGAATAGGTAAAGTTGGCCAAGTGGCAGTCATGATAAAACTACTTCAATGGAACAGTGCTAATACTATGCTATGCTAGCTAGCTGTAGTAATCACCAGTAATCACCAGTTGATATAGTGACTATATGTCAGATGGAGAAATTAAGCACACATTTCAATAAATATTCAAATAAGCAAAAACTTGAATTTGGTATATATGGATTTCAAGCATACATTTTAGAATCAGAAGTAGTCATTCAGAAAGGGCAAAGAGAAGAAAGCACAGGAGAGATCAAGCAAGAAGTCCAATATGAAGGCGATTGTCTACAATGCTTATAGCAAAAAACTTAAGAAGGACGGTCTTATGGTATTTTATCTAAGATGGATCTTTTTCACTCGACCAATTATGTATTGATCAGTTGTGAGAGAGTAGGACTTCGTCGTCTTACGATCATTAAAATCCGTAAAATAGTCTCACATGAGACTTACTCAGCGCTATAAGTACGGTGTGGACTGTGGATGAATTTTGTTGATACTGTGTTTTGATGTAGGTATATGACTGCCAAGGAAGGAAAGAATTGAAGGAGGGTGAGACTGATCGAGATGGAAGGAAGATAAGAGTTTCAGTGCAGGGCACTGAAAAAGAAAGACCTCCTACTCCACTCCTAGGGTTTCCCCAAAAAACACCTCTTTTCCTCGCTCTACAGACAAACAGCTTAACTAACCTCAGACCTCAGTGCTTTGCCAGTACCATTACACCAGTAAGTTAAGTGTGTCTCTCTGAGAGAGAGAGAGAGAGAGAGAGAGAGAGAACTTTAACGCTCAAGCCGAGTGTTTTTGTCCTAGTTGTGTTTGTTGCTGTTCTTGTTACCTCGGAAAGGAGCTAACTTCAGAGCTCTCGCACGTGTAACCCCCATTACCCGATGCTCATATCTCTGATCTCTCTCTCTCTCTCTCTGAATAAACCCTAAAAAATATTAATTCTGTCAATAAAATATATATAATAAAATAAAATAAAAACTTGAGAGACAAATAGAGAAGCCATACCTGATCCAGTATTTTCCATTATCACCCATTTATGAGTAAAAAACAAAAGAAAAAAAGAAAAGACTGATATTGGGTTGAGGGTATGGTACTTTACTGAATACTAGAAAAGCTGGCTATTAGAACTTCAATCGTAAATTTAATAAAATAAATAAACTTATTTAATTTAATAGAGAAAAAATTCTATGGATCTGAAATGTAATGTGGGGTTTCTTAAAAGAGAAAATTTAAGGTTGTTTTTTTATTTACTTCTCAAGGGATTTGATGGTGTTACCAGAATAGGAAACCTACACCATAAAAAGAACCCCATTTAATTGTAGGTGTAACTTTGTTATCCTACTGCACAAGTGTGTGTGTGTGTGGATGAATGATTACAAGTCAAGTTACCGCTACTGCAACATATATTGCAAATGGAGAGATGTGGTGATGAATAATTAACAGGCAAGTTATCAGAAGCTACAACTAGAGTGTGTGTGTGTGTGTTGCAATTCTCTCCTTCTTACTCTTACCAATTTGACATGGACATATATATATATATATATATATAGAGAGAGAGAGAGAGAGAGAGAGTTCTCCCTTTCTTACTCTTATCTATTTGAGATGGATTGAGCAACCTGCAAAAGCTATTTAAATTTCATAAAATTTCAAGCCCAGAAAAAAGTTGACTGTTTTTGTACACCCCTCCTCATTAATCAACAAGGCTAGCTAGGTAGGCTAGTAATTCAACTGATTGATATAACTCCATAAACACAACTACTTACTTATATAAAAGAGAGAGGAAGAGAAAGAGCGAGAATGCAAAGGTGAAAGAAAATGAAAGAGAAAGAGAAATTAAGTCAAAGGAAAATGAAGATTGAAAAGCAAAGATTTTTTTTTTCTTTTCTCATTCCTGTCAATAAGGAGGCCTACTATTCCCCCAATATGCCTCAGCTGGTAATTGGCATGAATTAAGTAGATTTGGAGGTAACCCATGAAATAGTGGATTGTTTGGATCATTCATCAGTTGTTGCTGCTGCTGTTGTTGTTGTTGACTTCCAATTCCAGGAGGCGAGCCTAATGGCCCGCTTCCTGGAGTCGGTGCCTCTTCTTCCTCCAAAGGAAGCCTCTCGTATGCGGCATTCCCAAAAGACGCTGCCATAATCACCACTGGGCCGGACGCCAGTAGTGGCCCCACGACACTCCCGCCGACCACCTGACCTTGACCGCCGGCTAGGTAAATTGTCAAGCCAGATGCGGCAGGTGGAGCCGGTGGAGGCAAAAATGATCCCGAAAGAGATAAAATCTCGAATCTACCATGTAAAGTTACTACGGCTCCGGGTGCTGCCGGCTGCCTTAGGGTAACATTAGTGACAGTTCCGCTTCCACTCAAAATGCAAACCCCTCTTTGCCTCCTCGTCGCGAAATTAGACACACTCTCTTGAATATCACAACCATTAGCAATTTCCATAACATGCGATCGGAGCGCGTTGGCGCTATCTCGAGTGATAATAATCGGAGGCTTGGGCTTGTTCTTTGAACCGGCAGGGCGGCCCCGCGGCCTTCTATTGCCGCCGCTGCCGCTGTGATCTCCATCATCTCCTGTGACAATTGACACCAATTCTTTGCCATCATTTGTGGAGTTGTTGTTGTCGTCGCGCTCACGCTTTAGACCACGATTTAGGCTGCTACTTCCTCCACTTTGCTCGTCTTCAGAATTTGGTTGTTGCTGCTGCTGCTGTTGTTGTTGATGGAGGTGGTGTTGGAATTGGTGGTGGTGGTGGAGTTGAAGATCTCTAGTGTGAAAAGGAGGTGGTAGAGGTCTACCATGAGCTGTTACTGGATCCATGCCTCTTCTCCTTCTATACAAACTCTTCAAAATTCACTCACAAAAACTAAATCTTGGCAACAAAGAGGGAGTGAGGGAGGGAGAGAGAGAGTTTCTTGAGTAATTTTGAGTGAGTCTTGGATGAGAAAAGAAATGGGTAAAACTAACCTTGATTGGAAAAGAGATGGAGTGAGGGAGATTTGGCATGGAATTTCACATCACGACTTTGAGTTGAGAGAGGTGATCTGTTATGAAACATCTTGTTTAATCTCTCTAAACTCATGTGATGGGTGATGCTTCTTAGCTATATTTAGTAGTTTTGTTTGATGTTGGTGAGGGTTTGAGAGAAAAATGGAAGGGGGGGAGAGAGAGAGAGAGAGAGAGAGAGAGAGAGAAGGGTTGATGTTTTTATGAAAGGGGTTAGCTAATGAAGGCTGCTAGTAGTTGCGTTTCTAGTTTGGGTTAGGTTAGGTTGAGGTGTGTGTGTGTGTTTTGAGGGAGCTTAATTGTTGAATGGGATGATGGGCATGGGTTGGGTTAGGTTTAGGTTTGGGTTTGGGTTTGGGTTTGGGGTTGGGGTTAAATTTTGTTAAGACAGCGTGCGCATGGGCGGTGAGAGAGGGCCCCACCTTTCTCTCTCCTTTGTCCCTCAATACTCCTCAGTTCTCCCCCCCCTTCCATGCCTCCCCTTCTCCCCACGTTCTGTCTCTTCCCTCTATAATTTTTTCTTCCATATTTACCTATGCTATTGCTGACCCCAAAAAACTCAATCAATATAAATCATCTTCCCCGCTCTCTCTCTCTCTCTTTCTCTCCATATGGTTGAAGCACACTCCAACATAGATGTTTTATATGGTTGAAATTTACACTATATATATTGAAGAAAACACACAGAGAAAAAAAAACATTAGGCTAAAAAAAAAAAACCCCATTAATCTTCTGAAACTTTTCTTTCATGGGTTGTTCTTGTTTTGATGATCTTCTGCAACTATGGATCCAAACCTTAGCTCATATCTATGGAGCCTAAACATGTTTTCATTAAGTCATCTGCAAATTTAAAGAAATGGGGGACGTTTATAACGTTAATTTAGATTCATTTATTTAAGTAGAGAAAGAAAGAAAGAAATCCTACTTAATTTGTGTGTGTTCATCAAGAAGAAACATATATATAAGAAGAAGACAAAAGTGTGATAAAAATGGGGAGTTTGACTGAGATGCATGGGAGCTCCTTTTGATGATATAGAGCGTTACGAAAAGTTCCCCCCCGTTAAATACGTTGCAAGTGTTGGCACTCTTCTCAGTTATGTATTTTTTTAAAAAATTATATACTAATAAATATGTATTTTATACGTTATATTTCATTAAATTACATGTATAAAAAATAGAAAAACTTAAGATATTATATTAGAAAAGTTACTTATATATGAACGATTACTAATAATAAGTACTCCCTCCGTTATTGAATTATTCACCGGTTTAAAATAGTTTTTGATCAAATTGACCGCTTTCTAAATAAAAATTCAACTTATATTTCTATTTTTTTTGTAATATCATAAAACACATATAATTTGTAATATTTTTTTAAGTAATACGAATAAGGGGTTTTAAGATTTTGTAAAATATAAAAATATATGTCAAATTTTTATTTGAAAAACAGTCAGTTTGACAAAACAAAAAATCAAATAAGGGTATTCTCAGCGCCCCCCCTCCTCCCAAAAAAAAAATATGAAGAAGAAGAGTGAAGGCGTTAAAGAGCTCTTTCAACTAATCATTTCAACGACATGGATTTTGAAACATTTAGCTTGGAAATTACTACAAACAAATTAGAATGGAGTGTCAATTTTAAAAATGATTCGAAACTACTTAATAAGCATATTAAAATATATCGGAAGTTTCACATAGATATCACATAATGTAATTGTAACATTTTGTTTGTTTTGTTTGAGTTTTTGTTTGTTTATTATTAGGAAAATGTTATCATTATAACTAAAACTACTAGTTTTTTTACAACTAATTTTTGAAGAAGGGGAAAGTTGTTTTGAAAAAAAATATTTTTGTCCTACTTCAAGGCTTGCGGTAAGGAAAGTCGTATCATAAAGTTAGTTGTAAGACTAACAATATTATTAATTTTTTTTTTAACCAGGTTGAATCCTGGGGTAGTAGTTTCGGTCCCTCATTGTTACTACCAGGAAAATCGCGAGATGTGCAGAAATGATCTGAGGGTTTGAGAACATGAGTGTGATAACACATACTGAGGTCCAACCTCGAAGAAAGCAAAGTGCTTCCACCAAGTATCGAACCCACGCTGCATGCCTCCAGCATCTTATGTCCCCCTCCTTTTACCACTCGGCTATGCCTCGGGGGACTAACAATATTATTAATGGCTAGACTTTACTGTTATCTACTGTCAATAACTAACCAAATAATATTTATTTTTATATCTCATCTAATTTTTAAGAGTTAAATTGTTAACATATAATTTTTTTTTTAAGAAAAATCTGAACAATAATTTAGAAACGAAAATTATAATATTATATATGATATTACGATATTACTATGATATTACTACAAGCTATTAGTACTTTGTTAGATCTTTGTTAAATCAAATACTAAAAATTTTACACTGTTAGATCAAATATGTTATTTTCTAAATAATGATGTAGATATTCCAAATCACCATCAACTTAATCATCTAACGACTCTAACACTAAAACTCGTATTAATATCACAAACTCTAGCTCGTAATATCATTTGTCTATTACATATGAAGAGATGTTCCAAAATGATTCGGCCGCAGCCGAAACTTTTGTAACTTTTTGCTTGAAACTTTTGAAACCTTTATAGTTTATCCTTGAAGTAGAAGTAGAGAGATGAAACTATGTAACCACAAGTGTGTGTGTGTGTGTGTGGAATGAGATGGAGAGTTAACTTATGGGTGGGGGGAAGTTAGCCCTTAAGACACGGTCTGATCAATCCTTACCCATTTATTTGGATATTTGGGTCCTTTTCAATTTCCCATGACCCACATGCGACCTATTCATTTTAATTATTGACAATGAACTTATTCTAACAACCACCACAACATCATTATTCATCATTTATGTACAAAATGTACACATACATAAAATCTGTCCTTTTTATATACCCATTTATCATTATTAAGTCGAAATTTATGCGACTTAATTATGGAAGTGGAGATAGTTCTCTTATAAAAGAGACTTATCGCAACGATTTGCGTTTGAGAGTTCGGTTTGCTACCTATAGTTTACATTGGTATCCACTGAACATATAGTATTTTGTGTTATTAGACTCACCATAAGTCGATATAAAAATTTATAAATGATATTGGTGCTTAGTAATAACGTATGACTACTTTATAAATCACACAGAAGTCTCACATATTTAAATCCTTGATGTCCTCGTCAAGACCAAATCGTACCCCGGAAGTTTCACATATACCCGATGTGAGATTGAAGTATTACAATCTTCTTCACTTAAATCGTACCCCGGACAAAGTGGGATTCAAGAGGTAGCTTGCACGAGTAAATCGTCCGCCCTTGATGTCCTCGTCAAGACCAAATCGTACCCCGGAAGTTTCACATCTACCCGATGTGGGATTGAAGTATTACAATCTTCTCCACTTAAATCGTACCCCGGACAAAGTGGGATTCAAGAGGTAGCTTGCACGGGGATCAAGAGATGGCTCCTACCTTCCGCGGTGTATCACTTTAGCCCACACAACACTTTATTCACATATTTCCGGCCGGGAGCCGCTTTGATACCATTTGTAGTGACCCGAGCCCGAAAGCTCGGTCCGCTATGTGTAGCCCACACATTAGCCCACTGAGTACATAGCACCTTGGGTGCTCAGGCCCACCACAAGTCGACCCAAAAATCCATGGATGATGTTGGTACCCAGTAGTAGCGCATATCTAACTTATAAATCACACACAAGTCTCGCATTTACCCGATGTGGGATTAGGGTGTTACAATCTCCCTCCACTTAAATCCTTGACGTCCTCGTCAAGTCTGAATCGTGGGTGTTACACTTACGGATTTTAATTTGTAAGATGAAGCTTACTCTCTCACAGCTCAACTTACTAACGCACGGTGTATCAAGTAAGAAGAATCTGTTTTACAATAAATATCTATAAGACTGTTTTATTTTAGTTTTTTCTTATGATAGTTGTTCTTCCTTAATATGGTCACTTCCATTCCATGTACCACCACACCAACTCCTAATTAACACCATTTTTATAGCAATGGTCTAATACTCTTTAATAGCAATGGTCCTAATTAACACCATTTTAATAGAATTTTAAGATTATTATTAAAACATTAAAGCTCTGCTTAGCAAGATTTTTAATTTTATTTTTTTCTCTCTCTTTTTGATCTCAGCTTCCTCTTACTTCGTATGCGAGTCATGGCAGTTGTACATCATTAATCTCAACATAGTCCCTTCCATGTATTACAATACCAACTCCTAATTAACATGATCGATATAATAATGGTCCAATCATTCCTATTAACTTTATTCTAGATTCAATTATGTATTTCAACTAGAAAACAATAAATATAAATAAACATATAAGTGACTTCGGATCAAAAACAGTTCTGCATATACTTGTAACATATAATTTGTTACAAGTATAATGCCATGATAACATGAAGTTCTGCAATTAATCATTTATTTATACAACTTTCTGTTTTGACAACAATTCATATTTTCTTGGCTCAGATTTCCGTTACGTAACGGTTTGGAAAGTCAATCACTTAGCTCAATTGCTATATAGACGACGACGAAATTACTTAAAAAAATAATTTAGTGTTTTATTTTTTTCATGATTAAGAGAAACAATAATCTCTAAATGAAAGTTGACTGATCAATACACGGAGTTCAAATATCAACTTGAACATTTTCTAATCAAAGGGCGATTGAGGTTGGGAGGAAGAAATGTGTGGCACAGAGAGAGAAAAAAAAATTCACGTTATCCTTCCGTTAGTTTTTGGATGGAAAGTTAAAATCGTATTTTCTTTAGCACATTTTGGAATGTTGGTTAGTTTGAGCATTCAAGAAGTCCAAATGCCCAATGAAAACTTGAAAAAGAAAAATATTACCAAGTAAAGTTCGTTGATTAGTTTTTTTTTTTTTCGGTTCAGAGACTTCCAATATTGCATGTCTTGCCTCGTTATGATATTTTTAAAGTATTGGCACGACTTACCTAAGATCATAATTTTAATTTTTTTAATTTTTTTTTCATTAATAGGAGGTCCAATGCCCTTAACAGAAAACTAAACAAACTGAGAATAAATGGAAAGTTTATGGAAATGATGCATCCTAGCATGCATGTACATGGAATTGATACGTGGAAGAGAGGGAGTAAACCAAATAAATTGTTTAATGATGACTAGAAAAATAATTAATTAAAAAAAGTAGTTAATTAAAAAAAATCTCATGGTAGCTAATAATGTGATTCAAAAACTCTATATATATGGAAACACGCATTGCTTGTGCAGATAAGTGATCATACCACTTATCAAAATATATCAAAACTTTAGGGTTTCGTTTGATTCGATGGACAGTAATAAAAAGTATAGGAAAATGAAAAGATAAAGTTTTACTGCTACACATAATGTAGATTTGATAAAAGATGTATATAAGATGTGATCAATAACATTTGCACCGAAATAGTCCACAGTAAATAAATGATCCACAAAGTAAATTTTATCTGTTGGGTAAAATATTTGTAGATGTGTTAATATGACGAAACTTTCGCTAGTAAATTATTGTAACTTTAATAAAAAGTATATATAAATTAAACATAAAAACTAGTCACAATCAAACGAAAAACTTTTATGAAGTAAAATACCATCCAACAATGAAGTGTATGGTCTTGTAAGCTTTATCAAAATATCAATGGATGAATAGAATATAAAACTAGAAGACAAAACAATATTGCTCTCATTGCATCTTGCAGACTTGCATCACATTCATCATGACAATTTTTCGGGTGCTTTCACAGACTTTAAATTAAAATGCCACTCTAAAATAAGGCTTAATCAATCACTCTAAAATACTATATATCAACTATAGCTTAATAACCTAATGTCCTACGAGTATGTTTTATGTGAGATCGTCTAAAGGATTTTAATCCGTAAGACAGTTCTTTCCAACTGACCCGCATAACCCACTCACATATTAGTGATATGGTCAAAAAAACATGTCAAAGTGTCACTTGTTGTTAGGAAAGTGTCATTTGGAGTTGGATGTGTATCACTGCACTTTTTTAAGGCCAAATGCGACATTTTAAAGTTAATATTGACGTTTTTAGAGCAACAAGTAACAATTTTCATTTAAGATACAACATAACATTTTTAAGGTAAAAAGTGATGCTTCTATTAGAGCAACATGTGACAATTTATCACAAACAAGTAAAACTTTTAGAGCAAAATGTATAATTTAAGATACAATGTGACACTTTTAGATCAACAAGTGACAATCAATAACAAGTTATAATTTTTATTTAAAATGCAAAATAACATTTTTAAGGCCAATAATGATGACTTAAGGTCAAAAAGTAACACTTTTAAGGACAAAAGTGACAATTTTCAAAAGAAAAAGAACGCCTCACGTAAAAGAAAGGAATGGCACCAGAGCAAAATCATAGAGCCCAGGGGTAGCGCTGTAACTGCGCTGCAAAGTCCTTCATTGATGCGGTGTCAACCTTTGGTGTTGGCGCGTCGCCTCTATCCACTAATGGGCAACCCACCTTTTGCCCCGTTTCCCTCTCATGCTCCGACTCATTTCAGACATGATAGTCCACGTGTCTCTTAATATGGGTTTCAACTTACTAATTAGGGTAAAATTCTATCGGTCCTTTTTCCAAAGCTTCTAACCCTTCAGGTACTCAGTTCTTTTTTTCAATTGCAAAAGATTACTTTTTAAAATATTGTTTCAAAAATGTTAGTCTCCTTTAACAACTCCGACAACACACTTTGGATTCAAAAATGACCATTGTTGGGCAACGAAATGGAGATCGACAGGGTCGAGGGGGAAACGCCCCCGAAAGGTAAACGATTTTTTTGATTCATGAAATACGAAACTGTAATGGATTGAATGATTTTTCAGTTGAGACGAATGCGGAGAAGGGGGGAAGAAGAAGACTTATGACAGAAAAGATGGAAGAAGTAGGTGGAGGACGTGATTTGTTTCTTTATGATTTTGCAAATTTGATTAGATAATATTTTATGTATCGCGGTTCAAAAATTAATTCATCATTGTACATAAAAGTTGATACCGCCGTGCAACTTGGATTAGATATATGTATTGTAGTTCAAAAATTAATTCATCGTGGTATATAAAAGTTGGTACCGCGGTGCAATTAGAATTAGACCAATTAAATTATTGAATCGCGATGTTAAAATTAATGTAATAAAATTGATGAATCACAGTTTAATAGTCAATGCACCGCGATTCATTTCTATAGCGTGTCTCATGCTCAATTAAGAATATCATAATCGTTTTGACCTCAAAAGTGGACCGACCGACAATTTTTCCAACGAATTATGATGCATTTGAACAATTTTTAATAAGAGTCCTACACAAGTAAATCAAGCGATTAATATCAATCAACCTATCTAAGGAAACAACTAAGAGAGACAAAGTAAATTAAAGATCAAATCAAAGTATTACTTTACGATTGGATTTTCGGATCCAACAAAAATGTTGTAATGTTATCGAGTTTGGATAGATAGAAATCCTAGAAATATATGAAGACATTTTCTCAACTCATGCGAGAAAATAGTTCTTAGAAATCTTATGGTGAAGTGATTCCGTGATATCCTAATGCCACCTTTCCATGAGGATTAGAAATCCTCAAATTTTAGTAATCAATTCTAATATTTAGTAATTTAATTTCTATTGCAAAATTATTTTTTACAACCAAATGTTATCAATATTATAATACCCTATCAAACTCACATTAGTAAAAGAATAAGGGTAAATAGTAATAGGCTTATAATAAAGTTGTTATCCACTACCAACTGCCACCAACAATCATCCACGGACTTTATGTATGCATGTGGTAAGCCTAATTGACCCAAGTGTTCGTTGGACCAGTGTGTGGGCATGCATTGTGAGTTGAGCTCTCGGGCTCTGGTTATGATAGAATGGTATCACCACGGAACCCCGATCAGAAATGTGACAACAAAGTGTAGTACGGCCAAAGTGTTACATAGCGGGAGGTGAGAGCAACCTCTTGAGTCATCATTGGAGACCCACGTCAAATAGAAATGAGAATGGTGATAGGCTGTCCCCCGAGGCATAGCCGAGTGGTAAAAGGAGGGGGACATAAGATCGGAGGCTTCGATACTTTGGTGGAAGCACTTTGCTTTCTTCGAGGTTGGACCTTGTATGTGTTATCCGGTTTCTGTATCATTTCGGGCACATCTCGCGATTTTCCTGATAGTAGCAATGAGGGACCGGAGCTACTACCCCAGGATTCAACCTGGTTAAAAAAAAAAAAAAAGAGAATGGTGATAGGCTTATAAAGTGGTCACATACTACTAATTATCACTAATAATTATCAATGAACTTTTGAGTGAGCCTAAATAAGAAAGATGCGAGAAAATTAAATTCAAAAAAAATTTCCTGATGTAAAATTCTGCTAAAATTGCAGTTCACAATATGGTTGGAGAAAAATTCAGTGAAAAAATATTTACGGAGGTTACCAAAAAAAATTTCTATAATCCGTTTCACAAATCAAATATGGAAACTAGTGTAACTTTTTTTTTTCTTTACTGTAAGCATTCAGTGCTTCAGACACACGACCCTTACTAAAAACTATAAATAAATAAATAAATGGTAAATGTAAAGAGAAAAATAATTCCTTAAAAAATGAAAATATAATAGGAAAAAAAATATGAGTTTATTAAATGTACCAAAAGAAGTAAAGAAGTTGAATGAAAAGTGGAACAATCTTTGTAGAAGTGTTTTGGCCAACCTTTGTCGTCGAGCATCAGCATGCCATGTTGAGGGTTCAAAGCACAATGTTCATCGGATTTGTGCTATCAATTCATTTCTCGAAATCTTGGATACGAAAATCTTTTTATGGGTACACAATTAAACTTACACTCAAATTCTAGCTTATATTGACAAATATTATATCTTAATTACTACCGACAAAAGTGTATGCGCGCGTGTATATATATATATATATATGACGATGTTATTTTCACTATAAAAATTACTTATCTACTACAATATTTATTATAACAATAATGTTAATGTTGTCTTTCACCAAAACACATTTGGTCTTCATCAACGCTTAGTTGTAGGAGTCATTGTAAATATAACATTTTTGTTATTATAATACTCTACTAATCTATAATGGACAAACTACCCTTAACCAGTGACCTGTTAAGATGATGTAGTTCAATTTTGAGTAATTTTTTATTTATTTCTAGACATAACAAATTAAAAGGTAATTATTATTATTTTCATTTTGAAGTTTCTGATAAAAAAATTAATCAATATGTTTTTTAAGACATGTTCAACAATTAAAAATAAATATTTGCATGATATTTAATTGTCTATAAAACCCATAAAAACTATGCTATAACTGTAACTTTTATTGCGAAATACGAAGTGTAGAGTGAATTCAAATAATATTATTTTTAAAATAATGCTTAAAAATGCAATCGGAGATTACAAATTCTTATAAGGCTTTTTTGTTCATTTCTAATAAAATATAATTAATGACATTAAAATCTTAAAAGATAATGGTTATAGTGAATAAATAATTATAATAGAGAAAATAGATTCTTCCAAAAATGAAATAAAATTAAATCTTAAGTTGATGCAAAGAAAAGAAGGGTAAAAGAAATTCGGAAAATAAATTGTACATAATTCAAGTAAGTGACTATTTAAAGGGTATTTATGTCCTAACATAAACTAATTTGAAAGATTTTTAATGAATGTAGTGAATAATCAATTTATGTAGTAAAGGTTGTTTCTCCCATACATATATTTATGAATCTCTTTTTTTTCTTTATCATTTATCATTAATTTCTTTTTTCCTATTTTCTTTTTATCGTTTACATTTTGCCTCTTTCATTTAGAGGATCAATTATGTACACATTAATTCTCTTCATAAATTCTCTCTATGAAACACTAAACACTAAAACCTCCATGGGACAAATTAATTTTTCATTTTCGTAAATAGATAGTATAGCTAGGTTAATTTTTTATTTCGAGTAATACCGAGAACCGTCAATCAGAACATACGAAAGATGAATTAAAATGGAGAATCCTAGGGACAAAAGAAAGAAGCTATACTCTTAAGGAAAATCGTAAAAATATAATAATAATAATAATAAATTTTTAGCAATTTTTTCATGACATATATATTAAGATCGAATTAACCAATCAAATGTTTTTAAGTTACACGAGAAATTAAGTTGGTGGAATTTTTTTTATGTATCCATAATCCATCAGTCACACCATTAATTAGCACAATGAATTGGTTGGGAGTTGGGACCCGGACTGAGGTATGTGGAGCGGGAATTTTGAAATGAATTTAGGTTAATGAATTGGAGATGGTCAAAGGGCGGGTTTTGACGAGGCAGGGATTAAAGTGGATGTCGTTGGAATGAGAAACCGGGGGGAATGGGCTTGAAATTGAATGCCCAATTAAGGAAAGTTGGTGTGTCTCTACTCTCCCCTCTTCCTCTCTGCTCTCCCCAGTCCTCCCTCCCCATCTCCCACACACTGTGTGTGAGAGAGAGAGAGAGAGAGGAATCAGTTAGTGGGTCATATCAGAGCATATCAGCACGGGTTCATAGCACGAGCGGCGTAATTGGCTTACTGGACGCAACCCAAGTATATAAGCTAGAGTGGCGGCCTGCCGGCATGTTTGTCTATGGATCAGATTGGGATTGAATCAATTAAATTCATATTTAATTTTTTTAAAAATTATTGGACTTGGATCGGATCGAATTATTTTTTAGATATTTCAAAGCTCGATTCATATATTAAATTTTTGGATTTAGATCGGATTCAGATTTTATTCGCTTCTTATTAAAGTACTCCCTCCGTCCCTAAATTATCGTCCTCCTTTCCTTTTTCGTCCGTCCCAAAATAATTGTCCAGTTTGAAACTTACATTTTTAGAACATCACTTTTACCACTTTACCCTTACTTTTTCACTCTACTTTAATTATGAGCCACATACACTTGCACTTTAAAGGAAACTACATATTAAACCAATATAAATAATCAAGTCAATTTTTTTTTCTTAAACTGTGCGTCGAGTCAACTAGGACGATTATTTAGAGACGGAGGAAGTACTAAATAAAATTAATATTAAGGTATTTTTACCTAACCAAAAGTTGAATAAAATTAAAAATTCTTGTTTTTCAGCTTACACAAACATAAATAACATATTATAGTGAGAAGAAATAATTATATTTAGTCAAAATAGTAATGATTAATGACTAAAAACTTAACATAAGTAACTTTTATTAGTATAATATTAATATATATTTTTATACCGGATCGGATCGGGTTGTCAACGGATCAGAACGCTTTAAATCATATCCGATTTGTTAAGTTTTCGGATTATCATATTCGGATCAAAATCGGATTATCGGATTGAAAAACAAAATTCATATTCTAAAAATAACATCGGATTCGTATCAAAATCTGATTCATTGACATGCTTACTACCTGGTAGTCCTTTAGTCTCAAAATTATAGTCATGTCTATCTCATAAATGAATTAAAAAAAATAATCGATTTGATTATTAATATTGATATACTCTATTCATTTTCAAATTATTGTCCACTTTGATCCAGCACACTATTTAATAAAAAGTAATTGACTGTATTATAAATATTTGAGAAATGTGTGGTTTCATTTAATGCCCTTTGAACATGTGGTTATAATTAAAATCTGTAGAAAAAATAAGGGTAAAGTAGTAAAAGTGTTTTCATAAAAAAAAAAAGTTTTGAAAAAAGACAATTATTTTAGAACAAGTAGTTTAAACGACTTAACTAAGTAGTTTAAACGATCTAATGAGTAATTTAAACGACCATGTGAGTAGTTTAAGAACAAGGTTGTAACTCAGATGATTTTGACCGACCAAATTATGGCCAAACAAGTGTATTATTTGAGCAAAACAGTAATTTTAAGACGAAGAAAGTATTAATTATTACCGCTCCCCCACCCCCTCCAACTCGGTGGAATCCTATGCGTCTGAAAATCATAATTTCTTATTTATCCCAACGTGGACACTTAGTTTCACGCAGGTATTACAATATAATTTGATGATCTAATTATTTGAGCATGGGTACTCTAAATCCAACTTATGGTGAATCGCATATTTTATCAGGTTTTCTTAACGAGTTCACTGGCTTAACTTACTACTGTCACAGTTTTAAATCAAAATATGTTTATGTTTCAAGTATTTTTCATAGTTTTAAAAATTGTTATACGGTACAGGTGCCTAACACATATGATGCATAGGCAAAGCCTTTAAAAGAGATGGTCTCTTATAAGATGGTCTTATGGATTTTTATCCGTAAGACGGATCTATCCAGATTAAATGTGTCAAAATTAAGAAATCTTAATGCAATCCCTTAGTTTTTGAAAATTAGAGTTCCACCCCTAATTTTTATATAGGCAGAGTGTCACTTTTTACTATTAACGGTGTCACTTTGTAGTATAAAATGTATCACTTTTGGCCCTAAAAGTATCACTTTGCATTTTTAATGAAAATTATCATTTTTCCTAAAAAATGTATTACTTTTTGGGCTTAAATGTGTCGCTTTTAGCCTTAAATGTGTTACTTCTTTCTTTTAAAATAACCGTCTTTCTAGAAAAGTATTTTTGTTCCAAAATAAGTATCATTATAGGATTTCAAGTAACATTTGTTCATATTTTACCAAAACTACACTTATTCATTACTTTCAAATTAAATGATGTTAGAGTGAAGATTGTTAAGAGGAAAGAGAAAATACTAGTGCAACTTAACTACATTAAATGAACTTAAATAAGACTATATCAGTGTTTTTATAAGTTTCATTAATCTCTATGTGAATTGCTAAAACGACACTTATTTTGAAATGAAGCGAGTACTATTATTTTGAAAAGTGTTTCATTTTTTATAAAATCATTACATTTGACATTAAAGTGTCACTTTATAACATTAAAAGTGTCACTTTTTTAGCATTAAATGTGTTACTTATTATCCTAAAAGTGTTATTTTTCTTTATAAATAAAAATCGTCGTTATTGACCTTACAATTATCACTTTTTAGCATTAAATGTGTCACTTTTTATAATTAAAAGTGTCACTTTTAGTCCTATAAATGTCACTTTGTATTTTAACTTTGCATTTTAATGAAAATAATAATATTTTTTTCCCTTGATATTGTCACTTTTAAGCTTAAATGGTGTCACTTTTGAACTTAAAAGGTGTCACTTTTGCCTTTTAGATGTGTCACTTAACGTTTTGTCAAAATTCATTAGGGTCCATCAAGCATCTGAAGGTAAATAAGTTAACAGAGGACTAACGGAGCTGATAGAGGATTAAATTGCAAAAGGTAGGGAGAAAGAAATTTTCGGCAACAACGGTTGGAAACCAGGGGCACCGAAGCAAAAGAGATATCTTAGCCGGCCATCAAAATAATACCACATTTCAGAGCTCGAAAACCAGGGGCACCGGAACAAAAAAGATATCTTAGCCGACCATCAAAATAATAACACATGTCGGAGTCTGAAGGATTCAAGCTCAAGACCTTCTAAAAGGTTCAAAGCTTCTACAATTCACCAACTCGTCTAGGCCATTTTTATGACTATTAGTAACATGTTTTTATTTATTATGATCCGCAAATTTTTAAATAGAGCTCCGTCTTACGATTCGTCTTACCAAATTCCGTCATACCCATGTTTTTACCAAAATTAAAATAAAATCATCTTAATATTTGACTTTTTATTATTATAACATAATTTTCAAGCATTAAACATTCAAATATACTAAAAATAAATATCAACAATTAATCTGAAAATAATGATCACATCATAAAACTAAAATTTATAAGTAAAACCAACAATTCAATATCATTTCAAAGTTCAAATCAACACAATACGCAATATACAAGTCCATTTGAAAATTACTACAATACATAATTCAATCATTCTATGTTTTTTAAAAAAGCTTTTTTTAATAGTAAATGAATTTAGCTTGCTAAGTGCCTAAATGTCAATTTTCCACCTCCGCGATATTTCAGGCGCCTTACTTGATTTCTAGGCGTCTGGCGCACCTAGGCGGGTACCAAGCGAGTAGATAAAACGATTTTTAGAATAGTGGTATTTTTATGAGAAGCGTCCCCATTTTAATATTATATCGTAAGTTACAAATCGTAGCACATCATAAAAGACTGATAACTATGTTTATGATCAATAAACCAAAAAATAAATATGTTATATATATAATTTTAAAATCTGAGGGTTCATCTTAAAATCAATTGACTATGAGAGATATAACTCATTAAACGCTGTGTATAGTAACAAACCAACCTATTACCCTCCAATTAAGCCTTGAGATACAAATTGGAGACTGACTTGATAAAGAATGAATTGAGTAGAATAATTTAAAGGTGTAGGCTAATCATGCTTCAAAACTTATTCTCTACACCTTATTTTTTACATCGATGTGTTATACTTTGTATAGTACAATGCAGTAAATATGATATAAAAGTGAGTTTTGGAGCGTGACTAATCTCTTCCTAATTTAAAATCACTTAAAATAGCAAGTTAAAATTAAGCTAGTCAAATGTCAACTACGTTCTTGTCATACACACTCTTACGTACAGTCAATACTCAATAGACCAAAAAGAAAAGTCTAAAAGGTGAAGACATATTATGAGGTATTTTTAAGGTGACAATTGCAGCAAATTATAATTTTATGGATTAGAATCATTAGATAGTAGAATTAGTATTAGTATTATTATTATTGTTATTGTTATTGTTATTGTTATTATCATTATTATTATTTATTACTCTCTCTGTTCCTAAATATTTGTTTTCTTTTTTATTCGTTCCAAAATAATTGTCTTATTTCAAAACTTTTATTTTGATTTTTTTATTACTTTACCTTTTTTCTACCACTTTAATTTTGGCCACATATGCACAAGGGTATTAAAAAACCATATATTACATTAATACTTATAATACAAACAAATATTTTTTTTAAACGATATGTTTGATCAAAGAAAATGAAAATTTAGGAACATATGAAATACTACGTAGCGCTTGAGCTTGTTGAAATTACGTGCGTGTTTGCTTGCATTTATACCACAATGCACACCCAACATATTTATTCCCTTTTAGTAAGAAAATTTATGTAATTAAAAACTACTATATAAAATTGTCAATTCTAAACTTTCTTTTTTGAAATAGTTAAAATTTGTAATTCTACTTAAATATTTTTCTAAATCATCCACCACTTAGAGTCAACTTACTTTGTACAAGCTTGTACTCCCTCGTCTCAAAAATATAGTCTGGATTTACTTGGTGTACGGTTTAAGAAAATATATTTGATTGGATTATTAATATTAGTTTGATGTATAGTTTACTTTATAGCCTATGTATATATGACTAATAATTAAAATAATATGAAAAAGTAAAAATAAAATAATTAAAGTGTTATTATAAAAAAGAAAATTTTAGATAAGATAATTATTTTAGAAATGACTAATAATGAAAGAAAGAAAATAATTTTGGGAGGTTGGAGTAACAAGTAAATAAAACTGACCCAAAAAAGTGGAGACAAAAAAGAAATAGGTAGCAAAAACTTAGACAAGTCATTGTCCCAAGATATTGAAGTATATGAATAAGACATGGGATTGGTATCCAAGAAACGCGGCCACAAAAGAACAAAAGTTTGTGTGTATTTACTATTTATTGAGAACGTAGAGAACAGAGGATAGGGTAGGTCATGACTCATGTGGAGACATCACTTTCTACTGATTACTGAACCAACTTTCCTTGCATTCTGGGAGCAAATCCGCACTTCAATGGAAATCCATTACATGCAAACAAACACGGACCTGAAAAATATTACCACCTCCGTTTTTAAATAGTTACTGATTCGACTCATGGCCCTCGATTATTTACTTTTACTCATTGGGATCATAATTATATTATTAAAAATTAAATATTTTGATAATTTAAAAGAATTTGTGATTAGCTTAACTTAATCTTTAAAAAATATGATTTTTTATACAATAATATAAATATGACAACTAAAGTGATAAAATCATAAGCTATTACACGCCTAATAGAAGAAGTCGTCTTCTAGTTTTGGTCGTTCCCTACTATCTCTCTCTCCTATATTTTATCTCTTGGATTTACGGTCTAAATCAGAGGTTGATATTCGTGTTACGTGATATCAATCTGACGAGAGAAGACTTGTAGGATTGTTGATCGTGACATACCAAGATTGTAGCTCAAACATAAAGTTTTCCGCTTCGCTCAAGATTCAAGTTCACACGAGGTAACTCATAATTCCTTGTAGATAACAAACTTGTAGTATATAACCTTCATAAATTATTATCTTCTTTAATTTGACATACTATTTAATAAAAAGTAGTTGACTATATTATAAATATTGATGTATTGTGTGGTTTCCTTTAAAACCTTTGTGTATGTATTCATAATTAAAGTGGGTAAAAAAAAGTGATGGTAAATGGATAAAAAAGTTTTCCTAAAAATGAAAATTTTGAAAAAATATAATTATTTTGAAACGGATAAAAAAATATGACAATTATTTGAAAATTGAGAGAGTATATAATGTTTTATAAATTTACACACAAAGACTTATAAACAATTAATTTATTATTCCTTCTTTCTGGGCAAATAGTCTTCGTTTAAAAACCAATCTTTTTTAAGAAAATGATATTTTTAGAGCATGAACACAACAACTCTACCAAATCAAACACAACACGTTAAAAATAATAAATTAATCAATTTGATACTTATTTGATTCAAAACTAAAAAGTGGCACAAACTCCAACACTTTTAAATATCCTACCATCTTTATCTTGAAAATTAGTTTGGTGTCCAAATGATGCAGACCAAGTACTTCCTTTGTTGATCCTAAATTATCATCCTAGTTGACCCGCACATGTTAAGAAAAAACAATTGACTTGAATCTTTAAATTTGTTTAATGTGTAATTTCCTTTAAAGCTCATGTGTATGTAACACATAATTAAAGTATGGTGAAAAAGTAAGGGTAAAATGGTAAAAGTGATGTTCTAGAAAGATAAGTTTCAAACTGGATAATTATTTTGGGATGGACGAAAAATGAAAGGAGAACGATAATTTAGCGACGAAAGGAATATCTTTTACAAATAAAAACGTGTACTCTTTTTTATGAAAAAATAAAACATAAATAAAAACATTTTTTGAATTGCTAAAATGTTAAAAAGGGGGATAAAAACCAAAAAGTAATTGTATGATTTGGTTTTGATTTGCATCATATATTGATACAAATCAAACTAAATCAAATTATATTTTGATTTGATTTTTTAGATTCTCAATTGTATGCGATGATTTATCTATGATTTACTGGATGATCATCGGTTATTTATGCTCTTAGGTGTCGTTTGGTAGTCAGGATCAAGGTCAGATAGGATTAATAAGCAGAGTTGCCTGATGTTTGGTACGCAATAGGTGATCAGGACTAATAGCACGAGTTATCCAGAAAAAGTCATTATCCACTCATTATTAATAACAAGGGGGAATGTGACATTATTAGCGCCCTCACTAAAAAATTTTGGATTAACATTTGTAATCAAAACTACCCCCGATATACAAGTGAGGATTAATAGCGAGGATACTAATAGTATTGAGATTAATAAAACTGCTTATCCTTATTCGATTACCAAACAAGCCCTTAGAATCTTATTAGTAATAAAATAATATTTTTATGTCTTAATTTTTGAAAGTAGACTCTTTAATTGAACTTTTTACCCGGAACGAAGGGAATATTATTTAAGTGCAATTATTTTCACAAGTTGCATCATTATTTTTCTATTTACTCTTAATGCAACATTCAATTAGAGAATAATTAATAAGGGCAATGTTAGCCGTATGTGGATAAAAAATTCTTCTAACCTATAACATAATTTATTTTGGGATAATTTTTTTTAAAAAAATTATATATATAGCGAAGAAGGTAGTAGTATTACACTATTAAATAGTTTTCAGTCATTTTATATTGAGGTCCAATATTACGAGCTTGAACTTGTGGTAATAATATCAGCTCTAACATATATATCATTGGATCAAATTTTAATCCGATCTCTAAATTTTAGGCAAATGATGTGGAATGTATACATCAACACCTTGAAAGGGTAAAACAATAAATTTTGGTCTTTAAAATAAATCTCACCACATTCTTCGTTCACTGTTGTTTCATATAATTTCCTTTTTCCTCTGGTTTACTTTACATTCTTCTTATGCTCTGTGAGTTACTTTGGGATTGATTTTTCATCTAGGAAATCCTTGACTCTTCCTATCAACACAAGCAAGGGATTTTACTTGCCTATCCCGACCCGACATAATCCCAAACCCGATTTTGTCGGGATTTTTTCCGTCCCGATTCATTTCGGAACGGGATTCGGGAAATATATCAATTCCGTCGGGATTCTTGACCCGTTCCGATTATTTTTTTAATTTTTTTAAAAAATTAATTTTTTAAAAATATTTTGAGTGTGTACTGTTGCCAAGCCAATAGACTATTTTTCAAACAATGTATATTTTGTGCTTGCTGAAATTATTTTTATGTTATTTGTTAAATTTATTTTCATAATATTGTGTTTTTTTTTTTGTCTATCAAGTTTCTGCACTTAGTGCAACTCTTCTCATGCGAGTGAGTGGTGCATTTTGTTCATAATGACAGATTCATCAATACCCATCATTAAGTAAATATTCAAGTATATACTTGTAAATATATAGTCAGAAATCTTAATCATGATGGAGACATTTTAAAAATATTTTAGTGTCAGAGATACTGTTCATAAATATTATAGTCGGGATTACGAGATTTTTATCTCCCAAACTGTCGGGATCTCGACACGTTGGGTCTTGACACTTATCCAGAACGTGATCGGGAAGGAAATTGAAATCTCAAATTCTATCAGGAAGGGTCCCGTCCCGATTCCATCCCTAGACCCTTATCCCTCAACTTGAAAGGCTTCTGTCTTTGAAAGTGAATATCCTAGAAGCTTATAACCATGCTCAATCTGATAAGGGCGACAGGGGGAATATATAAACTTGAAGGCATAAAAAAGATAAAATGAAGGAAACGTAAAACGGAGGAAGGAGAGGATACGAATCGGTGGTGGAGGAAGATTTCAGAATATGAACCAACGATGGACCAAATTTTACTGTCTCACCCTTTCAAGATGTTGACATGTATATTCCACATTACTTGCCTAAAATTTAGAGATCTGACTAAAATCTGATCCAACGACATATATGTTAGAGTAGATATTATTATTACGATCTCTATCTCGTAATATCATTTGTCTTTTATATTTACTTGCTTTGATTGTGATTTTTGTTACCGATAAAATTTGTATTAAATGCTCATTTACTTGCTTTGATTGTGATTTTTCGTTCCACTATAGTTAAAATTCTATAAAATAATGCCCTTGAACCATCAAATTTTATTGATTTAACGAAATATTAATTAATTGATAAATTAATAATTATTATTTTTACATTAAGTAACACTTTATTAATTTATAGATTAATTTAGAAAATTATTAATTCATCAAGTAAATATTTATTTAAATGAAATACTCGATTTACTTTGCATTTTTCAGTATATCACTTAATTTATTATAAGCATTAAATAATGGTAAATATTTAGGTAAGATGATCTTATGAGTATTTTTTGTAAGACGGATCCTCTTTATCCAACTCAGTGTGTGTTGGTGAGTTAACATGTAAGAGAGTAAGACTCCGTCTTACGAATAAAAATCTACAAAACGATCTTACATGAGATCTACTTTTAAATAATATGGTAAAGATATTACATAGGCTTCCAGATTATGTCCAGTTTGTATCTTTGGGGTGACAATTCGTATTATCGTGTCATGTTCGTGCCTCATTATCGTGTTTTCATATTATCTATCTTATTTGATCATAAATATAACAATAAATATTAATTTGAATATATTAACAATTTCGTGTCTTTCGTATCGTGTTTCGTGTTATGTCGTGTCGTGCTGGGTTTATCGTGTCATTTATCTTTGTATTCGTGTTTTATAATCGTGTCGTGTTGATTCGTGCTATCGTGTCGTGTCAGGCATTACCACCCCAATCTTTGTCATTTAGGGAGATGAAAATGTCTATTACCGAAAAAAAACCAATCAAAGTTGACTTTTGATCTCCAATCTCTAAACAAATCCCAAAATCAGTTTTAACACCAAATAACATTTTGGGTCAACCATCAGTCTCCACCATACTTTACCATCATACTCACAAATCTATATCTATATATATAGGGGTGAATCGGGACGGGATTTGCTCCGATTAGTCTTATCCCGATCTCGTCTTGATAGAATTCAAAATTTCAATTTCTTTTCCAATCCTATTCCTGATAAGTGTCGGGATCTGACGTATCGGGATCCCGACAGTTCGGGGATAAAAATCTTGTAATCCCGACTATAATATTTATGAACAATATCTCTGACACTAATATATTTTTAAAATGTTTCCATCATGATTAAGATTTTAGACTGTATATTTATAAGTATACTTAAATATTTACTTAATGGTGAGTATCGATGAATTTGTTATTATGAACAAAATGCACCACTTACTCGTAGGAGAAGAGTTGCACTAAGTGTAGAAACTTGATAGATAAAAAAAACCACAACATTGTGAAAATAAATTTAACAAATACCATTAAATAATTTTAGCAAGCATACAATAGACATTGTTTGAAAGATAGTCTTTTGGCTTGACAATAGTACACACTCAAAATATTAAAAAAATTAAGAAAATTTAAAAAAATTTAGAAAAATTAAAAAAAAATTAGTTGGGACGGGTCGGGAATCCCGACGGGATTGATAAATTTCCCGAATCCCGTCCCGAAATAAGTCGGGATCGGGATTATGTCGGGTCGGGATCGGGACGGGTGTCGGGTCGGGACGGGAAAACGAGACTTTTTGCCAGCCTTATATATATATATATATATATATATATATATAAGCATGATAGTCTATATAGGAAAAAATCCCGCCAAGACTTTGTTTCCCAAAATAGAAACTCCAATTACCAAGAAACAATTAATGAATTCTTTAATTAAATAATTCAAAAACTCCTTGAAATTTTCACCATCAATTATCTCAATTTGCACAAATTTTCAATTCTCGGTTGTATCAAACAGAAATGAATCAACACATTGTAAATGATGGTTAATGAAAATGGATTAGTTCACAACATGAATCTATCAAATATTGAAATATTATACTAAAAAAATCAATTAAATCAAGAAATACCAAAAAATTGAGATGTATAAAAACCATTGACAAATTCAAAGTAGTATGGAATAAAAATCCCCAGAAAAAATTATTTTTCGATAATACTAAATGATTAAACCAGTTCGGAGATTTATCTAAAAGTAAATAACAAAAATCGATGTATAAAAAATATTAACAAATTCACAATAGATCTGAATGTCAAAAATATTTTTTTATACGAAATAATTTAACAAAATGTTTTTATGTGATTTCATTAGATCCGAATGAAAAATCACCGAGAAAATATAATCAATATTTTTCCCTCATAAAAAAGTTGGATATTATAGAAAGAGAGATGGATCGAGCGAGATATGAAGTGAGAGGACAAAAACTTACTGTGGTGTGGACGGTAAGTATAAGAGAGATCATGAATAAATGATATTTCTTGAGAGGGATGGAAAATAAGGGAGATTGAGTGGGGTTAATTTCCTATTTTCCTCTCATTCTTTCTTCCTTTTTTGTGTGTGTAGTTAACGGGGGATTATTGAGCCACGATAACGTTTTGATTTTTTCATAATGTTATTACTTTTCGATGTAGTTCTTTATAATTAGCTTCTCTTCTTTTGTAGTATATTATTTTAATTGTTTATTACTTTTCATATAATGCAATTACTATATGACTATATATTTACCATATTTTAATTTATAACAATGCTAGGTTTACAACTATTTTTAAAATTATTGCTACAATTAAGATCTAGTGAAGGAAAAAGTTGTATTTATTTTCTAAAAAAATGACTTTATTTTTTCAGATCTTAAATATACAAGTCTCTAATTTTTAAATCAAAACAAAACAGTTTTTTTTTTTAATCGAAAGTAGTTGCCTTCAATATTTTTTTTTCTTTTTTCTTTTTTAAAATTTTGTTTTTCTTTTTCGTTTCGCTTGAGTATAAGTTAAAACTAGTTAAACCTAAAAAGTTACTACCCACCATACTTCATACGTACGAATCGGGGCGGCACATTAGCACTTAGGGGGCTAGTCGGACTGTAATCGGGGCTTAAAATTAAGGCTTAATTACCATTTTTTGATAATTTACATTAAAGATCAAACACATTGACTACATTTTTTTTTATTTGTCATTTTATCAAATACTTGTCTGTGTTTGTAAAATGAACAAAAATATACAAACATACCACTAATCTCAATTCTCAATAACCCCAAAGCAATAAACCAGACAAGTTTATAACTAAAAATAAAAAAAAATATTACTCCACCTACTTACTACCTCTACAACCAACAGTCTAACATATCCTCCCTAATCACTCATCGTTCTAAATTCTGAGTCCCGAGACAGCCCCCTTCTTCTACATCTTTTTTTATTCTTCTTTCTTCTCTCTATCTGGTAGATCGACAACCCCTTTTTCTTCCTTTCTTTTTTTTTTCTTCCCTCTCTCCGACAAACCAACTCTTCTCATTTTTGCATCCTCCAATCTCTTTTCTTCTAGATATAACCCTTTAATCTACCTTCTCTCTCAGCCCACCAAATATCTACAAAATCAAACTCATTTTCTTTCTACCTATCTCTCTTTCTCATCATTACCAATTCCTCTTTCTTCTTCAATTCATCTTCCTTTTTTTTCTGGTCATCACACACCACAAAATCAAAAGCTATAAAAATAAATTAAGATCAATAAAATTTGATATAAACATCAACTTAACCAATTACACAATAACTAAGAAACCTGTGACAATGAAAAGACATCTAACGCCTAGACACAAAGTTTTAGAACAACAGTATTTTGAAAGAGTGGAGGAGAAAGAGATTAGCAATTTAGCAGATCGATAGATCACCAGGCCAGGGAATATTCGGTCCTAAGTGCATTATTGGATGTTGACTAAACAGATCCCCCTGCGGGCACGTGTATATGGGGTTATCAAGTGACGTGGAATGATCCTTGTAATAAGTCACTCCCTCTCCCATCAAAATCCCACTGGACATGACACATTAATTACACTGTCTGCAAAATTTTATCCACAAACATCGATAATCAGGCTAATAATTGGTTGTGAATCATTTTTTTGCATTCACTATAATATTAATAAAGTAAATATCCTAAAACACAGTTTTACAGATTTTGGATTTGTAAAACGAAACCACATCTTCTCATAACTCAATCTATTAATATATGATAATTATGAATCTGTTTTACAATAAAAATATATACAAAATTATTTTACCTAAGTTTTTATTATATTAACATAGGACCAAATATTTATTAACATTTGTTTCTAAAAAAAGTTCCAATCTTTCCTTCTTATACCGTTTTTTAAAAGTGTCAAACTTCCTAAACAAAATTCTTTTTTATAAGTTATTTTTCATTTTACTCTTATGACTTAAATAGCAATTCAGTCACACTATTTTTTAGTTTTTTCATTAAAATCATTACACTTTTTTTGTCAATTTAATCACTATACTTGCCTTTATTTTCACATTCATCACTCCATCAAGTTTTTTAGATGAAAAACTTAAAAAAAGATAAAAACCCAAAAATGCCCCTACTTAACACAATTGGATCTTTTTTGCATTTTACCCCACCTCAAACTACATCTTCATCCCATGCCTGCCGTCATCACCAACGAATATTTCATAAGTTTCGCCAAAATAAAAGAGCGCTTGAAATTTTGTGCAATTAATGATCGATACCCTTGGGTCTTGGCGGGAAAATTTGAATCCTCTTCCAGTTCATGGACTTCTTCCACAAATTTGAGTTTTTCAACAATAAAGCTTCATGCTTTTGGCTCCTCCATGAACTCACCTATATCTTTTCCTGACTCAAATATATAATTACTTGAACTCATGGTGATGCCATTCTCCATTAAAACAAAGCTCTCTGTTTAATTTCTGCTATCTTCCTATTGAAATCTTCCCCAAATTAAAATTTAAACCCGAAATAGAACTCATAATTCTCTTCCTCGCTAAACCCATCTGAAAACAGAAGGAATTACCAAAGTTAAACATTGTTCTGTACATCAAATCTAATAATAAGGCTTTATTCACAAAATCAACGCGAGATCTTAGGACGAAATATTTGTGGGTAGCCACAGATATACTTATGACCGAACTCATTCATAAGCCCCGACTAAGTCAAAGCCACATTTGCATATCTGAATTAAAACCTTGATCTCGAATCAAACCTAGATCTAAAACAATATCAAAACCAAATTTGATTTTCTAAAAAAAAAAAGAAAAAAAGGAGAACGAGTGTAAGGCGTCTGAAATCGATGGTGACGACGAGAAGGGCTCAACTTCGTGTATGAGAATTCGACATGGAATTAGGGCGCCAGAGAATTCGATGAAGAGGCCAAAGAGGAGGAGGATGAGTCCTCCGGAGAAGACAAAATCATCACATTACCGGACGACCTAATCCACAACATCCTCTCCTTCATCGAATCCCATTTTCTCTCCCGCCGTAACCTCAAATCCCAAGTCTCCACCCTCGATCTCTATTTCAAGGCCAAGGGTATCGTCATCCATTTGTTCTTGTTATATATATAACTGGAGAAAGATGAAAGATTAGTCCGACCTCTTTTAAAAGATGAAAGAATGCTTTTGGAAAGATCTCATATCATCTGCTTCATTTGCCCAAGCCTAATTAGATTGGTCAAAGAATATATATATATATATATATATATATATATATATATATATATATATATATATATATATATATATATATATATATATATATATTAGTTTGACCCTTTAAGTATTAACATTTTAAATTGAAAACCCTTAACATTAGTAAGGACATTTTGGTCATTTCGAACATATCCGTCCATCTAACTAACAGAAATGATCCTCAGTGACCTTATTGGCTTGATTGGCCAAGTATAGTGATTAAATTAAGAAAAAAAAATTTAGAGTGATCTTAATGAAAAAAACTGAAAAATAGAGTGACCAAATTACTATTTAAGCCTACTCTTACTTGATCATCATATACATTGGTGGCTTTCAAATCCACGATCACATGATTATCTTAGAAGACACACAAATATTCTTAACATTTATAACAAATTCAACACTCTCTCCGTCCCAAAATATATGATGTTTTGGAAAGTTTTTTGTTCCAAAATAGATGACACACTTTGTAATTTTGAAGGAACTTTTTATTTTTTTTCCAATTCTACTCATATTTATTGACTTGTAACTCATGTTTAGATCTTTGGGCAAGAATATCAAGATACCTCATTAATGTTTGGAAATGAGCAATTTAGACTTTACAATATGTTTTCTTTGTCTGTGTGAAAAGCCAAAAAATGTCATATATTTTGGGATATAGGGAGTAATTGTTTTTCAAATTTATGTGTCAAATCAAACATAACGCTCTTATTAAAAAATGATGGGAGATTTTATATTTTAATATGATACTCCATCCATCCCAAAATTATCATCTAGACTTGATGTAATGTTTAAGAAAAAACACATTTTACTAGATTATAATATTAGTTTTGATATGTAATTTATTTTAAAATACATCTCTATGTGGCTCATAATTAAAGTAAGATGAAAAAGTAAGGATAAAGTGGTAAAAGTCTATGTAGTTTATTTTAAAATACATGTCTATGTGGCTCATAATTAAAATAAGATGAAAAAGTAAGGATAAAGTGGTAAAAGTGTTGGCCTAAAAAAAAAGTTTCAAATAAAATAATTATTTTGGAAAGAACGAAAGAAAGAAGGACAATAATTTTGAGACCAAGGGAGTATTAAATTAACTTGTTAAATCAATTATTCAATTTAGTCAATTGGCTCTGGAAAAGAACAACAATATAAAGAAAATTGACGAGTGCTCTTCATACGAGCTTCTGCTTATTTTGGAGGTAGGGAGTGTGGTTTTCTTCTTTGTTTATGCTAAAACTACTTATCATCTAGAAATCTATGCTATAAGCTAGTAAAGGTGTGATAGATTGGATATAATAAACTCTCTTTTATTTATTTAAGTAAAATATAGGAAATCAGATTTATTCATTTATGCAATTCGTCATTAAGTTAATAATCTAGATCTGGATTTGTCTGAGATATATTCAATATATTTTTGGGCTAACTTCAATATTAGTCTCTCTACTTTGGAAAAGTCTACTATCAATCCATGTATAATGCAAGTGAATACCACATATAAAAGATTATAAATTTTGCACATCAGTAGTCCATGGGCCTAACTCCGTTAACTAAAGTGCACTTAAGTGAGTATGTGCTTACTCACGTGTACCATATAAAGGGCAATTCAATCATTTTCTGTGATTATTTTGGTTAAAGTATTATTATTATTATTATTATTATTATTATTATTATTATTATTATTATTATTATTATTATTATTATTATTATTATTATTATTATTATTATTATTATTATTATTATTATTATTATTATTATTATTATTATTATTATTATTATTATTATTATTATTATTATTATCGTCTTCTTCTTCTCCCTTGTGTCTTCTCTCTCCTTCGCTATATAACATCAATTCACAATGATAGCTTAGCCGATTAAATTCTTGACTAAATCGGACACAATGAAAGAAATCCGAAGGAGGATTGAACAAATAGCCCCCAGCCATGGTGGTGAACTCAAGGAAGGTGGACAAGGCAGAGGAGCTGGCTGCGTTGGGCAGAGTGGTGTGGATGTACGACAGGCGGACAGAGAAGAAGATGAGACATGCAAAGTGAGGGTGGCTTAAAAATGTCTCTCTATTTACAAACCCAACAGCTCCACCCCCGCATCCTTTGCCAAAACCCAACTATTCCGTCTCTGAATCCTCCCCCTCCTTCGCTCTTCCGCCATGGATTTTTTTTTCTTTCTCTCTCTCCAATGAAACCCAACTGCTTCTTAGATGAAGAAGAAACCAAAATTTGTTGCAAAAGATCTAAATTGACAAATCTCGATCTAAATTAACAAACTCATATCTAAATTAACAAACTCAGATCCTACCATAGCCTCCGTTCGATCGATTGATTGGATCGAAGTATAAAGGGGTGATCGAAGTGTGAGATCGGCCCAAGACCAAGGTCGGGTAGCTAACTGTTGCAGGATTGGACGTCTATCTCACTGCTCATCTTTCGTAAGGTCAGAAATGGCTGAGCCTGTGCAGGATTATTTTCATGAAGAGTACGGTGGTGGCCTGGTGGAGAACTTGAGGCTGGAGTAGTGCATAGCCTAGGAAGAAGAAAAAAATGAGAGAAAATGGGTTGGGGAGAGAGAGCAGGGAGGGAGAATCGAAGAAAAAACAAAAGAGACAAAGAAAATGTTGTACTAGGATTGGACGGACATATGGGATGCATTGGGTTGGGGAAGAATGGGAAACGTTACATTTGCCCTTGAAGTTTGGGTAATTTTTTAGTAGTACTTTAAACTTTCAGGATGGTCCCTCAAGTTTAGAAACTTGCAAACTGGATTGGAAAGGGCTCATTTGTACTCTTATTTGTGCACGTGAGTGAGCACATGCTCACTTAACTACACTTTAGTTAACGGAGTTAGGCCTCGGGACTACCAATGTGCAAAATTTATAATCTTTTGTCCGTGGCGTACACTTGCATTATACAGGGACTGATAACAAACTTTTCCAAAGTACAAGGATCAACAATGAAGTTAGCCTTATATTTTTTCATAGTTTTTCCAAATAAAATTCTAACTCCAAAAATGACGAGACTAAACATACTGAAAGTTTTAGCTTTTATAAACTCTTAATGTAAAAGTCAACATATATTTTAAAGTCTCATGTATAGTATGTTAAGCCTCGACAACTATCATAATGATATTAATATTTGTGAACAGATGATTATCGGAACGAAGATGAGTACTATTTTAGATTCTTAGAATGTTCCCTCGTAGTAGAAGTAAACCAAAATCAACTTCTAAAAGGTCGACAAAGGAAGTATAAATCAATTATTCATCAATTAGACTAAAATTAAGATAGCTAGGCAGCATTAAGTCATAGTTATATGTATAAAAAGCCGCTTTATGAAAAGAATATTACTCTTTAGTGTGGTTTGATAAAAATATATAAACAAAAGTAATAAACAATAAGGTTGACTCCAATTGTATATGATAATGGCCAACAACATACTGAATTATGGCAAACACATTGACATGGATAGTGAAAGATGCAACTTGTTTTTGTTATTAATGCATACAACACAAATGGAGGGTAAAGATGAAATGTTATATAAATTATAAACATAATTTTTTTAAATGGATTTTTAGAGTAGTGAAACATCCCAAAATACTATAGTAAACTTTTTACTTGAAACGGATGTAGTATTATATATTATTAAATTTAATATTTCCTTACTCTAAATATAAATAATACATTTATATTTTTTCCTTCTCTAATGTTCACATTCATCAAGATTATTTTGGGTTTTAGCATGAGTATATCCAATCTAATCTTATGAAAAATACATTGTTTAAGTATGTTGATTATTTACATTTTTATTTTTTATTTTAGTATAAATAAAAAAACTTCATTAATTTTATGAAAAAGTTTATTACATTTTTATTTTTTATTTCATCAAAGATAAAAGAAACTCCATTAATTTTATGAAAACAATAAGATAGGCTCATTAAACCCAGAAGATTATTAATTTGTTTGTCTTAAATAATTAAGAACCGAAGTATCCATCTAGTTCTAGTTTTTGTGAATTTTGGATTAATTTTAAACTGAACTAAAATATTGATTCTCATACTTGTTGAGTTAATTTTGATTCTAAATTTTTGAAGAACCGAAATATATTCAGGATCTTCAATTTTTTTTAAACATAAACTGAATCGGGCCATAATCAATCCTTGGTCTACCCACTCAGTCATATACATAAGATATGTGATTGGAATTTTGATATGAAAGGCAGGGTGAGGGTCTTGTCGTGGGCAGCCGGCCCCGTTTTCTCCTCTTCTCCATGTTACCTGTCTTCTTCTCGCAGGATCTCTCTCAGGAGAAAGGAAAAAAAATACAAATAGAAAAATATTTAAAATACAAAATACTAATACAATTAAAATTAAAAAACATTATATAAACCATCATTTCCTTGGTAGTCAACGAACTACTCACCGCCACCTTCTCCTAGGAACTGAATTTCATGTCATCTTCATCCAATTAACTCTTCTTAAAATTACTGTTCATCATTTATTTTTATTGTCTCCCTTTTATGATTATTTTATAATTAAAATATTATAATTGGAACCTAGCTTTCATGATTTCTTACTCTTTTTTTTGGTTTTATCAAAGCAAATGTCAGATGTGTGTTAACTTCTTCTTCAACCTCTTCAGTCTTCCCTCCATAAGAAGTAAAAAAAATACTCTCTGGACAAAGACTTTTTAACATATTTCATTTAAAAAAAATATGTTTACAATTTTCATAATCTTTCATATTTACCCTTTATTTATAATATAAGCATATTGGTTGTGATTAAGTATATTTGTGGTTATGACTTAAAAAAAAATCAAAATGTTATTTTCATAAACAGAATAGTTGTAAACGAATTATATTTTTAAAACACTATATTTAAACACTTTAAAAGAGAAAATATTTCATTTTTTACCAGCCTTTTAGTCAAACACTTCACCAAACAAGGACTAAATATACTGGAGTACTTTATATTAGTTGATCCCTTTCGAGTGGTGCACTAGTGAGCGAGAATCCAGTTTATGGCTCATGCGATAATGCAGCAAAACTTAAATTAATTTTGCAGTAAGGAAAGTCAAAATTTCTATTTATGTGTACTTTTCTTCACTAAAGAGTAACAAACAAAAATAAAATTAAAAAGTGGTACAAAGGATAACATAAGTAAAAAAATAGATGTCAAATTTTCATATGAAAAACATCGAATTGATTATTTAGGAATAGTTGGAGTATTATTTATCAATAATATTATAAAACGTGAGGAGTCAAAATGGAGCGTTTTCACGCTCTCTCGACTTGCCAAATTTATAATTATAAAATAAATCATAAAATTACCTCAATATAACCACCCCCTTCTCACACAATTCGAAAGATAATTACCCAAGAGCTACCAAATTAAAAAAAATTATATTAACAAATTATAAAGATAAAATGACCAATACCCAACAAAAAAAAAGAGATAATTATGCACATACATGTGTGTGCCATATATATTTAATTACTGGTTTTACTATAAATCAAGGAGATATTTTATAATTGTCATGCTTTTACATATTGCCATAAATATCTATTTATTAATAACATAACAGGTAATGTTTTTGTGATTTTCAAGTCTACCCCTAAGAGCATCTCCAATGATACCACCCTATATCACCCTCTAGTTACCTCGTTTTTTGTTCCTTTTACACTTTTTCAACACTCTAAAAAAAAATTCACTCCAATAATCACCCTCTATACAATCCTTTAAAACCTCAAATTTCTTTCATCACAACTAACAAACCTAATTACCACCATATTTCTCATCTTTTTTATTTATATTTTTCCAATATTTATATTTTATATTATATATTCTATGAAAATTTTTTTAAAATTTTTTTGATTACTTTAATCTAAAAATATGTCATTTTAAGGGTCAATTTATGTTTATAATAATAATAATTATTATTATTTTATCCTCTCATAGATAACGAATACGAAACAAATTATTTCCTTTGGTTGAAAAGAATTCGCAATTAATCCACACATTTCACATAAAAAATAAGCATCTTTCGATTTGATCAATCGATTAAGTTTACGATAATAATGTAAAAAAAGAATATATGTATATCGGTAGCTTGCAATGGTAGGAAAATTTAAGAAGACAAATATAGTATAATAAAAGGAAACCACACATTACACCAATATTTGTAATACAGTTAATTAATTTTTTTTAAAACGTTATGTTGGGTCAAAGAGAACGATTATTTAAAAACGGAAGGAATATATGTTTTAATAATTTTTAAAATTGCTTTTATCTCAAAATAAATGTCAATTTAAAAGAAAATTTATGTTTAAAATATTTTTTTATTATTATCTAAACTTAACTCCTACCAAAGAAATGAATTTTTTTTTTTAATTTTAGCACCAAATAAAACTTATTAAATTAATAATAACTACACAAATGGTGGAGAAAAAGAAAGAAAATGGAGAAGAAAGAAAATTGGAGGGAGAAAGTGGATCACTATTCCACTAAAGGTCCCTCCAAACTTAGAGGGAGGTTTAACTTATTTTAGGGATAGAGGGTGAATAAAAGTAACCATTGTGAGCTTAAGTGTAGAAAAAAACTCCAAAATGATTTTTAGAGGTTTCAAAAAAGGGACCATTGTGGATGCCCTAACACTACTCTATAAATATCAATCGCAAACTATAAATATCCACTACAATAACGACT
Source organism: Codonopsis lanceolata (assembly GCA_013146195.2). Taxonomy (NCBI): domain Eukaryota; kingdom Viridiplantae; phylum Streptophyta; class Magnoliopsida; order Asterales; family Campanulaceae; genus Codonopsis; species Codonopsis lanceolata. The sequence goes on along the minus strand of CM028383.1, from coordinate 10,698,097 downwards.
ATCTACTTTTCCACCAACTACCAATAACCATATTCGATAAAACTAAGTTGTAAATAAAATTTATAAGAAAATCAAGAATAAATTATTAACCTTTAAACAAAAATAAATAATAACCATAGCAAACACATTGAGTTTTCCAATTTACTAGTTTTTTTATTTAGAACAATCGCCTGCATCAATTGATAGTAGTACCTTCGCGCAAGGTACAAGTCCATAGTTTACTCTGTTGATGCGAGCCAATGTTTTGAATTTTGTTACTCCTTTCATGCCAAGTGTTCTTTTTTTTTTTTTTTTTTTTTTTATCTTTCAACAAATTAAAAGTTAACTTTTGAGTCAGATTAGTAGCATATGCATAAAGGAAAATAATAGGGGTACTATAGACTATTTTATACAAATATCTAAGCATGTAGACAGTTAAATGATACGTGCTAAGTTATATAATATTTAACGTATTACATGCTTGCCACCTAAGTTAATTACGATGAAAAGATATACAAAAATTTAATATTTCTATCCCTACTCGTGCATAAATACCCTTGTTGATTGGTGTACGCACTATAACATTACAAGTGCATATTAAAACATATGATACTTGACAAAGTTTTTTTCAAACAAATGGTGTCTTTGGTGAGGCTTTAAACACCCAACTTCTCGATTAAGAGTAGTGAAGTATCAGAGTGTCTCTGGTAGGGCTTGAACACTCGACCTCTCTACTAAGATAAATGAGTTGCTAAATGAGGCTTTTGTGTAAGGCTTGAATAACAACGATGTCTCTGACAAGACTTGAACACCCGACCTCTTTATTGAAAGTTGTAAAGTTCAGAGTGTCTCTAGTGAGACTTGAACATCCGATCTCTCCATTAAGAGAAATTAGCAGTATCAGTTGAGCTAGAGCGTGTTGGATACTTTCATTAAGAATTGGACAATCAATTTTTTTCCTAATTAAAAATGAAAACTCGTATAAGACTGATGATCAAGTTAGAAAAGCAAAAATAAAGATTTAGATTTACCATAACCAAAAGCTTGGCAGCATAGTAGCAATTCTTAATATTACAATTATGTCCCTTGGAATATAAATCCCTAACCTTATGATAGTCACATTAAACAAAATATTGAAGGTTGTGAAGCTAAGAAAGTGGGGTCTTCAAGGAAGACATATTCTTCCCTTTAGAGAGAAGAAGAAAAACAATTGCTTTGAAAAGTGTTGCAAACCCTGGACTTAGTGCAACAACTAATGCTTATCTTAATCAAACCCAACTTTTGATTAAACTAATGAAAACCCCATTACCTTCTCCCCTTTAAACAACTATATCACAAGCTAATCTATGGAAGTTATGGACCACTTGAAAAGGAAGAACACTATTACTTACATGTGATGAGCACCTATGGCTTCGAATCTTGCATGTTCTTTCTTTCTTGGAGGCCGCTTTTTTGGTTGTAAGTGGCTCGAAAATTGTTAAAACCCTAAGTCTAATCCTCCGTGGAAGACCCTTCGGTAGCTTTCATTAAGCGTTAATTATTGCAAATTGCATTTGTTTAATGACCTAAACAGCCGACCACGTTGAGGTCACCATGTGATTGATGGTGATCTATTTGGAATAATCGATTTCTAGTCATCCTTCATACGAAAATACTAATGTGATCATGTTTGGCTTAACATTAGGTCAACGGAGGTTCGCTTTCGTATGTATTGATTGATTGATCTTAGTTTTTTTTTTTTCATTGTAGAACCCTAATTTGTATTGCTTGGATTCGTTGATGTTCATCTTTATGTGCAAGTCTCGTTCATCTTTTTGTAAGCATCTTATCAATGAGGTGAGCAACATATATAAAGGAACGGGTCAAACTTCAAGTCACTTTGAATCCTTATACCCTCGATTACTTATCTTATTAACAAATCCGATCATATCAAATTATCAATGCACAAATTCTTGATGCTATTCAACTCAATCTAAGCTTAGGACTTACGCAAAGCTAAACTAGAAAATTTAAGAGTAAAATAAAGTAAAGTATGTCGTTATAAGAATTGTTGTGCACAACGTAAACAAATAGCAAACAATCGCAGAGTATAGCTAAATCGATCAAAGAGAATAGAGAGAGAGAGAGAGAGAGAGAGAGAGATTGAGGTTAATGCACTATTGAAATTTTATTAAATGTCAACATTGTACACGTTTTAGGGTTACAATTACATATATGAATATATTATCAAACCATAAAATGACTAAACAGGGAAACTGAAAAACACTTTTGCCACACGAACGCGGTCGTCTTCCACCAAGTAACGCGACCGCCTTGCCAACGAACATGGTCGCCATCTATCTCTGAAATTGACTGCTTTGACGACAGAAACATCCTGTCAATGTAACGCGGTCGTCTTGTCGTAGGACGCCACCGCCTTTTCAAATGCGGTCGCATTGTCCAAGCAGAAGTGCTGCAGAACGTGACCGCCTTCGCACGACAACACCAAAAGTCCTTGGAGAACTTGGCCTATTATCAGGGTAATCAAGCATACCGTTCCCAACAAGAATCAAATTAAGGTTAAAACCACGAATGAAAACAATAAACTTACAAATAGGAAAAAATAGTAAACAGCTTGCAAGAAAATTAGATTTATTTTAGAGGTTATTCAAGCTATCGGCTTGTTTTTAGTTATTCAGAGACTCACTCTATCAATTTGATAAGAGTATAACCATATAAATTAAAAGCCAAGCACTTGATATCAATTAAAATTCTAAGGTAGCTGAATAAATGAATAATTAATATATTAATTTTATGATGATTGATAACATAGATTAAAGCATTTGGCTCCTATCTATTTGGAAGACATAAATATAAATGAGAACCTTCTGAAACAATATAAGTATATTTTGGTAATAATGAAGTACGATGCATCGAACTCTTAAAAGTAATCTTTAAGAAAAATAGTTTTAATACAAAAAAAGAAAAAAAAAGAGAGAGAGAGGTGGATTATACAAGATTGTTTAAGCTTAATCTAATGTCTCGGGTTCGAGTTATGGGAACACTTACCTAGTTCAGGGATTTATCTTCATGGTAGGGAGAGCTTTATTGTTCTTGTAGTTATACTTAACTCGGGGTTTCATCTTGAGCTTTCGGCCGGAGGATTCCTTGAAAAACAAAAAGTAATACTCCCCGTTTTTAAATAATCGTTATCTTTGATCCGCATCGCATCGATCGAAAAAGAAAAAATTGATTGTATTATAAATATTGGTGTGATATGTGGTTTTTTTAAGAGCCCTTGTGTATGTAGTCATAATTAAAGTATGTAGAAAAAATAAAATTTTTTATAAAATTAAAAGTTTTGAAAGATAACAATTATTATGAAACAAATGAAGTATTTATCTCTATTGTTGAATCTCTAAATAACTGCTAAATGCATACGAAATCTGGGAAAGTTAAAAAATTGATTGAAATGATTAACTTTAGGGAGTTGTTTATGTGCCATTTTTTAGCAATCTAAAAGTTATCAACTTGAAGAAAAATAAATCTTTCCGTCTTTTAAAGTATCACTTTGACAGGCAATTAGATTAATTATAATCCATAACTCATATTTATTATATATTTAACAAAGAAAACAAAATGATTGCAATCAACATGTCTATTAATTTTTATAAACAATTGTACGTACTTTAGAGAACAAATTAATTAATTAAATAAACAAGTACTTGTCACGCATAAATTAGGAAAACGCTTTGACATTTAAATTTGTTCATCAATAAGAAGAGTTTTGGTTCTATTCAATACAAAGAAACTAATATTAATCTATATTTATAGGGATTTGGAATGTAATTATCCACACAAAATCTGAAGAAAATAAAACAATTAAGAGAGACGGGAAAAAGAAAGAAATAAAATAACCAGAAGATCACATGACCTTTTCTTTTTGGGGAATATATACCAAGAATTGTATTTTAATTATTAATACTAGTAGTTTAATTTGAATTAATCATATAATTAATGGTGTCCCAAAAAGTGTTAATTTGTCTAATTACAAATCATATCAATAAATCACACATTGATATATTTCTGATATTATATATATTTATACATCATAAAATAATATTGGGTAACAATCTCAGATAGGAGTAATTAATACCCCATAGTTTGTTCATCTGATTTATTTTTTCTACTACCCATCTGTCGCAAAAGGAAAGACGACAAATATTTTTTTTATAAACAAAAACTTAAGAAAGACGTGAATCCCCTCGACCTCATCTACTGTATGTTGGTGGGTTTAATTGTAAAAGAGTATGACTCTGTTTTACGTATTAAAATTCGTAAGAAAGTTTTACAAGAGATCTACTCATTTTTATATTTCATATATGTTTCACCCTCTCTAATCGATTAGAGAAATATAGTTCGTCTTTCCTCTTTAGTTTATTTCAAAAAGTAATCTATTTTCGTGCAATTTAATATATATATATATATATATATATATAAAACTACAATTTTGAGATATTATTATTTTTAGAACAGAGGGGTAATATATCATACTTCCTTCGTCCCAAATTATTGTCATAATTTTTTTTTTCGTCCGTCATAAAAAATTATCTTGTTTGAAACTTTCCTTTCTAATATTTAAATTTTATCATTTACTCTTACTTTAAATTCTTACTTTAAGTACGGGTCACATTCACATGTGCGTTAAATAAAACTAAACATAATACTAATAGTAATAATTAAATCAATTTTTTAAATCTGTGTGATGGGTCAAACGAAATTATAATTTTGGGACATAGGGAGTATAAGACCGATTCTTAACCAAAGCTTTTCCTTTTGAGTAAGTTTCTTGTAAAGACAGTCTTACGGAGCTTAATTCATAAGACGGAACCTTATTCCATCACAATTCAACCAACTAACAAAGATATGTTGGATAAAAAGGATACATTGTATGTTCGTAAAACCATCTAACCTAATTTTTTTCCTTTTCATTTTTAGACTTCTTCATCTCGGTCTTGAAAACCCCAAGCTCTTTAACGAGCAGCAAGCCCAATTTCTTCATAAAATAGTGATCCAAGCTTAATAGTCCATTAATAAACAGCAAGCCCAATTTCTTCATAAACTATCAGAACCAGTGAGTGAAGACACAACCTATGAAAAGATTAGAGTAAAATTCTGGCCCGTCCTTTTTTTTTTTTAAAATATAACCTCAAAAGTTTACTATTCTTTTTTAAAATCGTAAAAGTCTATTTTTCGAAATATTATTCTGAAAATGCCATCGTCTCCTTCAATCGCAGCAAGCCCAGTTTTTTTGATTTTTGAAATCGAAGCGATGAATTGATCTATGTTAAGTTGTGATTTTTCGATAAAGATGAAGGTGGATGAGGAGGAGAAAAAAGATGGTTTACGACGGAGGAGATGGAAGAAGAAGGTGGATGACGTGGTTTGGTTCCTTATGATTTTGTATCGCAATGTAAAAATATTAGATTAATGTATTGCATTGCAAACATTGATATATCGCGGTTCAAACATTGATGTATCGCGGTGCAAAAGATTAAGAAAAATTGCGGGCCGGTCCACTTTTCAAAAGTTTCAATCGCTTCAGTCCCTTTTTTTTCAAATCGAAAAATGACACTTTTTTTGGCAAAAAAACTACGATACCCTTAATGAGCATGAGACGCGCTACGAAAATGAATTGCAGTGCATTGACTATTAAATTACAATGCATCAATTTTATTAAATTAATTTTTACATCACGATTCATCAGTTTAATTGTCTAATTTAGTTTCGTACTGCGATACATCAATGTTTAAATCGTGATTCATCAGTTTAATTGACTAGTTTATTTTGCACAACAATACATCAATGTTTGAACCACGATACATTAATCTAATATTTTTGCATCGTGATACAAAATCATAAAAAACCAAACCATGTCATCCACCTTGTTTTTCTATCTCTTCAGTTGTAAGTCATCTTCTTCCTCCGCCTTCGTCTCTACTGAAAAATCACAACCCAACATAGATCTTCGTTTCGTTGCGTAGCAATGATGATTTTTGAATCCAATGTGTTTGTTAGAGCTGTTGAAGAAAACGATGACATTTTTGAAACAATATTTCAAAAAATAGACTTTTACGGTTGAAAAAAAGAACGGTGGACTTTTGGGATTACAAAATTTGAAAAAAGGACCGGCCAGAATTTTACCCAAAATATTAATATTAGATTTTATAGATTGATTAGTTGTTTTGGAATCGTTGTGCAATGTATTTCTTAAATAGACTTTTGGTATTTAATACTAATAATGTTAATGAAGATAATAATATTACTATTATATTAATAGTATTATTGTAATAATAATAGTAGTAGTAATAATAATAATAATAATATTACTTTTATAATAATGTACTATTGTTATCTATACATATATAAAAGGAGAGGAGCAAGATTTGGAAGGTTCTCGCCAAAAGTGACTTTCCAAATTTAGAAACACTTCTAATTTATATATAAGCACCTTTTTACATTGGAAATTAAAAATATAAAATTTCATTATTATGGTTGATTGTATAAATGATTCCAAAACCTCTTCACATTCTTATTTAGTATATTAAGAAAAAATATGCATAGTACAAACATGAGAGATAACAAAATCAAGTATTTTTTTTTTGATTAATTTCTTTGCATCAATATCCAGGCTAGGAAAAATAAATATGGAATAAAACAACGATTTTGAAACTAAATCATATACACACACTTTGAAGTAAAACTAATTCACAGACACAATCAATTAATAATAATACCGAGATCGACAATTTTTCTCTATTTCATCATAACCAAAGTTATTATTGTAAAAAAAAATCTATAAAACGAGATATGACCAATTTTTTGAGACAGCTAGTTGTAGAAACTGACAAAGTTTAGGAATAATGGCATAACCAATTCATTGATTAAATCACCTATTTATAGGGAGAGATACAATTAGAGTTACACTTGGGTAGGGTACAAAAAACCTATACAAGGAAGGAACATAATAAGGAAAGAACTCTACAAAGGTAATTACCACTAATTACTAATTACAAATAAACAAGAGTAATATAAAGATATTATTCTCTAATATGCCCCATGAGATGGACGTCAGAGAGAAGACCAATCTTGTGAAGTAATTGATGAAACATTTGGCGAGCAAGAGGCTTGGTCAAGGCATCGGCCAATTGATCGGCCAGGAGACATGACATACTCGCGAAGCCCATCTGAACTTGTTGCCGAATGAAGTGAAAGTCGAGCCACATGCTTCATGCGAGTATGAAAAACCGGGTTCGAGCGGAGACTCGTGGCACCCACATTGTCCTGATAAATGGCCAGGTTGAGTCGAGGAGGTGAGACCCGGTTCGCGAAGACACAACCCATCGAACCTCGGCGGCGGTGGCGGCCACTGCCGTGCCGGCTTCGATCGAGAGCGAGCCAGTGCGTTGTTTCTTGGAGCTCGAGATCGGGCGCTTCCAAGATAGACAATATAGCCTGGTGGGCGTGTAGTCATCCTTGTTGCCGGCCGATCCGCATCGGTGAAGGCATGGAGAAGCGAGGAGGAGGCTGGCGATGAAGGAGGATGCCGCGTTGATAGTACCACGAGATCTGAAGAACTCTCTTAACCGCATTCCGGTGCTTTCGGTGGTCGGTCGATGCATGAACTAGGAGAGTTTGTTGGCAAAAAGGCAACATCGGTAGTAAGAGGCAGAATCTTGAAGACTCCCGACCATTGCTCGAAATTCTATCGGATCTGTGAGAGTCGTGCCAGCGTGAAGAGTCAAGGCGGGAGAGGTAGCAAGGGGCGTAGCCAGCTGAGCGAGCATCGGTCATCTTGCCGTGCGAGCAAGGAGATCACTATGTACCAGCGGGGAGAAGCGAAAGACCACTTGGGCGCTTGACAACCTCAACCCCAAGAAAGTAGTGAAGATCACCAAGATCCTTGAGAGAGAAGCGATTAGCGGCGAGAGAGATGAAGGTCTGAGTGCGGCGAGCTGGTTCAGTGACAATAATGTCATCCACATATACAAGAAGATAGATGATGTTGCTCGCAGTACGAAGGATGAACAGCGATGTGTCAGCCACCGAGTTTTTGAAACCGGAGGCAAGAAGAAAGCCACTCATTGTACCATGCGGAGGAACTGTTTGAGACCATAAATGGCTTTGTGAAGCCTACACACATGATGAGGTTTGTCCTTATCTATGAACCCAGGTGGTTGAGCCATGAAGACCTCCTCGGACAAATTGCCTTGAAGAAAGGCATTGTTAACATCCAGTTGGCGAGTATCCCAGCCTTGATGATTGCTAAAACGAACAAGGCGAACAGTAGTTGGCTTAATCAACTGAAATTTGAAAGTCTCGTGATAGTCAATCAGTCATTGGTGAAATCCCTTGGCCACAAGGCGAGCTTTGTAGCGGTCAACGGTTCCATCAGCATGGCGTTTAATACGGTAGATCCACTTGCAACCGACAATATTGCGAGCATCGGCCGCAGGCACAAGTTCCCAAGTTCCATTGCGAGCAAGTGCATCAAATTCCTCAGACATGGCTGACGCCACTTCCCGTCTTTCGAGCACAGGTGACACTTGTTGGTTCATTGTCCTTGCCAGTTAATTTGAAAGACTCGGTTCTTGATGGGTTTGTAGATATTGTTTTTAGATCGAAATACGAGGACCGAGGCGGCAGAGAGCAGGTCAGAGCCGCAGTGCAGACACGGGAGCAGGATCGGGCTCGGTGAGGCGGTCTGGCACATGAGCAGACGAGCCGTCTTGGCACGAGGAACAGGGATCGAGGCTCGGCGAGCATGGTGCAAGGGAGTAGAGGCCATCCTCGAGGCCGGGAAGGTGTAGCCAGGGGAAAGGCTGGCGGGCACCGATCTTGCGAGCTGGGGAAAGGCTGGGGTATGGGAGAGGCTGAGATCAACCACATTCGATTAGTCGAGGAGACAACTGGCGGGGAGGCAAGCGAGAGCGGCCCGCGGTGTGTGTGAGTGGCCAGAAGCGAGATCATGAGGGGTAGCCAAGATGTACTATCATGGTTTTCTGTCCAGAAGCGGGACTAGTGGCCGGGGTGGACATGGGAAAAACAGGACTTCGATAAAGCGGACATGACGGAAATGTCTGCTTTAAGCGGTGCTCGGATCATAACGAGATAGGCACTACGAGTGAGTGAGTAGCCAGGAAGACACGTGGGGTGGAGCGAGCATCAAGTTTGTGAGCGGAGTAAGGGCGGAGCCGGGGGTAGCAAAGCGGCCAGGCCGAAGTTTGGAATAGTTGGCGGGGAGCCAAAGAGGTTGTGGTATGGAGGCCGATGAGCAAGAGTGGGTGTAGGTAGGCGATTTATGAGGTAGGTCATTGTTTGGAAGGCAAGCGACCGAGAAAGCGCAAGTGATGCTCGAGAGAGAAGAGAGCCGGTTTCAACAATATGGCGGTGGCGGCGTTCGGAGAACCCATTGTGTTCGGGGTGTGAGGGGCGAGGTGAGATGGGAGATTCCATGGGCGGATAGGTAGGCGGCCGAGTCGGGCAAGTCCATGTACTCGCCTCCATTGTCCGAGTAAAGAGTGACAATGGTGGTTTTAAAAAAGTTTTCGACCAGGGCTTTAAATTTGGGAAAGATGGTGGCGACCTCAGACTTGCGTCTGAGCGGGTATAGCCAGATGTAATGAGTAAAATGATCAACAAAGATCACATAGTATTTGAACCCATCAATGGATGGAAGGGGCGAGGTCCAAACATCAGTATAAACAGTTTGCAGAGGAATAGTAGACACAATAGTATTTTGATGAAACGGAAGTTTATGACTTTTATTAGAAAGGCAAGCATTACAATGAAGAGGGCGAGTGCTAGTAGTGTCTAAATCTAAACCTAGGCTAGATAGAAGTTGTCGTTGAATAGGACCAGACGGATGACCAAGACGATGATGCCAATCTGGTGAGAGACTTTGGAGGCGACACAGCGGATGGGCGAGGTGGGGTAGTAGTGGCCGGCCATTCATACACACCGTTCCTTAGACTGTCCGGTCGGTAGTATTCTCCTGTCAGCAGATCCTTCACATGAAAAGAAGTTGGTAAGAACTCAATGGATGTATTATTTGAAGTACAAAATTGAGATATAGAGATAAGATTCTTTTTCATATCAGGAACAAAGAGAACATTATGAAGGGAAAAATTGTGTGTGGGTGTATGAAGAGAGGAGAAACCAGTTTTTGAAATTGATAACCCAGTACCATCACCAATGACTATGTCGTCCATGCCCGCGTAGGTGGAGTGAAGGGAGAGATTGCCAAGGTCGTTGGTGACATGGTGAGAAACACCACTGTCGAGTAACCAGCTCGGTGTCCCCGCGTCAGCCGAGGTGGCGAGGTGAGCCCGTGGTTGCCACTTGGAGCCAATGGCCGAGTTGGGAGGAGCGGGCAGAGAGGTGGTGGCGACCAGTTGGAAGTTGGGGCAGCGAGCAACCGAGTGGCCTTGTTGGCGGCATGCTTGACACTTGCCGAGGTATGGTCGCTGAGGGCGAGGAGCAGAGGCCGAGGCCTGAGAGGCTGCCGAGGTTGGGATGGATGACGAGCATCAGAGGAGTGCCGAGCAGACGAGCTATTGATCCTCGGGCGGCGAGGATTGGCGGAGCGAGGTGAGAGAGGACGATGCGAGATTGTTTCAAGAGCAGCTCGCGATTGATGAGTTTTTCATGGAGCTCATCAAACGAGATGGGGGTGTCCCGTCCTTCAACCACATCCACAATGTGGCGGTAATCATCGTCCAAGCCACCGAGGATGGTCTCAATGAGGTCCTCGTGATCAAGTGGTTTGCCGAGAGCAGCGAGTTCATCAGCCCTTCCTTTAACAGACTGCATGTAGTCGGAAATAGACTGAGTGCCCTTGGAAGCTCGCTTGAGGTAATCTTTAATCTGCTTGATGTGGCCGCGGGTTGGGCGAGCATACGTGTGAGCAAGGGTTTGCCAAGCATCACGGGTAGTGGCGGCTGTTGGATCAAGGGACCGGGTGCGAGAGAGAAGCCGACAAGAGCACCAAGCGTAAGTTTGTCTTGCCGGATCCAGGGTTGGTAATGCGGGTTGGGTGTGGGAACGTCCTTGGATGTTTGAGCATCCTTGGTGAGGACAGTGGGAGGCGGACATGGATGTGAGCCGTCTACAAACTTGTAGAGGTCATAGCCAATGAGGGTGGCCTCAACTTGAAGTTTCCACGCTATATAGTTGGTGGATGTGAGCTTGGTGATGTTGTGGTGGGAGATGTTAATGAGGTCGAAGGTTTGTGTTGGGTCAAGAGGGTTTTTAATGGTGATGGAGTGATTTCAGTTAGCCATGGAGAAAGAAGGGTGAGGCGGCTAGAGGAAGAAGGCAAGGGTTTAGGAGCGAGCTCGATACCATGTAAGAAACCGACAAAGTTTAGGAATAATGGCATAACCAATTCATTGATTAAATCACCTATTTATAGGGAGAGATACAATTAGAGTTACACTTGGAGTAGGGTACAAGAAACCTATACAAGGAAGGAACATAATAAGGAAAGAACTCTACAAGGTAATTACCACTAATTACTAATTACAAATAAACAAGAGTAATATAAAGATATTATTCTCTAATACTAATTACATGTAAAAAAAATGAAAACCCGATAATTTATGATATTTTAGTTGTGGCGACCCGGCCCGGGCCCGAGGTGGAACCGAGGGTCGGACCGCCCAAATAAGGAAGGAAACAAGTAGACAAACAACATGCAAGGACTTAATTTTAAGAAAACGACGTGACGCAACATTAGAGACGTAGCACGCCTCGGCACCAAACGGCCGGTATTTAAAAAACCTTTTCAACCTGATAAACAGTTAAACAATAAAACCAAGTCATCGGCGACACTACAAGCCGGAACCCAAGCTAACGCTTTATGGACAAGAATTAAATAAGAGCTAATGGTCGCTTTCGGCGGAAGACTTAAACGTAATGGAATATTAACAAGGTAACCGAAGCTCGGCTTAAACAATGCCGGCACAAAAGAGATTACAAGTACTACGAGTGATATAACTACTAGTAGCTAGCAAGAGTTACAAGATCAAGTTCTAAACAAATTCCCATGCATAGTCTAATTGACTTGCTTAAACCCGTCGTCCTTACAAAATATAAGACAAGAGAAAGAGGACATCTAAACCACCTCTTCAAATATCAACGGCGCACCAAAAAGGGCACAAGGCACGAACACAGCGAGTTTCAACGAGCAGGACCTGTCTTGCTAGGATCTAAAGCAGTAAAGGGGAAAAGGTAAGTCATAAAGACTTGTAAGCTATCAATCATGCATGTCATGGCAATATGCAACATACAAGGCAAGATATCGTCACATAAGCATAGATGTCATATATCCAAGATGCACATTGTTTCATATAAGTGCGCATAATTAAATCACATAGGATGAGGATATATGGAGAGCCGGGCCGCTACGTAGTTCCCCGCATACAAGCGTTATCTGGAATGCGGTATATCGAATGTGTGTAAGTACATCGATCTTCCGAGGAGATGCCCGGATAGTCACCAATGATGCTCTTAAATGATTACAAGAAGGGAGTTACTTCCCACCGTGGCCACAAGGAGGCGTGTGTGAACAAAGACAGGTATGCCAGCTGGACTCATGCAAATGCCAAGTAATGTTTACTTAACAAAATTCTCAAGTATAGAACGAGGTCGACAAGAGCGATCTCGTTCAAGACAAGTAAATTATTCTCATCAATAACCAAGTAGGATTGAGTTCGACAAGAGCGAACTCACATGTCAATTAGTCATTCTATAATATGACATTCAAGATCAAGCAAGGTAATCAATTCAAGTTCAAAAGTCTAGAATTATTATTCTTAGGGAAACGCGTTTAGAACGTCGTAGGGATTGATCGGTGAGCCGGTATTGTTCAATGGCTCGCTAAACTTGACTCCGTTGAGTCATCTCTAACAATTCATCCAATAGAGCTAGGACGCTAAATGCATCATGAACCTTTTCTAGTTCTCGTATATGATCGGCTAGGTCATTAATCTACTTAACAACCATAGTTAAGAATTATCATCAATAATCAAGCAGGAATGAGTTCGACAAGAGCGAACGCAATATGTCAAATAGGCATTCTATTATATGACATCAAGAATCAAGCAAGGTAATCAATTCAATTCTCAAGAGTCTAGAATTATCAATAATTCGAATTCAAGGGGACCTTAGAATCATTATTTCAAAGGTTATTAAAATGCAAGGGTCCAAGAACATTAGCTATCCATAGGGGAACATAGAACACAATTAATTCTAAGCCTAGGACCCAATTCAATAGGATGATCAATACATGGCATAGGAGACCCTAGAATTCGCAATCCCCAAGAGTTATCAAAATCTATTAATCCAAGAACATTAGTTGTTCCTAAGGAAGCATAGAACATATTCAATTCTAGGCGTAGGACTCAATCAATAGGATGGACAGTTTGTAACATGTGAAACCCTAGAAGTCATCATCTCCAAGAGTTATCAAAAGTCATTGGTCCAAGAACAATAGTTGTTCCTAAGGAGGCATAGAACATATTCAATTCTAGGCATAGGACCCAATTCAATAGGATAGACAATTCATGGCATATGGAACCCTAGAAATCATAGTTTCCAAAGGTTGTCAAAATCTATTAGTCCAAGAACAATAGTTGTTCCTAAGGGGACATAGAACATAATTATTTCTAGGCATAGGACTAAATTAACATGATGAATATATTATTCAAATTCTCCAAAGACCAATTCATCAACAATCATGGCATGGGCATGGTAGGAGCATGGGAGTTACAAGAAGAGGGGAAAACATGGCAATTCTAGCATACATCCTAAGGGGAATTGATAGCTTACCTTCACCAAGGAAAAGGATGATTTGAGCATAACTAATCGGATGGAATCGTACTCCTCGTCGGTAGCTTCACTCCGGTGGTCTCGGTTTGGCAATCGGAGGTCGGGAGCTCAATCCATGGAGGCAACACACACTAATCTCACCTTTTCTCTACACACACAAAGCTTGGTAGGAGAGAGGAGAGAAAAATCTGAGAATGAAGGTTTAAGTTTGATTAGCAAAGGGAAGGCTTTTATACCTTGCATGGTTTGGGTGGAAATCCACATGTCAAGAGGAGGAGGGTGGTGGAATCCACATGTCAAGAGGAGAGAGATTGAGGTTAATACTAATCTAACTTGATTAGGGTCTAATAGGTAGGATTAGGGCCAATTGGAAGGGGGTTTAAAGGGCCAAGGTCGGACATAACGAACAGGAAAATTTCCGTAGCGAAAACATGTTGAGGCGGGCGCCTCACTGGACCATGCGGCCGCCTCGAACCTCTGGGCCTTCTCAATTTTCAATTGCTCTCGATTGGGCGGGCGCCTCACTCGAGCCATGCGGCCGCCTGAACTTCTGGAGCTCCAAAACTTGACCTAAACAAGTCCTAAATGGTCCCAAGCTTATGGGTAACCATTCTAGGGTCTAACGTAACTCAAAATAAGTCCGAAACACACCCGAACAACACCCGGAACAAGGTAGGACAAGGCTCGAATCATGCGACGATTGGTTGACGAATCATACCCGAATCAAACGTCAATAAAACTAGGATAACTTGGGCATGGAAAAGGCTTGATTAAACATGGTTATGACTCGAATACAAGTCCAAGAACTCAACGAACATTTCGCACGTCGAAATACGAGCAATACGGGAGACGAGGGAAATCGCTAAGGCCAAAACAAAGCAAGAAGGTTTCTAAACTTCCAATCAAGCTTACTATGATCAAGGTGAATGTTCTAAGTCACCTATGGAAGACAATAGAACTCTAACAAGTCTTGGTTGAGTGCTAAACATGCTAAGGCAACCACTCAAAGTACAACGGCAAGGCAAGCAATGCGTAGAAGGTATTCAAGCAACTAGGCACGTAATACTCCAATGTGAGCATGACATGGACAAATAGAAGTGTCTAACATGTTAAGGCATAATACAAGCATGTTATTAAGGCAATAAACAAGTAATGGGTTTGGGTTCTCACATCCTCCCCCACTTAAAGGAATTTAGTCCCTAAATTCTTACCGGAGTCGCCGAATAGGAAAGGGTATTTCTCTCGCATATCAAGCTCGGTCTCCCACGTGGCTTCCTCAATATCATGATTCTTCCACAAGACCTTCACCAAGGGAATCTTCTTTGTTCTCAACACTTGCTCTTTCGTATCAAGAATCCTCACCGGCTTCTCATCAAAAGAAAGGTCAGGCTCAAAAGTAATCTCATCATAAGTCAAGACATGCGACTCATCCTTTAAGGACTTGCGTAGCATCGAGACATGAAAGACGTCATGAACATCCGCTATAGAAGGCGGCAATGCTAACCGATACGCCAAAGCTCCAATCCTTTCTAGGATCTCGAATGGTCCAATGAATCTAGGTGGAAGTTTACATTTCTTCCCAAATCGCTTAGTACCGCGGCGAGGCGATACCTTCAAGAATACCGAGTCACCAACCTGAAATTCTAAGTCGCGTCTCCGGTTGTCCGCGTAGCTCTTTTGTCTACTCTGGGCTGTAAGCAATCTATCTCTAATAAGCTTCACGCCTCAATTGACCTTGTACCACCTCCGAACCCCAAAGCTTAGCTTCACCAATTTCATCCCAAAGAAATCGGTGAACGACGCCATACACCCATATAAAGCCTCATATGGCGCCATTTCAATACTAGGCTGGTAAGCAAGTATAATAAGCAAATTCACTAATGGCAAATGAGAATCCCAACTGCCCTTGAAATCCATGGCACCAGCACGCAACCCAAGCCTTCTAACGAGGCATCGATAAAAAAAATCATAAAGTTCTCCGAAACACCAGGCAATGCTAAGATAAGAACCGTAGTCAACCTCCTCTCGCGACTTGGAGTACACGAGGATATCATCAATAACACAACCACAAAGCAATCAAGATATTCATGAAAAACCCTATTCATCAAGTCCATAAAAATTGCAGTGCGCTGGTCAACCCAACGGCATCACAACAAACTCATAGTGGTAACGCTGCGTAACGAAAGGCAGCCTCGGGAACATCCTCTCTCAAACTCTCAACTAATAATAGCCACTCCTCAAGTCAAGCTTGGAATAAACAAGCGAACCCCGAAGTGGATCAAAGAGATCATCAATGTGTGGCAAGGGATACTTATTCTTGATAGTATTCTCGTTCAACTGTCGATAGTCTACGCAAAGTCGAACTACTATATTTCTTTTCATTAAACAATACCTGCACCCCACTGACACACTCGTTAAATGAACTCTCTATCTTGAAGTTCTTGCAACTACCTTCAATTCTCACAACTCCGCCGGAGCTATTCTCAGAAGTGTTCTAGATATAGGCGAGTCCCCGGCAATAGCTCAACGCAAAACTCTAATTTCTACGGAGGCAATGTAGTCCCAAAGTCGCTACAAGGACAAGGCAAGAAGAGGACAAGCACTTGCAAACAAAGAGCGCGAAGGACAATGAGCTAACGAGCTCAATAAAGGCAAATAAGCCGTATACAAAAAATACGGGTCATGAAGAAACGAATCATGAGACGATGGAAAGAAATGTTTAAATATCATCTCCAATCAATTCCAAGGTCGAGTCATCTTGACTCTCGATGTGGTTCAAGGACATTATCGAGGTTTACGTGAGTTCCAACAAACGGATGGAGGTGAAAAATTTTCTTTATCAACTAAACATGTGACTCGAATGCACGTGCAATAGTTGCACCAAACTAACAAATTTTCCAACGCAGAGTTTTCCGTACTAACTAAATTATTCCTGTCACAACACGAATCTATAGGATCTAACGTATTAACAATAAAATCAGTAGTCAATCATCATGGACCATATTCAGCTTTCAAAGAAGGCATTCAATACCACGCACCATTCGATCATGTCACGTGTTCAATTTATTCAGAAAGCATGATTTCAATATACACGCTGCACATATTCGCATAAGTAAAACAAGATGCCACTTTCAATTCCTCCTCATAATATTATACCATTCTAGTTCTCCGACGAATACCTCTTCGATAATCAAGTCGTGGCCCTCCTGGCGACTTCAAAGTTTCGTCAGAAAGGATGCGGGAAGGATTACAAATCACATAAGAGCATCTCTTTATGAAGGTCTCACATTACAATATAGTTACACTTAGGCATGGAAATCAATATCATATTCATAGTAATTTAATCTACCATGCAAGTATACCAAGTATGGAACATTCATACTCTTAACGATCCACTAATGATAGATAAATCCTTTTGACAAAAAGCTAATACTCTATTAATGCATTAGTCGAATAACGGTACAAGACAATAACTTAATAACTTGGCTAGCAAT
>CM028383.1:10638210-10680655 GCA_013146195.2 Codonopsis lanceolata | reverse complement strand
AATTGAATAAAAATTCAGCACTGTAACAAGGTCTATTACCTTGGCAAACAACAATTATAGCTATCACACAACTCGTATCTAGTACACCCAACCAAAATGACTTCTTGGTAATCACCACAAATCGACAAGGCTACTAATGCCCGTAACGCCCATACTCCGCAAAACTATCCTTTCTAAGCTCTAGACCGAGTCTACAACCAATGCATACCCTAAGCGCCCCAACACAACGTTAACATTTCAATACGCACTCGGTGAAGCGCCAATCTCTCCCGTGTAACCATGATTATCTTCTAAATCGCAATCTTCTCACAAGTCGAGTGGGTATCCTACTCGTATAGTAACCACTAACAATAATATAGTATAATATTACTCATTACATAAAACATATCTTTACTGGATATACAAACATCATACCAAACCGATAAGTATCAATATACAATTCATACTTATATATATTCATATATACATATACATACTATGGCCCTTATGTATAACCGCACAAACCACAACTCCATATATAGTATAGTCTTATATATGAACCATTACGAGCTAACGATTAAAGCGCCAGATTCATAATAATGGCAATTTAGCAATAGATATATATATATATATATAAGAATATACCTTCCTATTTTGATAGGTTCAAAACTCCGCGATGGCTAACCGCCACGCTGCACAAGCTCAAACTCTAGGCTAACCGTCACCATCTCTCGAGCCACCGAATTGTTGACTAGTACTCCCGCATCGACTAACTCTCCTCTTCGGCAATCTTACTAACATGATCGCCACCACCACAAACAAAGCATTTTCCTGTTGTACCTCAAAGACCTATCCCTGATGTCCTATCCTCTTACAAAGTTACATGTCGACTCATCACCTCGTCTTCTCCGAGTAGAAGTAGTAACACCACTCCCAACTCGAACGCACCTTTCCTTGGCTAATGCTCGAGGTGTCAACGCCTTCTTCATCCTCAAGGCCCCTATTAATTAGTCTTTGATATTTTTCGAAAGCGCATTCCTCGATGTCCACTCCATCGCATATGCACGATCCACGCCTCGTAATCCGTAGTAGTAATCGGAATAAGCCGCCTACGATAATTGCCTTCGTGCCTTTCACAAACCTCTCTGCCTTCTTAGCCTCATTCGGCACCAAGTAACTACAAGAACGAGCCAACTCCATAAACTTTGTTGAATATCGGGCCACTGGCCATATCTCCTTGCTCTAACATTAGAATTCCATCTCTTCTTCTCGAAATATTACCTGACCAAACCGTACCATAAACTCCTCGACAAAGTTTTCCCACACTCGAGGCACTCCATGCCGCTCCAATGATCTCGTATTTCAAGCCACCAATGCTCTAACAAGCACCATCCAATCCAAACACCGCTAAAGTAACCATTTCTTCGATGTACAACCCAAAACTACAAAGATCTTCTCCATGCTTTCTAACCAATGTTTCGCTCAATAGTATCCTGCCTCCATCGAAACTTCTCTGCTTAAACTTCAAGAATTTCGCAAGGACAATGAGTCGCTTCTTCCACCCAAACATCTCGCTGAGGAGTCACACGCGGATCGCATTATTTTCTCCCTCTTCGCCACGAAGCCGCACTCGAACAAGGTATAATAACTAGCTCCACTCCAAGTTCCCCGACATAATACGCCTACAAAGAACACTCAAGCATAACTCAACAATAAACCCAACCCAAACAAGGCCAAGGAACCTATCCGAAATAGCTAACCTATAGCTCGATATATTAATCGGCCACGATTCTAATCTGACCCCGGTTTCGATGCGGAATCCAAGGTCGTGCCGGCCAAGACAAGCTAAAGACGGACAAGCACCCGCTAAGCGTAGTGGTGCTAGTCAAGAGTTGAACCAACAAACTTTAAACAGGAATGCAAAGCCATAACGGTAAAACCGAATAACCAAAACTAAAATCTGCGGAAGCGAATCATAAGTGAGACCCAAGCCTGATAGTTATAATTAAGGAATACAAGGCTGAGAGACGACTATCTCTCGACAAATCTACGACTCGCGTGACGCAACATTGCGCACGTACAACAAACCATCGGCAACCTAAGGCCGGCGAAGCAACAAGAACCCAACCTGAAGAACCACAACTCTACGGCTATAACATGCCGGAGGAACAAACCAACTAAATGAATAAAAGATTAAACACTAACAACTAAACCAATGTCTCTCGACTAAAGTTGTCGGAGACAGAATTAACAATAGCATAATACTAGAGTAAGCGAGCTAAAACCTTGCTCGGGAAGACAACTTAACAAACTCTAATTAGATACAATAGCTCGACCCAACAAGTCGGCTTCCAAAATAAACGACAATATTAAAATACTAACATAACTACCCAAGTAAAGTTTACATAACTTCACATCCGTTTCTCACGAGATAATAAATACAATAATTCTAATAACCCCAAGCTATTGCCCGGAAGACCACCTGATATCGAACAAGCGCCCGAAGCTTCAACGCGCACTACCGAGCTTACTGCAAAAACTAAGGAAAACAAACACACGAAATGAGTCATAATGACCCAGTAAGTTACTAAATGCAATGTATGGCATAGCATGGCGTGACATGGTATAATGCACAAGCATATATAAAATCATGGCTTCTTAAAACCATACCAATAATAAGCTTGTATTAATTCACCAAGTAACATAAACTTCATAAACCACTTAACACATTATCTTTCATATAAGTGCTTATAGTAAGCCACATAAGGGATAGAGAAGTTACCCAAACAGTGCCGTTGTGTTGCTCCTGCAATACACAATGTTATACTAGTTCGTGACACGATACACGTGATCGATACATCGACGCGCTGAGCGGCTACGCCTTCAAGAGGGAGCCCTTTCTCAAACTCAATAGCATAATCCATTCGCTCTACTGATTACGAGATGGGCTAACTTCCCCAACAAAGGGTGTGAGGTCTCAGTGTCACGGCGATCCATAGCGAATACGAACCTTACGATTCAGATAGGCGATGTATCGTCCTACCCCGACGTAAAAACCAATTCAAATAATGCCAGCTGGGCTTATATGCAATGCACAAGTAGATGTTTACTCGCATGCTCAAACAAGAACCAAGACCGTCAAGAGCGGACTTATCAAATCAAGTAGGTCATAAAGCTCTACACACCAATTTAACAATGCACATATTTGCATATACTCAACAAATCCAACTAACTTAGCAGTATAGTCCAAGAACCACATATTGAGGTATTCATAACCCTCAAGTCACAACCCAATCCACGTAGCATATAAGCTTAAGAGATCACAATATGAGGTTTACTATAGCCCTCTACTCGGGATTAAACCAAAGACTATAATTTAGTCTAAGAACAACCATAAACCAAGACTTAGCATTTAAGCTTTGCTTAAAGGTACACCGGACTCAACCATAGTCCCAATTGTCATACATACTCGACATTCTCAAACCAATCTCGAGGGTACCAAACTAACTCGTAGTCAAAACCCCGGAAGTGCTATCATGTGCACGCGACCAAATTCCCTAAGAGGGAACTCATTCAAATAATCATTTCTTAAGGGCATACGAGATCATAGGTTGGTCTCTAATGCTCCGTGCTCTAACGAGCACGCTCTAAATAAATCCCCAATAAGCTTCTATATCATGGGTGTCACAAATGGGACACAATTCGAGATGCTCGGGTACTCACAATCAAAACCAACCAAACCCAAACATCAAGGATTTTAACCTAAGGCTCACCAACATAATATTGAACCTATAACAACTCTTTTGAGTCTTAAAATCGCATTTCATTAAATACACATTTCATACAACCCAAACTTAGCACATCATTCAAGTTTATAGAAATTATCCCAAAATTAATCCGGGCTTATTTCCCAAGCCTAAAATCCAAGAATTCATCATAGACATAGTCAATGAAACCCAAATGACGTAGGACTTCAACCCGAGTTCGTTAGCACAATATCGAACCTATTACGACTCCGTTGAGTCTAAATACTAAGTTTCATTATTTACGCACTTCATCAATTTCAACATTAACACCCACTTTATTTAACAACAATATATATCCGATAATTCGGGCTTAATTCTCAAGCCCTAAAATTCCCGACAAAACCCGACATAATTCAAAACCCATTTCATAAATCACATTATTTCAATTAAATGTTCCTACTCATAATTTCTAGTGAGTTCATATATCCAAAGCCCCAACCATAGGCAACCTTCTACAATAAATCCAAGTAACATATAGTCATGGTTTCTAGCATGCTCATAGGCCTAGAAACACAAAATGAAGAGTAATCACATATTCAACAATCATAGAAGTCACTCTACAAAGGCTCCTAACAAGTTCTTACTTCCAAAAATCCCCAAATTGGGCATACAAAGCATAACAAGTGTTCATTGCCCACAAATAGCATACAAGTTGTTTTCCTTAGGGCCAATGAACCGAAATCAAAAAGGGAGTAACTTACCTAGCTTGAGTGAAAACCCAAAGAAATCAAAATCCAAACGGTGAAGTTGTTCCTCCCGTCGCACACGTCAAGAATCCGAAGTTTGAAGGCAATCGGACGGTTGAATCTTCGTAGATCGGTGGAAGAAGAAGCTAGGGCTCAAAACTTCAAGCCCCCAACTCTCTCTCTCTCTAAAGTGTAAGAAGGAAGTGAAGAAATGGGAGAGTTTACTGAATATTGCAAAGGGCTTGGGTATTTATACCCCCAAAGTGAGGAGGGCACAAAGGACATTTCTCAAGTGCAATTAGTAGAGATTAGGGGAAATCAAACACTAATCTAACCTTAATTAACTTCTAACTAATGTTAGGACATGATTTGGGTTAAGTATGAGAGGTTAGGAAGGGTTTAGAGGGGGTTTAATGAGGGTAGAATAGGTATAATTCGTCAAAACCCAAAACAGGGCAAAAATCCCGTAAGTGACAATTTTATGTTGAGGCGGGCGCCTCAACTCTTCCCAGGCGGGCGCCTCATTTGCTGAGGCTGTCTCCAAATTCAGCTCATTTTGTAATTGCTCCCAGCACTTGAGGCGGGCGCCTCACAAAGTGCCAGGCGGGCGCCTGGGCCTCTGAACCTCCAAAACTTGGTCTAAACTTGTCCTAAATGGTCCCAAACTCATGGGCAACCATTCTAAGGTCTAACCCAACTCAAAACAAGTCAAAAACACACCCGAACAACTCCCGAAACAACTCGGAGCGAAACCGGGAAGAGGTGCAACAACGTGCAACCGAAACGGCGAATGAACTCACAATCGAACGAGCAATGAAAGGAGACTTTTAAGGCAAGTCTAAGGGATAATGAAGAAGCTTAAATACTTCTAGAAGGTCTAATAACAACTAGGGAAATAAGAACCCCAAAGGAGAGACGATTACGCGACTCGATTCCCGAACTACGCGATAGAGACGAACGCTATCTCCAAAACTTCCAAATCATCGATAGACTTAAGGAACACCTCCAACTTGAAGTCTAATACATCTAAACATGTTAATCAATCATCTTAAAGAGGTCTAGGACCTAAACCGAGGTCACGAACACAAAACGCAAGTAAACCCTCAATCGCGTCGCATTCCGACTATCGTCGGGTCACGACTTGTGACTTTAGCAAGTCAACAACAATATGGAGTCTCTTAATAATGTTTTGGTCTCAATATGGTCTCTCGAACATATCTAGACCCTCTCGCAACCAAACATACAGTCGACAGAGGAAGAAGCGCATGTATAGCACGCAAACCGAGATAACGAAGGAGCGGGGTGTTACATAATCGCCAACATGTCATGTACTCGACTTTCCCGGTGGTGCCTCCTGCACCTCCCCCTTGGGTGATCGTTCCAGATCTTTTTCCGAACAGGTATCTTTACCTGTCCAAAATTTGTCATGCCGCCTTGGCGATTATCGATCATGCCATATGAGGAGTTCTTAAGGACGATGCTTCATCCTGCTCCTCCTGCCCCTGCGGTTGCCAGGCGTGCATCCGATGCATGTGATAGGCTAGGGCCCTCTCACCCTGCTCTTGGTGTACGGTAGGAGTTCTCTATGCCCGATGATGCCTTCTCCACCTTCCGATATCATCGAGATGGAAGACTTATAGAGCAAGTCTTACCTGATGTGGATATCCGCGAGGAGTATCGGGTCCTTGATCACGCTCGCACGATATATATCATCACTCATTTATATATATATATATATATATATATATATATATATATATATATATATATATATCACTCTTTTTTTAGAATCATCATCATTCATTTTTTGACTGATGCATTTCCTATTTTGTTGCAACACCCAATTTCTTCAGGTTAAGGTGTCTACATATAAGAGGCTGCTGCGGGGCTTCGTCATCATCAACAAACTTTACCAGCGGCTTATGGATGACTTTTCTTGCCAGGGTAATGATGCTACACGGCAGACTAGACGCCGCGATGATGACGACAATGAAGCTGGCGGGTCGGCTCGCCCTCGGGTGAGAGGTCAGAGTCACGGCTCGGAGCGGAGCCCTCAGTGATGGAGGCTGGTTTTGATAGAGGCGAGGCGTCTGCGATTATTAGCTCCTACTACTTGCACACATTAGTTTCTTTTTCTTTCTCTATTTTTTTATATTTTTTTTTATTTGCACCAGAATTTGTACAAACATTTATTATGGAATACAATATAATTTTATATGATGCAAGAAAATAAAATGCAGACCTAAAATGCATACAGAAAATAAAGATATACTGATACCTAAGGGTAATGGCACGCTGCATCTCTGAAATGGATTTTAAAAGTGTACACCTTCGGGCTCGAGAGGGCTTTTCTGGAGATATTCAGGGAGAAGGAAGCAGCCGCCTTCTCCTGTGCTTGGGCATATAATTGCCGCCAAGCTAATGGACATAGCCTAATTTCATAGCTCCCTTAATTTCTTCGTGATCGAGACAAAGGCGGTTGGGGCGGCAAGGACACAGTATTTCGGGGAGGCATAATGAGCAAACCTGGCGCCACCCATGCATGAAGTGGGCGCCGAGCTAGGTTGGAGCATGGGTGACGCCCAGTTCCTTCTTTTGGGCAATCTTTTTCAGCCACTGTTTGCCACTGTGCATAGAAATCGTCCGTTTCTTGGATTTTTGGTATAAAAGGCGGACGGGGGATCGCTTGTTTCTTCGCAGACTCGCATACCTCTTTCTCACAAACTTTAGCTTTGCTTCAGCTCAACCATTGCCACCTCTATCAGATAATTCTTTGCATTTCTTCTTATAAATGGCTGCACGAATTCATACAGCGCTAGAGATAGAAATTTATGAGAATTGTTTGGATTTTTGGATTCTCTCCCTGCGTTCAAACGAGCGTGATTGGTTTGATCATATCTTTGGATTCAGGTGCTTTCTATCCTGGAGGAATATTATCATTAATTGGGACATGCTGAGGGGAGCCTCCAGGTTTTGGTCTCCTCAAGCCCACCTCTTTAACTTCGGTATGAACGAAATGTGCCCCACTTATGAAGAGTTCTGTGCAATGTTGGGGGTGGCACCTTCTCGTCTGATTGCCGTGCCTTCTCACCGGAGGCGCCCATATATGGCCATTAGGAACTGTTTCGCACCACTCACCGCGCTACTCCAGGTTTTTATGATGCAGTAACTTTTGATTTGATTGTCCTTCATGGAGCCTTTACAGAATTCAGGGAAGATGACATAGATTACTTGAGGCGTCGGCTGTCTACACTTTTCCTTTGCCTAGTAGGGAGGTATTTGTTGGTGGGCCAACCCGGATTTATCGATGTGCGGGTCGTTGACCTAGCATTGCAGGCACGGGATCGCCGGTAGAACATTGTTAGGTGATTACGATGGAGACTCTAGCGGGCACGGATGCTTTGCGGCGGTGATGAATTATTCCCTAGCGGCCCCATTTTGCGCCACATGTGGCTGGAGGAGCACTTTCTTTGGGTAATGGCCCCTGTACCCCATGGAGCACTGTATGACCCAGGGCTTTATGGCCTTCATTGTCACTTTCCTCAGACCAACTATTCGAGTATGATTGGTGAGAACTCTTCGCATGGGCTCCATGGACATAGTGCAGGTGATCCACCAGCAGGCGGATCGAGGCGGCTTCCTTATGTATTCCATGGTATAGTCAAGTGGTATTCTTTGGGCATTGCGGACTTCTTTTTCTGAAGCGGGGATCTTGCGCCCGATTCGGGAGAAGCGACTTATCCCTAACTTAACCCGTCCTATATATGCGGAGGCGGATAATAATAGCGAGGGCACAGGTACCTTATCCAAGAAATGTGGCGGTAGGGATTTTGATAATTTGGAGGTGGCCTATTTATTTTACGATTAGATGCTCCTTTCCCATGAATATCTAGCATGGATAATGGTGGGCTGAGAGGCGTCCGCGTGATCGGAGGCGTGGGGGTGAGGAATTTCTTTGAGCCGTCATATTGCTAGCGGTATAGATGCTCGCCTAATGGAGATAGCGAAGACATTGGCAGTTCGGGCTAGTCGTCCCTCGAGGCCCTACAAGAGGAATTCGAGGCGGGTACATAATCTTGGTGCTTGAGCGACTCTGGACCAAACACGGCGGGTCCTAGCAATGCACCCGTAGGTTAAGCAATACAAGCAAACAACACAACCCTTGGGAGCCAGAAGTGGCTGCTCCTCCCCCTCATACTGGATGGGGCACGATTTCGGGAATGAGGCTTCCTCGGTTGGCAACGAGCTTGGGAGCCAAGGAGGTTGTCCCTGAGCATCACCCGGTTGAGCGAAATAATGGGAGCCAAAGGAGGTTGTCCTCTCCCTCGGCTTGAAATAACTTAGTGATGGGGCCGGTCAAGGTTGTCCCTCTCCCTCGGTAACCACGTTTGCCCGGGATGGGGCCGGAGTGCCGTGCCCGATGATGAAGAAGAGGATGGGGACTTCGGGGCTCCGGGTGATGAAGAAAGAGGATACTTTCGGGGGCTTCTTATGCGGGCCTCGATGATGAAGAAAGAGGATACTAGAGCTTCTGCGCCTCGCGATGCGGGCGATGGGCTCGGTGGGAGGCCTCGCGAGTATATGGGGGCCTTATGAACAGCTGGGAGCGCCCGCACCTTGGGGCTTGCTTTGCAAAAAGAAGGGATAGTTTGGGGGAACAAAGGGGGTAGAGGAAATAATAGATAATATGCAAAAGAAGGGATAGTTTGGGGGAACGGATAATGCACAATCTAAATTTCTTTAGCACAATCTAAATTTCTTTAGCAATTATTCCTAAGTTGCACCTTAGGACTTGTATTTGTATATTTTAGTTGTTTTAATGTGAGCTTATTGTCGTGGTTTTTCTCTTTTCTTTGTCAGTCGAGCCCTTTGCATGCTGAAGACTGGAGGTAGGATGCCGAGAATTCAAATGGTGCCTTCTCTCTCCTTTTTCTCCTGATTTTTTTATGCTCTAAATTTTGCCTAGGCCGCCCTTTCGGGTTTTCAACCTAGTGAGCTGGAGAGGGAAGCCTTTGCCAGATAAGTTAGCTCAAGCATAGTACCTTTTGAGCTTGTCGAGATTGAAGGGCTGAACAAGGTCTTCTCCTTCTTGATTCGTGAGGAGTACGGTACCTCCTGATCGGATTTCTTTGACAATATACGGTCCCATCCATGGAGATTTCCATTTCCCCTTAGTATCAACATAACTAGGGGGTTTTTCTCGAAGCATGAGATCCCCGACTTGGATGTCGCGGCCTTTGACTTTTTTATTGAAGGCCCGGGCTATGCGTCTTTGGTAGGCTTGGGTATGCTCCAGGGCCAACAAGCGTCGTTCGTCAATGAGGGCTAATTCTTCAAATCTCCCTTTGACCCAGTCAACTTCTGCTATGCCGGATTTCTTCGTTACTCTTAATGATAGTATTTCAACTTCAATAGGCAGCACTGCTTCCATGCCATATGCTAGAGAATAGGGGGTAGCCCCAGTGGGTGTGCGGACTGAGGTGCGATAGCCCCAAAGGGCTAGCGGCAATTTTTCAGGCCAGTCTCTTCCTGTATCGACCAAATTTCTGATGATGTTTTCGAGTGTTTTGTTGGCTGCTTCAACGGCACCGTTGGCTTGCAGTCAATAGGGGGAGGATTTATGCCTTTGGATCTTGAACTCGTCGAGTAGACGGTTCACGTCCCCTTCAAAATGCAAGCCATTGTCTGAGATTATCTCGAAAGGCACCCTGTAGCGATATATGATGTTGGTTCTGATGAATTTGGACACCTTTCGGGCATTTAGGATTTTATAGGAAGAGGCTTCCACCCACTTTGTGAAGTAATCGACGGCTACTAGGACATATTCATGGCCATTGGATCGGGTGAATTTGGCCTATGACGTCGATTCCCCATGTTGAGAAAGGCCAGGGGGCTGTGGAGTTATATAAGACATGCAGGGGCACGTGTTGCAGATTGGCAAAGCACTGGCATTTGTCGCAATGTCGCACCCACCGACTACAATCAGTTTCAAGCGTATTCCAATAGTACCCCTGCCGAATGACTTTTTTGGACAGCATATGGTCATTCATGTGGGGCCCGCAGGTACCACCATGTAGCTGATCCATGATTTGCTCAGCTTTGGCCTAATCGACGCATATTAAATTAAGGCCTTGATAGTGCCTTTTATTTAGGCTGCCACCGCTGAGTACAAATTGTGAGGCCCACCTCCGCAGGGAGACTTTCCCTCTTTTGTCCAGGCCAGGAGGATAGATTCCTTTCGGCGATTTAGGATATCGGTACCGGTGCCGGGGCTCGTGATGCGCAGTGACTAATTAGCGGTATGCTTGGCGTGACCTTCTTCCTGACTACGAATGGCTGAACATTAGTTTCTGCGGGAATTTGGACTAGCGATGCCAGAGTGGCTAAGGCATCGGCGAATTGATTTCTATCTCGTGGCAGATAGTGGAACGAGATAGAATCAAATCGGACGGCAAGTGCTGTCAATTTGGCATGACAA
Source organism: Codonopsis lanceolata (assembly GCA_013146195.2). Classification (NCBI taxonomy): domain Eukaryota; kingdom Viridiplantae; phylum Streptophyta; class Magnoliopsida; order Asterales; family Campanulaceae; genus Codonopsis; species Codonopsis lanceolata. Next base: position 10,669,706 of record CM028383.1, on the reverse strand, counting down.
TGTTGCAGCCGGGGATCCTGGATTCTCCATTTCCATTCGACTTGATTTATAATTAGGGCAGAGTCTCCATAGACTTTGAGATTTTTGGCTCCTCTTTCGAGAGCTTCTTCTAGGCCAACAATACAGGCTTCATATTCGGATGTATTATTTGAGCATTCGAACTCCAACCTTATGGCCAGCGGAGTATGAGAATCAGCTGGGTCTGTGAGCAAGAATCATATGCCAACGCCTCTTTTATTTGCGGCTACGTCAAAGAACATCTGCCAGCTGGTGTCATGGTCAGTGATTTCCAAGACACCTTCGTCTGGGAAGTCAGGCTCAGTTGCCTCTTCGGCTTTTAAGGGCAGATCAGCTAAGTGGTCTGCAATTATGCTGCCTTTGAAAGATTTGAGTGTGACATAAGTTATGTCAAACTCGTTGAGAAGAAAGGACCACTTGGCCAGTTGACTGGACAGTGATGACTTGTCGAAGATGTACTTTATAGGATCCATTTTGGATATGAGCTTGATGGACCGTCCTTACAGGTAGGTCTTGAGCCTTTGAGTGGCCCAGACTAGGCCGGTGCAGCTTTTCTCCAAGGCTGAATAGTTTAGCTCGCTTCTTTGCAGCTTCATACTTATGAAGTATATGGCATTTTCAATGTAGGAATTTTCTTTCTCTTGGGCGAGCATAGTCCCTACTGACGTGTCTGTGACGGTTAAAAATAGGAGGAGAAGTTTATATGTATGGGGTAGAGCTAGCACAGGTGGATTGGTAAGACAGACTTTTATTTTTTCAAAGGCTAGCTGGCACTTTTCATCCCAGACTTAGTCAGTATTCTTTTTTAGGAGTTTGAAGAGGGGTTCACATGTGGTTGTCAGCTGCCTGATGTAACGGCTGATATACTGCAATCGACCTAGGAAGCCTTTGACTTTGGTGGGAGTTTTTGGCCGCAACATTTCTAGGATGGCTTTTATTTTTGCTGGCTCGATCTCGATATCCTGCTCAATCACCAAGAATCCCAGGACCCTGCCTTTGGTAACCCCAAATGTGCATTTGGTGGGGTTAGGCTTCATTTGGTGCTTCCTCAACCTTTAGAAAAAATTTCGAAGGTCTTTGATATGGGCACCATTGGCGTCGCTGGAGTGCACGATCATGTCATCAACATATACCTCCCTTTCTTTATGGATCATGTCGTGGAAGAGGGTGGTGGCAGCCCTTTGATAAGTAGCCCCGACATTTTTCAGTCCAATTGGCATGACATTGTAGCAATAGGTACCCCAAGGAGTAGTAAATGAGGTCTTCTCCTGGTCCTCTGCTACCATTTTGATTTGATTATAGCCCAGCATGCCGTCGACGAAGGATCTGACTTTGTGGGCAGCGACGGTGTCTACCACAATATCAATATTGGGTAGAGGGAAATCATCTTTGGGCGACGCCTTGTTGAGGTCGCGGAAGTCCACACAGATCCGGACCTTCCCGTTGGGCTTGGGAACAGTCATTATATTGGACAGCCAGATCGGGTATTCTACTATCCGAATGAAATTGACGCGCAGCTGCTTCATGATTTCTTCTTTGACTTGTAATGACCATTCCGGCTTAATCCGTCGAAGCTTTTGCTTGATCGGCTGAGCATCCGGATATATGGGGATCCGGTGTTCGACTATGGCTGGGTCCAGCCCCGGCATATCTTCATAGGACCAGGAAAATATGTCCACGAACTCTTTGAGGAGGTCAATGAGTGCTACCCTTTCAGAGCCTTGCAGGTAGCTGCCGATTTTGATTTCTTTTATTTCGTTGTTCAACCCCAGATTGATAGTGGACAAGTCTTCAGTTGCTGCTGATGAATGATGCTGTTCCTGGTGCTCAACTGACTTTACAAGTTCAAGCAAATAATTTTTATCTTTTGGGTCCATTTCATTAAATTACTCATCATTATCATTATTTAATGTGTCTTTTAATGTAGGTGCAACTAAGGAATAAGCAAAGACATTCAGATTATCATTAAAAGCAAACTGTACAGGGTTCATTACATTATTGAGCACCTGGGGTTTGAGATCCTCAACTTTAGGGAGCAAATCGGTAGATGACCAATCCGTAATGCTAGGGGAAGAAATAGGGATAGTATATCCGAAGCGTCCACCAGATCTGCGGGTGTCAAAAGCGGGCCGGTCGTGGTATACCAGTTCTGCAGAGGCTTATTAGTAATAAGCTCAAACTCAGCAAGGAGCCTTTCATAGTCAGTGCCTCCTTCTATCATACCCAGGAAGCTGTCTCCCAGACCGTCATTATCTAATAAGGCCAGAGCATAATCTTCTTGGTCTATAGACCAAGTATTTTCAATAGTGACAGTCTTATATGCAGTGCTACGGGGCTCCAGGGTAACCTGTTCCATTCTATCTGTGAAAAGACTGACATCTTCAAAGATTTCCCAACCGGGGCATCTTTTCCCATTCTGGTCTAACCAGGGCTCGGGAAACATGAGATAGGCTTATGTTTCCCCCTTTGTTACAAAGTAACCATTTAAGGTTTTTCTATATGGTTGGAGAGGGGGATATTCGTAAGGACGTTTTTCTCTTTCCGCCTTTCTTTTCTCATGTTTTTATTTCATGACTGCGGCTAATTCAGCTGGAGTAGGCGTGTATCCTAGACCAAAATAGGGATACATTCCTTAAGTTCATCCTGGACTAAATTGACAAGTCCTTGCTGATTTCGGCCAAGACCTAGACCAGACATATAATTCATTTTCCGAAACAAGTTTAAAGGGACCATGTTTCCTAGGGAGGTGACTTTCTTTCCGATGATGTCAGTTTCCCGACCATATTCAATAGCGTTGACCACAACTTGGGGGATAACCTCAAAGCCACTGAGGAAAATACTAGTGTCTTCATGCTCTATCTCGAGGATCGAGATATCCTCGCTTTCTTTGTTTTCCACGATCTTATCAGCCAAAATAATTACTATGTGATCATCGTGGATGAATTTGACACGTTGGTGCAATGAAGAGGCTACCCCTTTTACCCCATGAATCCAAGGGCATCCCAACAACAGTGTTGTCGTATGTCATTACTGTTGTAGACACCCCAATTTCATACCCCTGATATGTGACTCTGACATGTGATATCAAGAAACTGTTAAAACTTAACAAATGTCAAGTTACAGGAGTCAAAAATGTGAAAGGCAAATCAGGATGCGCTAAACAGTGAATTGCGAGGGGTGAAAGTGTCGAATTTGAAACTTTAACAGTGGCTTGGCGCGGCCTAAAAAGGCTCTGGGCGCCGCGCCAAGGGTGTCATGTGTCGGCGCCAAAGGTGAACAGTAGGCTCTCAGACTTAACGCATTGTGCAGCTGGTGAAGCCTGTTGTACAAGCAAACGAAGCCAGCTGAAGAAACCAAGGAATGACCGATGACTCCCTCGTCCCACCTATAAATAAAGGTGCTGGGCTCCCTTCTCCAGTTGTTCAGAAAGCGATCAAGAAATCGCAAAGAAACTCTGTCTCTCTCTCTCTCTCTGCGTTCCTTCGACGCCGAGAGAAAAATTTTAGCGAGAGGTGTGAGATAGGTGAGTGTAGCCCACTAAAGTCTCCAAACCCCGTCCAAACTCCGCCAAAATAAAAATCCACCGGTTATAAGTGATCCCTAGCCTAGTAGTTAGGTATCCACCTCACTTCCCCGGCCCAAAAATCCCAAAGTAAGTCGTTACTCTGCCCGAGTAATGAGCTGAAAAACACAAAAACTAAGCCGTTATTCCGCCCAATCAAAAAGGCCAAAACCTACCGAAATAAGCCGTCATTCTGCCCAACTAAATAAGCCAAAACTACCATATATAAGCCGTCACTCTACCCAAATCACATCAGCAACAGTAATAAAAGTCTCCCTCTCCCGAGAAGGACAGAGCGAGCACACCCCGCTTTAAAAGGTAATAGCCTTGAAGGTCGTTTTTATTTGTTTATTTATTTATTTGTCTATTTATTATTTATAAAAGTTGTATTTAAAATCCGGCCCAATGTAGTCAATATAAGCTGTTGTACTGCCCGGATTAGATTAGGAAATAGTATGTAAAAGAGCCGTTATAATTTTCAAATATTTTTAAATGCATTTGTAATTATTGTAAGAAAATGGCTGCAAATCCGTAAATAATATAGCCACGGATGTATTTGTTTTATTTTCCTGTCTTTTAATGCTTTATTTATCTGCTAAATAAATATAACAATAAGAATACTTTAGCCAAAAACTATTTTGAGACCGAAAGGGCGAGTTGGGTGCCTAGCACCTTCCCAACTTGTAACTTAGTCTCCGAACCCGTTTTCTTTATCTCTGGTTTTCTTTTCTTGGTTTTGCTTTATTTTTGCCTTAAAATAAAGATGGCGACTCTAAACTTTTTGGATCCAGTGGGGCCTCGCAACACTCCTTCTTTGCACTTTTCCGTTCTCCCTTAAAAAAGGGAGAATGAGAATGGAAGGGTGATGTATTCCCATATCCTGGTATCTCCTAAAAAAGGGATAACTTGATGCGGGAAACTCAAAGCTCACATAGTGATCCGAAACGGGCCACAAGGCTATTTTTAATAAAATCCATAGTGGGGGCATCGCAATATCCTTTTTTGCACTTTTCCGTTTTCCCCTAAAAAAAGGAAAATGAGAATGAAAAGGTAATGCATTCCCATATCATGGTATCCCCTAAAAAAGGGATAACTTGATGCGGGAAACCATAAGTTCCCATATTAGATTAAAAATCTACTAAAGGCAACCGAGGTGTATTCCAACACGCTAACATAGACAGCACTCCTCTCGCACTTTTGATTTCATCTTCCCCTAAACAAGGGAGGGTGGAGCGAGGCGATGGTGTCCCGCATCACGCGCGCACCCCAAGGGGCGCGGGCGCGGACGCACCCTGGTAAACTCACAGTGGCGACTCTGCTGGGGAATTGTTTTATTTTAAATAAAATGGAGGGCTAGACTCATAAAACAAAACTTTTTTTTGTTTTTCTTTGTTTCTGGCTAAAGTATGCTTGTTATATTAATTTATGCATTTGAATATTGCGTTCCTATACATCCGTGCCTATATTTGTGGATATGATCCTCCATCTTGCTGCAGTTTCATTCCGATAACTGTTACAAGTGTATTTTAAAATATTCTAAATTTTTTTTTTCGAAAATAGAAAAAAAAATTCGAAAAATCAAAAAAAAAAAAAGAAAAAAAATAATAATAAATAAATATATATATATATATATATATATATATATATATATATATATATATATATATATATTATGTATATGTTGCAATAAAATTCCGGGTAGCACAATAAATGGACCGGGGCATTATTTTAAATATTTCTTTATTCTCGGCTCTGTACTATTATTTCTTTATGTTCATTTTTCTCTTTTTATTATTCTATACATTTGTACATATTTGCATTCATTCTGTCATTTTATTTTGGGGACATAGGACCAAATTTATAATTAATAGGGATAGATAATTTCCCCGCTTTTCTTTCTATTTCTTAATGTGGTGTGCTTACTTGCTTGCGTTCAAACTAAAAAGCCGAGAAAATCCACACGTAACAACAAGACAGACCATATTTGTTTTATTTTTCTGTTTATATATCTGTAAATAAATAAAGATTTTACTGCTTTTTAGATACCGCACACACGCACACGCATATAGGTATATTCCGAATTGTTACCCTACACCATGGCCAGCTTACCCCCTGCATGAGTCAACGTTAGAATGCATATATATTTTCAGGACACTTCATAGACCGACCGGTTTTTGCATCTCTGAATTGTGAGTCAGCCCTTGCAAAAAAAAATGATATAAGAATCTAAAAAAAAAAGAAGAAAGAAAAAGTCAAAAATATATATATGTATAAAAAAAATGCGCAAGTTTTTTTTAAAAAAATGATGAAAATAAATTGCACAACAAAAAATAATAATAACAAAAATAAATAATAAACAGGGGCTGATTTATTATTATTCGATGCTCGACCTAGACCATTTCGAATGGTGAATCCTGGAAAGAGTATAGGCCCTTCGCCTGGGACCAGTCCAGTCCTGGGGAGTTGAAAGGCAGGTGGAATACGTTGGTCCTATACTCTGGAGAAAGAATTCACTGTTCCAGGAAAAGTCCTGAGACCGTCAAAATAAAGCAGATGCTTATCCGGTCAACTGTAGGGAACAAATAAATAAATAAAATATACTAATAAAGGCACGCTGTACTCCAAACCCAGAAAGCCTTCAGCCAGCCTCCTGATACCTCCATAACCCATTTTCCTAAGAAACCTGGCCCGAACTTGGAAAGGCAGAGATAGTACTGGCCGGTTGATATGAGAAATAAATGCGTAAATCGACTGTAGGATATCGCATCGAGATCGACAAAGGCGCGAATCAAGTGAGAGAACGATCCGAGCAAGATGGCAACAGATGAGCAATCCGATATGGGTACGCATTCGGGGGGCTCCAGGATACGCCCGACTCCGGCAATGCAACAGTGGTTAGACCAGAATCTGGATGCACGACATGATCGCTTGCTAAGCCAAATAGCAAGTCTTATACAAGGTTCAAAACTTAGTGGTGAGGTGAATTCTTCCCCTACAATCCCCCAAGAAGCATCCACATCTCATGTGCCTCCAAACCCAACTCCCCAGCCAAACACTAACCCACCAAATATGGCCACTACCCCAAATCCCAATCCTCCACCAAGTCCCTACTACCCAAATATCAGCTCTTACGCGTCCGATCCCTCATATCCTTCCCCAAACACCAAAGTTCCCCAAAGCCCAAATGACCTCCCTGTTCCCATAACCAACCCACTCCAGAACAGCCCATATATAGACCCACAAAGTTATAACCCGCCAGACCAAGTTACCACTTATTTACCTTATAATGATCCTGGCCGCCCAGCCGAAACCATCCAAAATCCACCTACCCAGAATCCACCAACCGAAAATCCTTATCCAGCCCAAAATCCACCAGCCCAAAATCCATATCCTACCCAAGTTCCACCAGCCCAAAATCCATATCCTACCCAAGTTCCACCAGCCCAAAATCCTTATCCTACCCAAGCTCCACCAGCCCAGAATCTGTATCCAACCCAAAATCCATATCCAGCCCAAAACCCCTACCATATACCCCAGCCAGAAATTAACCCAGCCTTCCCTAATCCAGCCTGTATATACCAAAAGCCAACTCCCCCAGCCACCAAAATAGAGGCTGACGTGGAAAATATAAAGGCCATGGTACTCAAGCTTCTCAACAAAGGGGAATTTTCTACGCGAGCACTGACATTACAACCTGCGGTAGTATTGCCTTTCAAATTCAAAATGCCCGACATAGAAAAATTTGATGGGACTGGATGCCCTATATCCCACTTAAAATATTATTCCACTGGCATTCAGTCAAGGGGAGCTAGCTTTGAGGTTATGGCTTCCAATTTTCACCTCACCTAATAGGGGCTACCAAACAATGGCTAATGTTGTCTGATAGCAGCACCATAAATACGTGGGACCAGATAGCTGAAGTGTTCCTGGAAAGATACAAAGACAACACCAGTCCTGAAAATAGAAGGGGCCTTGAGTCGTGCACCCATAGGGAAAAAGAAACCCCGAAGTTCGCAATGTGGAAAAAAGTTGGCCTGCACTTTTGATGACGATCCAAACCGAAGTCATGCCGAATGTTTATCAAAAACCTCCAACCCATTTACCTGGAATACATGCGGTATCTCCCCTACACCAATTTTAAAGAAATAGTGGAGATAGGGGCTCGTATTGATGAAGATATACGGACGGGGCAATTACAAGTCAATACACCTCCTAGCAATTTCCGTTACTCTAAAGGGAAGACAGCTGCAGCTACACCCGCACCAACCGTCAATGTGGTAGGAAATGCATCAGCCGCCTTTTCTACCCAAAGTTATGGCACTGTTCCATGGTCTTATGGAGCGGACAGGTCTGTCAACACAGTCGGAGGGAATAATGGCCCGAATAGAAATTTCAGAAATCAGAACCGACATTATGATGAGCTGCAAGCCTCCCAATCTGTGATCCTGCAGGGGCTAATGGCACAAGGAGTGTTAAAGCCTATGGAAAATTATAAGCCACCAAACCCCCTGCCCAGGACCTAGAATCATGCCCAGTACTGTAAATATCATCGCTGCAGTGGTCACCTCACCGATAAATGTTATATACTCAGAGATGCTATCCATGATCTTATAGATGATAAGGTTATTGAAAAGCCTACTCCCAGACCAAATATAGTCAATAACCCTCTACCTCAAATCAACATGATAGAGGTTGATGAAAGCTTCCTGGGTATGATAGGCAGAGGTACTGATTATGAAAAGCTCCCTGTTGAGTTTGAGTCTATTTCTAAAAAGCCTCCGCAGAATTAGTATACTACGACAGGCCCGCTTTTGACGCCCGCAGATCTAGTGGACCGCTTCAGATATATTACCCCTTTTCCTTTCCCTAGCTTTACGGATTGGTCATCTACCAATCCGCTCCCTAAAGTTGTGGATCTCAAACCCCAGGTCCTCAATAAATGTAATAAACCCTGTACGGTTTGCTTTTAATAATAATCTAAATATCTTTGCTTATTTCTTAGTTGCACCTACATTAAAAGACACATTAAATAATTATAATGATGAGTCATTTAATAGGACCCCAAAAAGATAAAAAAAATTATTTGCTTGAGCTTTTAAAGTCAGTAGAGCACCAGGGACATCATCATTCATCAACAGCAACTGAAGACTTACCCACTATCAATCTGGGGCTGGACAATGAAATCAAAAGAAATCAAAATCGGCAGCTACCTGCAAGGCTCTAAAAGGGTAACACTCAATGACCTCCTCAAAAAGTTCGTGGACATACTCGCCTGGTCCTATAAAGATATGTCGGGGCCAGATCCAGCCATAGTCGAACACCGGATCTCCATATGTCCGGATGCTCGGCAAATCAAGCAAAAGCTCCGCTAGATCAAGTCGGAATGGTCACTACAAGTTAAAAAAAAAATTATGAAACAGCTGCACGTCAACTTCATTCGGGTAGTAAAAAAAAAAAGAAAAAAAGAGTAAAAAAAAAAAGAAGAAAAATACCCGATCTGGCTGTCCAATATAGTGACCGTTCCCAAGCCCAACAGAAAGGTCCGGGTCTGCGTAAACTTCTGCGACCTCAACAAGGCGTCGTCCAAAGATGACTTCTCTCTACCCAATATCAATATTGTGGTAGACGTCGTTGATGTTCATGAAATCAGGTCCTTCGTCGACGGCATGCTAGGCTATAATCAAATCAAAATGGCAGCAGAGGACCAAGAAAAGACCTCATTCATCACTCCTTGGGGAACCTACTGCTATCATGTCATGCCGTCTGGGCTAAAAAAAATGTTGGGGCTACTTATCAAAAGGCTGCTACCACTCTCTTCCATGATGTGCCGTATATTGTCAAAGAGATCCGATTAGGAGATGTCGTACTCCTCACAAGCCAAGAAAGAAAAGACCTTGTTCAGCCTCCAATCTCAATGAGCTTAAAAGGTACTCCCTCCGTCCCGGATAAATATTCCTAGTGAGTAAAACACAAGGATTAAGAAATGTAATTAATGATAGGATGTAAAATATGTTGTGACAATAATACCCATCACACACCTTCTCTCTCTCATTAATTATATACATATTACACACTCTCTCTCTAGAATGTGTAATAATTATAGTATTAAATGAAGGGATATATTAGGAAGATTGATAGAAAATTTGTACATCAAAAGTCATTAGGAACATTAGTTGGGACATCCCAAAATAGAAAGTAGGAATATTTATCTGGGACGGAGGGAGTATTATGCTTGAGCCAACCTATCTGACAAGTGCTTACCTCTCCAGCCCGCTAGGCTGAAAACCCGAAAGGGCGGCCTAGGAAAAAGTTAGGGCATAAATAAAAAAAAAATAAAAAAAGGAGAAATAAGGGATCGCTAGGCTGAAAACCCGAAAGGGCGGCCTAGGCAAAAATTAGAGCAAAATAAAAAAATGAATGAATGATGAAAAAAAAACAAAAAAAGAAATAATAAGGACTCGCTAGGCTGAAAACCCGAAAGGGCAGCCTAGGAAAAAATTAGAGTCAAATAAAAAATATATATCAGGAGAAAAAGGGAGGAAAAGCACTCTTTGAAACCTCGACATCTTACCTCCAGTCTTCAGCAGGCAAGGGGGCTCAACTGACGGAAGAAAAAGAAAAACCACGACAGGAAGCTCGCAATAAAACACTAAAATATAATATTACAGGTCCTAAGGTGCAACTTAGGAATAATTGCTAAAGAAGTTTAGGTTATGCATTAATTGCCTGTAAATATCTATTATTGCCTCTACCCCCTTTGTTTCCCCCAAAACTATCATTCATTTGCAGCTTAAGCTCCGGAGTAGTCCATCAGTGCTGCTCAAGGGCGGCCCGGCCCATGTACTTCTTCGCAAGGCACGTAAAAGGCTCGCCTCATCGAATGAGAAGCACCGTATGTCCTCGTCCTATTCATCATCTGCGTTGCCATCGTCCTGAAACAGCTAGACGACTTGGATTCCGATCATTCACTGCTGCCCTGTCTGATTGCGAAGAAAAATGCAGGGGCTGTGAGAATAGCCTTATGCCAAGTATAGCCCTACAACAATGGTATGGCCAAGAACAGGAGGAAGTGACTGCCTTTTCCTCTCCCCGCATATATGAAAAAAGAAAAGAAAGAAAAGCCTGCTCGAGCCCGAAGGTATATTCTTTTAAATTCCGTTTTGGAAATACAGTGTGCCATTACCTATTAGATATTGGTATAGACTTGCTTTGTGCATGCGTCTTGAGTCTGCATGTTTTTTTTTTTTTTGCATCATATAAAATTATATTGCATTGTAAATGTTTGTACAGATTTAAAAAAAAAACAAACAAACAAACAAAAAAAATTTATGTACTGTTTTGCATCTAAATAAACGTTTTTGCATCCTAGGCATTGTAAAAGTGTGTTTTGCATTTTAAAGATATGTACTACATTTTGCATTATGCATGCATGATAAAATAAAGAATGCCCATGCATCATGATTAATAAGCATCCTGTAATTTTTAGGCATCACATTTGCATCAAATAAAGTAGTACGTGCATCCAGCATTTGCATTTATTATCCAATAAGCTGCATTAGGGGTGCGCTAAAAAGAAAATAAAATGCCACCAATCATGAAAATAAATATTCTTATGGCATTCACTATGTCCCCGCGGGATAAGCATGCATGAAAAATAAATTTTAGGGCATAAAATATATCTGTTTTGTCCCATATTCATCTGAAAAATATGTCCGAAAATGTGTTCAGAAAAAAAAAACGAATTGTATTCCGAAAAGTCCATTTCGTGAACACGTAGCATGCAAAAATATGTTTTAGCCTAGAACATGCATCATATAGCTCCATTTGTATTTATAGTATAAATCATGCATAGTAGGGTCAAATAGTGACCACTAGTTTAATCATGCATTGTAAGAATAAATTGCATAAATTTCATGCATCATTACTTAATTGCATCATTTAGGCATAAATAGGACATGTATAAGCATTATTAATAAAGTCAGGAATGCTTCAATGGTGCCAAACAGTGCCAAAATCTAGCAGATCTGAAGTATACCCAGGAAGATCCAAAAAAAAAAAGCAAACAAAAAAAAAAGAGGAATATTGAAAAACAAAAAAAACAAAAAAAAGAAAGAGAATAAACAGATAATAAGCATGCAAATAAAGAAAAATGGCGAGCATGCAGAATAAAGAAAAAAAAAGAGAGAAAAGAAAAAAAAAACAAAAAAAATTGGGAGAGGGGAAAATGCATGTACAAGAAAAGAAAGGAAAAATTTATAGTTCCATGCAATAAGAGGAAATGCGGTGGCAGAAGAAGAAATTTTTGGCTGAAGCTAGAAAATGGAGCGAAAAGAAAACAGCAGCAAGGAAAAGATGATTTCAGCTGGTACCCAAAGATGCTGCAGCGAGGAAAAGAAGTTTCTGACCAAGGTTAGAAAGAGCAGTAAAGTAAAATGCAGCAGCATCAATAAAAATTTTCCAGCTAAAGCCGAAAACATAGAGGGACAGGGGAAAAGATTTTCCAGCAACGGCTGGAACGGTGACAAAAGAAAAAATCCCAAAGAAAGCGCTAAAAAACAAAAGCAAAGAGGCAAAGAAAGCAACGATGCGACAATTTGTCTTTGCATGGACACGACAACGGTAAAGGAAAGGAAGGTATTTTCCTTTTTTGCAGTGCATTTGTATAATGTTTGGAAACTTTCCTATAAGGGGCACGCAGCCCCGGATTAAGAGGGAAAGGTCTTGTTTTCCGGTGAAGGCTGAGTTCCTAAGGAGGCAATGCACTCCATGCATTTTTGGCTGTGTTGGAAACTTTCCTTTAAGGGGCACGCAACCCCGGATTAATAGGGAAAGGTCTTGTTCTCTGGTGAAGGCTGAGTTCCTGAGGAGATAATTCATTCTGCCCAACCGCATGACGAACTACGATTGGTCTGATTCCTTGGCTAAGGATACGTAGGATGTCTATCTCGGTAGACGCGACCATCATAGCACGTTATTTACCCTTGTCGTACTCATTTGATAAAGCTTTGCATGCACTTGCTCATTTAGTATTGTCGCACTTGCACCGCAACACTCGCACCGCAGCATTTAGTCCCCAGCTGAGTGAACTACGTCTCGGTCTGATTCATTGTTTAAGGATACGTAGGCAGCCTATCTCGGTAGGCACAACCGTAGTACGAGTGATAATTTAGGTTTTGGCCTGAACTACGCTTTGGTCTGAGTTCCTTTATTAAGGGATACGTAGGCAGCCTACACTAGTAGGTCCGACCATCAGAGCACTTCAAATTCATATCTGCTTAAAAACTACGATAACCTTTTATAACTGACTAAATATGTCTAGGTTATGGAGTTTGGATAGCATGATAAACTTTGCATTATAACTGCTACCAATTGCATATCTCTCCCGTTTTAATTGAACAAAATTGGAGAGTCTATTGTTTATCAACAATGTTCGTCTACTCAGTATGCCTTGGGTTACCCGTAGACTCCATCGTTGAGGGGATCTGTAGACACCCCAATTTCATACCCCTGGTATGTGACTCTGACATGTGATATCAAGAACTGTTAAAACTTAACAAATGTCAAGTTACAGGAGTCAAAAACGTGAAAGGCAAAGCAGGATGCGCTAAACAGTGAATTACGAGGGGTGAAAGTGTCGAATTTGAAACTTTAACAGTGGCTTGGCGCGGCCTAAAAAGGCTCTGCGCGCCGCGCCAAGGGTGTCATGTGTCGGCGCCAAAGGTGAACAGTAGGCTCTCAGACTTAACGCATTGTGCAGCTGGTGAAGCCTGTTGTACAAACAAACGAAGCCGGCTGAAGAAACCAAGGAATGACCGATGACTCCCTCGTCCCACCTATAAAGAAAGGTGCTGGGCTCCCTTCTCCAGTTGTTCAGAAAGCGATCAAGAAATCATAAAGAAACTCTGTCTCTCTCTCTCTGCGTTCCTTCGACGCCGAGAGAAAAATTTTAGCGAGAGGTGTGAGATAGGTGAGTGTAGCCCACTAAAGTCTCCAAACCCCGTCCAAACTCCGCCAAAATAAAAATCCACTGGTTATAAGTGATCCCTAGCCTATTAGTTAGGTATCCACGTCACTTCCCCGGCCAAAAATCCCAAAGTCAGTCGTTACTCTACCCGAGTAATGATCTGAAAAACACAAAAACTAAGCCGTTATTCCGCCCAACCAAAAAGGCCAAAACCTACCGAAATAAGCTGTCACTCTGCCCAAATCACATCAGCAACAATAATAAAAGTCTCCCTCTCCCGAGAAGGACAGAGCGAGCACACCCCGCTCTAAAAGATAATAGCCTTTAAGGGCGTTTTTATTTGTTTATTTATTTATTTGTATATTTATTATTTATAAAAATTGTATTTAAAATCCGGCGCAACGTAGTCAATATAAGCTGTTGTGTTACCCGGATTAGATTAGGAAATAGTATGTAAAAGAGCCGTTATAATGGCCAAATATTTTTAAATGCATTTGTAATTATTGTAATGAAATGGCTGCAAGTCCGTAAATAATGTAGCCACAGATGTATTTTTTTTATTTTTCTGTCTTTTAATGCTTTATTTATCTGCTAAATAAATATAAAATTAAGCATACTTTAGCCAAAAACTATTTTGAGACCGAAAGGGCGAGTTGGGTGCCTAGCACCTTCCCAACTCGTAACTTAGCCTCCGAACCTGTTTTCTTTATCTCTGGTTTTCTTTTTCTGGTTTTGCTTTATTTTTGCCTTAAAATAAAGATGGCAACTCTAAACATTTTGGATCCAGTAGGGCCTCGCAACACTCTTCTGTTCTCCCTTTAAAAAGGGAGAATGAGAATGGAAGGGTGATGTATTCCTATATCCTGATATCCCCTAAAAAAGGGATAACTTGATGCGGGAAACCCAAAGCTCCCATAGTGATCCGAAACGGGCCATAAGGCTATTTTTAATAAAATCCATAGTGGGGGCGTCGCAATATCCTTTTTTGCACTTTTCCGTTTTCCCCTAAAAAAGGGAAAATGGGAATGAAAGGGTAATGCATTAACATATCCTGGTATCCCCTAAAAAAGGGATAACTTGATGCGGGAAACCATAAGTTCCCATATTGGATTAAAAATCCACTAAAGGCAACCGAGACGCATTCCAACGCGCTAACATAGACAGCACTCCTCTCGCACTTTTGATTTCGTCTTCCCCTAAACAAGGGAGGGTGGAACGAGAGCAGTGGTGTCCCGCATCCGCACGTACGCATACCCCTAACCAAGGGCGCGCGGGGCGCGGGCGTACCCCGGGAACCTCACAGTCCGTCTCGTGATTCTATTGCATGCAAAAATATGTTTTAGTGTAAAACATGCATCATATAGCCTCATTTGCATTTATAACATAAATCATGCATAGTAGGGTCAAATAGTGACCACTAGTTCAATCATGCATCGCAAAAATAAATCATATAAATTTCATGCATCACTACTTAATTACATCATTTAGGCATAAATAGGATATGCATAAACATCATTAATAAAGATAGGAGTGCTCCAAAAGTTCCAAGCAGTGCAGAAATTTAGCAGATCTGAAGTATAGCCAGGAAAATCTCGAAAAAGAAAGAAACTTACAGCGGTGGGAAGAAGATTGGACACGTGAGTGGTCTTGTCTCGCAAAATATTGCCCTAGTCATCCTTAGAATACCGGTATTTGAGCTTATTCCGGATCAAGGGAGGAAATTCTTTCCTCCTCTCGTCAGATCCTGGGTGCATAGGAGCCTTCCCCTTCCTGGATCGAGAAGAAGATGCCATCTGCTAAACAAAACACTGAAGTTGGCGGAAGAAAATTGAGAAAAGGAGCAAAATTGAAGAAATAAGAAAAAGAAACGGAAGCCAGCAACAATGGCGGAAAGAAAAGAAGAAAGAAAGAAGGAAGAAGCAGTAAGCTTCTCTCCCTCACTCCCGTCCATGATAAAGGGTGGAAAAGGGAATTTTCCTTTTTCCCCCCTTCGAAATTTGAAGCTGCGACACTTAACTCCTCAAGTTCCAAAGTTTCCAAAACGGTCCCTGAGCCTAACGAAGAGTTAACGAAATTAATTTTGTTAACTAAAAAGTTAACGACCATCCATCAGAGGACAAAATAAAAAAAATATCCCCAGCAGGCCAGCCACGAGGTAAGCAAAAAAAAATTTCAAGTGGCAAAAGAAAAGAAGAAAAAAAGAAAAAAAAAAAGAAAAAAAAAGAAGAAAAAAAAGAAAAAAATAGAAGAAAATAGAAGAAGAAAAAAATAATAATAATAAACAAAGTCCCCAGCCTGAAAAGGCGAGAGTGGCAGAAATGCCAAAATCAGCCGAATCCGCGGCAGCCACCCGAGCGCGAAAAGGTAAGTCATGTACAATATTTTTACCCTAACCTCAGAATAATTTCCTTTTAAAAGGAAAGTTTTTTACAAAAAAAAACACAAACAAAAAAGATGAATATTTCAAAAAACACAAAAAAAGATGAATATTTCAAAAAACAAAAAAAAAAGATGAATATTTCAAAAACTCAAAAAAGAGGAATATTGAAAAAATAAACAGAGAGAGTGAGAAGAAAGGAAAGGAAAAAGAATGATCTTTTTACAATTTTCGAAAAAAACTTGAAGAAAGTTTTCTTTGTAGTGCTCGACGACAAATTTTTATCGGTCGAGTGCAGTTTTTTAGAAATTTGAAAGTTTTCTTACTATGTTTGGAAACAAGGTATTAACCAGCCAGACACAATTTTGAAAATTCTTCTTAACATGTTTCAATGACAAGGTATTGACCGGTTGAAATGTGATTCCCGAAAAACATTCAAATCTTCATATCGTATTTGACAGCCGTTCTCGACTGTTTGAATACAGCTTTTTCGAAAAACACAAAAATATTTTTCCTGTTGTGTTCTTGATCGGGTTTTGACCCGAAGAACATAACATCCTTATTTGGTTGTAGTTTAGGTTTTTGGCCTGAACTACGTTTGGTCTGATTTCCTTTAATAAGGAATACGTAGGCAGCCTACACTAGTAGGTCTGACCATCAGAGCACTTTAAATTCATATCTGCTTAAAAACTACGATAACCTTTTATAACTGACTAAATATTTCTAGGTTATGGAGTTTGGATAGCATGATAAACTGTGCATTATAACTGCTACCAATTGCATATCTCTCCCGTTTTAATTGAACGAAATTGAAGAGTCTATTGTTTATCAACGATGTTCGTCTACTAAGTAAGCCTTGGGTTACCCGTAGACTTCATCGTTGAGGGGCTCTGTAGACACCCCAATTTCGTACCCCTGGTATGTGACTCTGAAATGTGATATCAAGAACTATTAAAACTTAACAAATGTCAAGTTACAGGAGTCAAAAATATGAAAGGCAGAGCAGGATGCGCTAAACAGTGAATTGCGAGGGGTGAAAGTGTCGAATTTGAAACTTTAACAGTGGCTTGGCGCGGCCTAAAAAGGCTCTGGGTGCCGCGCCAAGGGTGTCATGTGTCGGCGCCAAAGGTGAACAGTAGGCTCTCAGACTTAACGCAATGTGCAGCTGGTGAAGCCTGTTGTACAAACAAACGAAGTCGGCTGAAGAAACCAAGGAATGACCGATGACTCCCTCGTCCCACCTATAAATAAAGGTGCTGGGCACCCTTCTCCAGTTGTTCAGAAAAGCGATCAAGAAATCGCAAAGAAACTCTGTCTCTCTCTCTCTCTCTCTCTCTCTCTCTCTCTTTCTGCGTTCCTTCGACGCCGAGAGAAAATTTTTAGCGAGAGGTGTGAGATAGGTGAGTGTAGCCCACTAAAGTCTCCAAACCCCGTCCAAACTCCACCAAAATAAAAATACACCAGTTATAAGTGATCCCTAGCCTAGTAGTTAGGTATCCACCTCACTTCCCCGGCCCAAAAATCCCAAAGTAAGCCGTTACTCTGCCCGAGTAATGAGCTGAAAAACACAAAAACTAAGCTGTTGTTCCACCCAACCAAAAAGGCCAAAACCTACCGAAATAAGTTGTCACTCTGCCCGAGTAGACAAGCCAAAAACCTCCAAAATAAGCAGTCACTTGTCCCAAATCAAAACAACAACCACACAACAAACAACAAAAAAGACTCCCTCTCCCTGAAGGACAGAGCGAGCACACTACCGCTCTAAAAGGTAAAAGCCTTTAAGGGCGTTATTTTATTTATTTATTTACCCGTTCATTTATTTATTATTAAAAGTTGTTATTTAAATTCGGCACAATGTAGTCAATATAAGCTATTGTGCTGCCCGGATTAAAATAGGAAATATTATGTAAAAGAGCCGTTATAATGGCCAAATATTTTTAAATACATTTGTAATTATTGTAAGGAAATGGCTGCAAGTCCGTAAATAATGTAGCCATGGATGTATTTGTTTTAATTTCCTGTCTTTTAATGCTTTATTTATTTGCTAAATAAATATAACAATAAGCATACTTTAGCCAAAAACCATTTTTGAGACCGAAAGGGCGAGTTGGGTGCCTAGCACCTTTCCAACTCGTAACGTAGCCTCCGAACCCGTTTTCTTTTTCTCTGTTTTATTTTTCTCTTTTTTTGGTTTTGCTTTATTTTGCCTTAAAATAAAGATGGCGACTCTAAAACTTTTTGATCCAGTGGGGCCTCGCAACACTCCTTCTTTGCACTTTTCCGTTCTCCCCTAAAAAAGGGAGAATGAGAATGGAAGGGTGATGTATTCCCATATCCCGTATCCCCTAAAAAGGGATAACTTGATGCGGGAAACCCAAAGCTCCCATAGTGATCCAAAACGGGCCATAAGGCTATTTTTTAATAAAATCCATAGTGGGGGCGTCGCAATATCCTTTTTTGCACTTTTCTGTTTTCCCCTAAAAAAGGGAAAATGGGAATGAAAGGGTAATGCATTCCCATATCTTGGTATCCCTTAAAAAAGGGATAACTTAATGCGGAAAACCATAAGTTCCCATATTGGATAAAAAAATCCACTAAAGGCAACCGAGGCGCATTCCAACGCGCTAACATAGACAGCACTCCTTTCGCACTTTTGATTTTGTCTTCCCCTAAACAAGGGAGGGTGGAACGAGAGCAGTGGTGTCCCGCATCCGCACGTACGTGCACCCCTAACCAAGGGCGCGCGGGGCGCGGACGCGACCCAGGAACCTCACAGTGGCGACTCTGTTGGGGAGTTGTTTTCTTTCGGGCCAGGTTTCTGAGGAAAATGAGTTATGGAGGTATCAGGAGGCTGGCTGAAGGCTTTCTGGGTTTGGAGTACAACGTGCCTTTATTAGTATATTTTATTTATTTATTTGTTCCCTACAATTGACCGGATAAGCACCTGCTTTATTTTGATTCGCGGTCTCAGACTTTTCCCTCGAACAAGGATTCTTTCTCCGCAGAATAGGACCAACGTATTCCACCGCCTATCGACTCAGATCGGTCCCGAAGGGCCTATACTCTTTCCAGGATCCACCATTCGAAATGGTCTAGGTCGAGCATCGAAGAATAATAAATCAGCCCCTGTTTATTATTTATTTTTGTTATTTTTTTTGCTGCGCAATTTATTTTCATCATTTTTTTAAACTTGCGCATTTTTTTTATACATATATATATTTTTGACTTTTTCTTTCTTCTTTTTTTTTTTTAGATTCATATATCATTTTTTTTTCAGGGGCTGACTCACAATTCAGAGATGCAAAACCGGTCGGTCTATGAAGTGTCCTGAAAATCTATATGCATTATAACGTTGGCTCATGCAGGGGGTAAGCTGGCCAAGGTGTAGGGTAACAATTCGGAATATACCTATATGCGTCTGCGTGTGTGCGGTATCTAAAAAGCAGTAAAATATTTATTTATTTACAGATATATAAACAGAAAAATAAAACAAATATGGCCTGTCTTGCTGTTACGTGTGGATTTTCTCAGCTTTTTAGTTTGAGCACAAGCAAGCAAGCACACCACATTAAGAAATAGAAAAAAAAGTGGGGAAACTATCTATCCCTATTAATTACAAATTTGGTCCTATGTCCCAAAAATAAAATGACAGAATGAATGCAAATATGTACAAATGTATAGAATAATAAAAAAAAGAAAAATGAACAGAAAGAAATAATAGTACAGAGCCGAGAATAAAGCAATATTTAAAATAAAGCCCCGGCCCATTTATTGTGCTGCCCGGAATTTTATTGCAACATATACATAATATATATATATATATATATATATATATATATATATATATATATATATATATATATATATTAATTTTTTTTAAAATTTTTTTTATTTTCTGATTTTTCAAAAAAAATTTCTATTTTCGAATTTTTTTTTTGCATATTTTTAAATACACTGTAATGCTTATCTGAACAAGCTGCGGGAAGATGGAGAATCATATCCACAAATATAGGCACGGATGTATAGGAACGCAATATTCAAATGCATAAATTAATATAACAAGCATAATTTAGCCAAAAACAAAGAAAAAAAAAGTTTTGTTTTATGAGTCTAGCCCTCCATTTTATTTAAAATAAAACAACTCCCCAGCAGAGTCACCACTGTGAGGTTCCCGGGGTGCGCCCGCGCCCTGCGCACCCTTGGTTAGGGGTGTGCGTACGTGCGAATGCGAGACAGCACTCCTCTCGCACTTTTGATTTCGTCTTCCCCTAAACAAGGGAGGGTGGAACGAGAGCAGTGGTGTCCCGCATCCGCACGTACGCGAACCCCTAACCAAGGGCGCACGGGGCGCGGGCGCACCCCGGGAACCTCACAACTGTCTGCGAGGAAGGAGTGAGTTCTGATATTTTTATTCCCAGTTTGGCTAAAGTGTTGGCGGGACACACATTCAAAGAAGACCCATTGTCTATCAGAACCTGGGGAACCCGTTTCTCCATTATTTCCACAGAGATATGGAGAGCATCAATGTGGTTGGTTCCTTCCTTTGATAGATCTAGATCAGTAAACAAAATCACATTCCCAAAGTGAATGTTTATGATCATTTGAGTGAGGTCATTTGGGGAGGTTTGAATAGGAATGACTGCTTGGCTTAAAGACTTGGCCAGCGAATCACGGTGGGTCTTTGAGGCACAAAGTAAGCCCCAGATGGAAATGTTGGCCTGAGTTTTCTTCATCTGAGCTAACAAAGTATCCTCCACATCCTTAGCCCCAGTATTTGTTTCTTGGTCTTTGCTAGAGTGGTCACCTCTTTCAAGGTTTGGTTGGTAGGCTCGGCCAGATCGAGTAATGTGGCTAACATCTCCACCGACCCAAGTGGCTTTTTCAATATTACAGGTATTTTGGCTACCCAGGATAGTGTCCCAAGAGAGCATATTGCAGCTAGGCTCTTTTATGGATATAGATGGAGAGAAAGGAACAAGGATATATGGTAAAGGACTTTTATTGATTTCGAACTTGGGTACACAGAAATTTTCATCAGCCTCAATCATATTGATTTGAGGTAGAGGGTTATTGATTATATTTGGTCTAGGAGGAGGCTTTTCAATAACCTTATCATCTATCAGGTCCTGGATAGCATTTTTGAGTGTATAGCATTTATCGGTGAGGCGACCACTGCAGCGATGGTATTCACAGTACTGGGCATGATTCCAAGTCCGGGGCAAGGGGTTTGGTGGCTTATAATCTTCCAAAGGCTTTAACACTCCCTGTGCCACCGCAGATCACTGCATCGGGAAGCTTGTAGTTTGTCATAATACCGGTTCACCCTGATCTGATTTCTGAAATTTCTGCCTGGGCCATTATTCCCTCCGACTGTGTTGACAAACCTGTCTGACCCATAAGACCATGGAACAGTGCTATAATTTTGGGTAGGAAAAGTGGCTGAGGCATTCCCTACCATATTGACGGCTGGTGCTGATGCGGCCCCCTTTCCTTTAGAGTAACGGAAAGAGCTAGGGGCATATTGGCTTTTAGTTTCCCGCTCCGTATATCTTCATCAATACGGGTTCCTATCTCCACTATTTCTTTGAAATTGGTATAGGGGAGATACCGCATATGTTCCAAGTAAATGGGTTGGAGGTTTTTAATGAACATTTTGCATGACTCGGCTGGATCAGGTCTGTCAAAGGTTTGGGCCAACTTTCTTTTCCACCTAACTGCAAACTCAGCATAGGTTTCTTTTTCCCTTTGGGTGCACGACTCAAGGTCTCTTTTATTTTCAGGGCTGGTGTTGTCTTTGTACCTTTCAAGGAACCCTTCGGCTATCTGGTCCCAAGTATTCATGGCGCTACTATCTGAAAACATTAGCCATTGCTTGGCAACCCCTATTAAGGTGAGGTGAAAATTGGAAGCCATAGCCTCAAAGCTAGCTCCCCTTGACTGCATGCCAGTGTAATAAGATTTCAAGTGTGATATATGGCATCCAGTCCCATCAAAATTTTCTATGTCGGGCATCTTGAATTTTGAGGGCAATACTGCTGAGGGTTGTTATGCCAGTACCCGCGTAGAAAATTCGACTTTGTTGAGAAGCTTGAGCATCATGGTTTTCATATTTTCCATGTCGGCCTCCATTTTAGTGGCTGGGGGAGTTGGTTTTTGGTATATTCTGGCAGAGTTAGGGAAGGCTGGGTTAATTTCTGGCTGCGGTATCTGGTAAGGGTTTTGGGCAGGATAAAGATTTTGGGCTGGATAGGGAATATTGGCGGGATACAGATTTTGGGCAGGATAAGGATTATGGGCTGGTGGATTTTGGGCAGGATAGGGATTTTGGGCTGGTGGATTTTGGGCAGGATAGGGATTTTGGGCTGGTGGATTATTGACGGTTTCGGTTGGGCGGCCAGGATCATTGAAAGGTAAGTAGGTAGTAACTTGGCCTAGCGGGTTATAGCTTTGTGGGTCCATATGTGGGCTATTCTGGAGTGGGTTGGTTATGGGAAAAGGGAGGTCGTTTGGACTCTGGGAATATTGGTGCTTGGGAAAGGATATGGAGAATAGGACGGGTAAGGGTTGATATATGGATAGTAGGGACTTGGTGAAGGATTTGGATTTGGGGTAGCGGCAGTATTTGGTGGGTTGGTGTTTGGCTGAGGGTTTGGGTTTGGAGGCACATGGGAGGTTGATACTTCTTGGGGAACTGTAGGGGAAGAGATTACCTCACCACTGGATTTTGGACCTTGCATAAGACTTGCTATTTGGCTCATTATACGATCAGCCGTTGCACCCAAATTTTGGTCTAGCCACTGCTGCATTGCCGGAGTCGGAGCATACCCTGGAGCCCCTATATCTGTACTATGTACCCATAGCGGACTGTTCACTTTCTACTGCCATCGCTCGGATCTCGCACTTCCGAATCGATTCTCGCCTTATCGTCGATTCGATATCGATACCCTCCGATCGATTTCTACACTTGTTTCCGTATCAAGCCAAGATTATCTGCCTTTCCAAATTGGGGTTTCGAGGAAAATGAGTTTGGAGGTATCAGAAGGTTGGCTGAAGGCTTTCTGGGCTTGGAGTACAGCGTGCCTTTATTAGTATTTATTATTATTATTATTATTTATTTTCCCTACAATTGACCGGATAAGCACTGTTGATTATTTTGTTAAGATTTATATATGTTCAGTACATTACATTAGTTTTATACTAATCGGTGCGTATCGATTAGCGTGGCAATGTATAGAACTTTTCCTAGTATAGTTTTTATAGGACTTTACAGTTCGGAAGACCTCTTCAAGCTTCACCTGGAAGACCTCAAAGCTTAAAGAACGGCGGCCTTGTGTCCACCTAGTATCTTATGACGTGTCATGCCCAAAGAATGATTCATTCATTGGGTTAATTCAAACCTATCCTTATCATTGTTTGAATTAACCTAAGACATTCCCTAACATATCAAGCCGCCGAAAGCAACTTTCAGCGGGGAAGACTTTTCGCCCCGAGCAGAAAGCAGGCTGCATCTCCTCGCAACAACTCTCGATTTGACACCTAAATCGCCCACTTTTTGAAGATCTCGAAATCATTACACCGCTCTAGATATCTGTGAAGACGAAAATCCTTGACTGACAGCCCCATGCATTTAATGCATTCATAAAAGAGCTGTTGAAGTATTCGTCTTCTCCAACAGATCTTTTGAAGTGCACCTGCTATAAATACTGCCATTAAAGACTGGAGACATAGCACTGTACAGAATCAATCGAACACTTAAAGGATTGCTTTGAAACTTCATAACTCCAAGTCTTACTCGGTGCAATCGAGATCCTCAACGGATCTAGAAGTCCTCGTCAAACAACAAGAAGCCGCTCACCAACATCTATTGTTTTATCTTCTTGTTGTTTACATTCATTTACTATATACACTTGCAATTAAATATCTTGTATTTACAGATATTTAATTCCATAGACCCTAAACACAAGTCAATATTTTGTACACGATCCATTAAGGATATTCTTTGTAATTGATCTAGTGGAAAACATAGTGCACTATTTAAATCCAAGGTTGACTGCCTTGGTGGTGGACGTAGCACTTTTTATAGTGTGAACCATCCCAAAGTACTTGTGTTATTTCTTATCTGTTTGTTTGTCATTTGATCTGGTCATTACTTTGATTATCTTTATCCATTTACATCAGAACTTAAGTAACTTGTAAAAGGTCTACCGGTAGTGTGACAGCCCGACCCGGACCCCAATGCGAGATCCCGAATCGTGCCGTCCAAATAATCAATAACACAAGCATGCACAAGTAGGATAATAAAATTCATGTGGCGCAACATCGCATACAAATAACAACTCGGCTACACTTGGCCGGAAAATAACTTTAAAATTAACAAGTCTTCGGCGACGTTACAGCCGGAACCCAACAACTACTCCTACTATATTAACACATGCTTATAAAACCTCAACGGCCACAACATGCCGGAGACAACAACAACAATAATAATTAAAAGAGCTTTAGCGGAAGAAACTGAAGTGAACCATTAACATATAAACAAGTTCGACATATAAGTCGGCATACAAAAGATTTCGAGTGTCGAATCATTAAGTTACAACAACAACAAAAACCCCAAGTCAAGTCTATTTGACTTGCTTCCCAACGTCCTTGTCAAAATAAAAGACTAACTATCAAAAGTCCCAAAGGAGCAACCTTGAGCTCACAAACGACCAAGCGTGAAATAGCGCGTCTATCGCGGACCGTCTCCTCGGCTCGGATCTAAGGAAACAAAACAAACAAATAGGGTAAGTCGAAAGACTTAGTAAGTTACTAAAAATGCATGTTCATGTTATATCATGGCATTGATCACAATTATGGCTCATGTTATTCATATAGCACTTAGCACATTATTCACGTAAGTGCGAGTAAATAAATCATACAAGTAGGATATGATATAGGCACGGCCGCTTCGTAGCTCCTGCAAAATAGTTTGTTAACCCAATATCGTGACTACGATGCTCGTGACTTCGCATCGATATACCGAACTCCGCCGGCTAATAGCAGCCGATGGACGCGTATTGTTACGGCAAAGGGCTACTTCCCCATTGCGGCCTACAATGGAGGGGTGTGTGAGGTCCCAGGTACGGCGATCCATAGCGAGCACGAATCTCTCAATTCGTGAAGGCGATGCATCGTCCTACCCTGACATAAAAATCAAACCAAATAGTGCCAGCTGGACTTAATGCAATGCACAAGTAGATGTTTACTCGTTAAGACCAAATAATGATCGAATTCGACAAGAGCGAACTCGACCGACCAAGTAGGGTATAAATCTCTACAGTAAATCATGTCAAGGCAATTAATTGCTCATAACCAAATAATCACAACGGGTTCAAATGCACATAATTAAACTCAACTTAAAATTGAGTAAACTTGACCAAACGGTGTCCAAACTTCGTAGGGATTGAAATTAGAGTTTAACATGTTCAAACCTTCCCTAGAGTCGACTCCGTTGAGTCTTTACTAAAAATTCCACCTTTCGGGTAGTTGAAGCTATGTGCCTCATAACTCAACCTAGGCCATTACTAAGTTCTTCTAGGTCATAAATTCACCAAGGCATTGTAATGAGATTCATGTTCATCATAGAGTCCAATATTGAGGATAGAACACATAACAACTTGACAACATACAAGGTAGGCTCAATTTATGGCATTCTCATATAGCAACACTTCCATCACAAATATAACACATGTTTCTAACATGTTCAAAATCTTAAATAGACAAGATGAAAGAGTATTATAAACCTTCATAGGCAAGAAATCATCCTATACATGCTCCTAGCAAGTTCATATTTTCAAAATACAAGAAGAGATCATAGGAAGCATATATGTGTCCTCATTGACCTCAATCATCAAAAGCTTTGTTTCCTTAGGGTCAATGAGAACTAAAGAGAAGAAGAAGAAGAGTAACTTACTTGTGTTCTACACCAAAGAAAGCAAATGAGAAGAATGATCGGTTGGAAATGTTCTACTCTTCGAGCTCTACACTTTTGATGAAGGTGGCTTGAGCAAATGGAGAAGGGATGTAGGAAGACCAAGAGAATAGCTTCAAGAAGCCATGGGAGAGCTTGAGACAAGATGAAATTCGTTTTTAGAGAGTGAAGGTGAGAAATGAGAGTCAAAATCTGAAGATATGGCTTATATTGGTCTAGAAGTTGAGTGGGACAAGTGTCAAGCTAATGTGGTCTCTTTAAAAATCTGATTTATGGTTTAAATGATCAACAAAGCTCTCTTAATCCAACCTTATAACTAGTTAGAGATGTTAGGACATAATCAAGGAGGGTTAGGGAGGTTTAAGTGAGGTTTAGAAAAGGTTTGGATAGGGGTTTGGGTATAAAAATCGTTCAACAGCAAAACATGGGAAAAATCCTGTAGGAACTCCCAGCAGTTGAGGCGGGCGCCTCACTAAAGCCCAGGCGGGCGCCTCAACTTCTGAGGCTTGGGCTGATTTTGAACTACTCTCAGCTCTTGAGGCGGGCTAGTGATCAAAATCCGATGCGGCCGCCTCGTTCAACCCTTGAACTAGGTCTAAACATGTCCTAAATGGTCCCAAACTTATGGGCAACCATTCTAAGGTCTAACCCAACTCAAAACAAGTCGGAAACACACCCGAACAACATCCGGAACAAGGTAGAACAAGGCTCGAATCATGCGACGAATGGTTAACGAATCAAACACCAATCAAACGCCAATCAAACACCAATCAAACTAGGATAACTTGGTCATGGAAAAGGCTTGTTTCAACATGGTTATGACCTGAATACAAGCCAAGAACTCAACGAACACTTCGCACGACGAAATAGAAGCAAAACGAGCAACGAGGGGAAAATCGCTAAGGCCAAAACAAAGCAATCGAACCGGCGATTCAACAAACAAGCATACATGATTCTAAACATGTTAAGAACTTCATGAATGACTTATGAATGATTCTAAGACATTTATAAACTAAGTAAACATGCTCACAATCAACAAGAAAACATGAAGGCAAGCATACAATGCATATGCAAGAATACGGGGTGTTACACTCTCCCCTCCTTTAGGAATTTTGTCCCTAAATTCTTACCAGGTTCATCAAACAAATGTGGATGCTTCTCGCGCATCTCCGCTTCCGTTTCCCAAGTCGCTTCCTCAATGTTGTGATTTCTCCAAAGAACTTTAACTAAGGGAATTCTTTTGGTTCGTAGAACTTGCTCTTTGGTATCCAAAATCTTCACGGGCTTTTCAACATATGACATATACGGCTCAAACGTTATCTCCTCATACTCAAGTACATGGGACTCATCCTTCAAATACTTTCGCAACATGGAAACATGGAAGACATTATGAGTCTCCGAAAGTGAAGGTGGCAATGCAATACGATACGCTAAGGACCCAAATCTCTCAAGAATCTCGAATGGGCCAATGTACCTCGGTGTAAGCTTCCCTTTCTTGCCGAATCTCTTCGTACCTCTCCTTGGTGTCACCTTCAAGAACACGTAGTCTCCCACTTGGAACTCAAGATCCCGTCTACGATTATCCGCATAACTCTTTTGTCGACTTTGAGCGGTGCGCAATCGATCTCTAATCAACTTCACGCTCTCAACCCATTTGCACTAACTTCGGAACCCCAAAGTTTCGCCTCTCCAACTTCATCCCAACAAATTGGTGATCTACACTTACGCCCATACAAAGCTTCATACGGCGCCATCTTGATACTCATTGATAGGCTGTTATTATCGCATAAACTTCGGCATTAAAGGTAAGTGAGAATCCCAACTTCCTTTAAAATCCACGGCACAAGCTCGCGACATATCCTCCAAAATACGAATCAATCGCTCGGTGACCATCCGTTTGTGGATGAAAAGCATCTTGAAGTCTAATCTGGTCCCCAAAGCTTCTGCAGCGACCTCCAAAATCTAGATGTGAACCTCGGATCTCTATCAGACACAATACTCACAGGTACGCCACGAAGTCTCACGATCTCCTGAATGTACAAAGGCGCCAAGCGGAGTCAATGAATAAGTGATCGCGATCGGAATAAAGTGTGCGAACTTAGTCAATCATCAACTATAACCCAAACTGCATTAAATCCTCTCGGCGTGCTTGAACCTGTCACAAAATCCATGGTAATAAACTCCCACTTCCATTCAGGAATCTCAAGTGGTTGTAGAAATCCCGTAGGCCTCTGATGTTCAGCCTTAACCTGCTGACAAGTCAAACACTTTGACACATACTCATAATTTCCCTCTTCATGCCTTTCCACCAAAATTGTCTTTTCAAATCCAAATACATCTTCGTGCTCCCCAGGGTGAATGGTGTATCTCGTTTATGAGCCTCATCAAGAACCAACCTCTTCAATTCATATTAGAAGGAACACAAATTCTACCTCGAAATGTCAAAGTACCCTCACTATTAATCACAAAATCGAGCGATACATTTTCACCAACCCATCAATAATTTTCTTCAACTCAGGATCATTCCTTGCGCTTCTCTAATTTTCCCAAATAAAGCTGGCGTAGCAGAACATTTGCGAAAATCACACCTCTATCATAAACACTAGGACCCAATCTCTTAAATCTTCAACATCTTCCATTCTCTAACCATCATACAAGACATGTGAACTTTCCTACTCAAGGCATCCGCTACTACATTTGCCTTCCCGGATGATACAAAATAGTGCAATCATGATCTTTTAATTTCTCCATCCATCTTCTTTGCCTCATGTTCAACTCCTTTTGAGAAAATAAATACTTCAAACTTTTATGATCGGTGAAAATCTCAAACTTAGCCCATACAAGTAATGTTTCCATTTATGCAACGAAAATAATCGCGACCAACTCCAAATCGTGTGTCGGGTAATTACGTTCATGAATAGACAACTTCCTCGGCACATAGCGATAACTCTTCCATTTTGCATCAACACACCCAAACCTTCTTTAGAAGCATCGCTATAGATCACAAAATTATCTCCTCCACTAAAAGCCAAAATAGGTGCCGGCGTCAACCGCTTCTTAAGCTCTTGGAAACTAGCCTCACATTTCTCGCTCCAAACAAATGGCACATTCTTTTGTGTGTCAATCTAGTCATAGGAGTCACAATCAGAAAATCCTCAATAAATCTCGGTAATAACCCATTAGGCCAGAAACTCCGAACCTCGTGGCGAACTAGGTCTCTTCCAATTCATCACCGCTTCAACCTTAGAAGGATCAACGGCTATCCGGCGCTAGAAACTATATGCCCCAAAATGATACTTCCTCAAGCCAAAAGCACATTTGCTAAACTTCGCATAAAGTTTTTCTCGAAGAATAGACAAAACAATCCTCAAGTGTTTCTCATGCTCCTCAGAGATTTAGAATACACTAGATATCATCAATAAGACTACCACGAAACAATCAAGATAGCTATGAAAGACACGGTTCATTAAGTCCATAAACACGGCTGGTGCATTCGTCAACAAGCGGCATCACTACAAATTCAAAATGCCCATATCTAGTGCGAAAAGCGTCTTGGAATGTCTTCCTCTCTAACCTTCAATTGGTAGTAACCCCATCTCAAATCAAGCTTAGAATACACAATAGACCCTTGCAATTGGTCAAAGAGGTCATCAATGTGGGGTAGTGGATATTTATTCTTAATGGTCACCTTATTCAATTCAGATAATCTATACGTAACAAACTCCCATCTTTCTTCCTCACAAATAGGGCCAGTGCGCCCCAGGCGACACACTCGGTTTAATAAAACCAATCTCTAGGAGTTCTTGCAGCGAGTTTTCAACTCCTTTAGCTCATGAGCGCCATCCTATCGGTGCCTTAGAAATCGGTGAAGTCCAGGAATAAGCTCAATACAAAATTCTAGCTCTACATCGGGTGGCATAGCATGGTCGGTAGCACGGGAAACTCACATACCTAGGAACCTCTTCTAATTTTGGCGAAGACTTCTTCTTATCAACAACGCATGCAAGATAACCCGTACACCCTTGAGACATAATTTTCTAGCCCTTAGAGCGGAAATAAAATGCAAATCACTCGATGCATGATCACCCACAAATGTAAATTCGGGCACACCGGCATATAAAAAGTAACCCGCTTTTATGGCGGTCAACTATAGCATGATAAGCACATAATCCATGCCAAGAATCACATCAAAATCACGTATAGGTAGAACTACCAAGTCCGCATGCAAAGTGTGGTCACCCGCCAATACATCACAAGATTTAAACACTTGGATGCGAGCATATATTCCCCAGGCGGGGTAGAAACTTCAAGTAAATATGGCGAAGGTTGAGGCGGTACACATAGATTCTCAACAAAGTGCGAGGCAACATAAGAATGTGAAGACCACGGATCTATGAGAACTTCGAGCCTTATGATCAAATATGAAAAGAGTACCTCCTATCACGGCCAGTGACCCTGAACCTCGCGTTGATCAGCGCAAACACCGCGACCTGCACCTTGGGTTTCCATCTACCCCTCTCTTGATGAGCCACGTTCCGGTTGAGTTGCCCGACTGGGCACTCCTTCAAAATGAGTACCATCTCCACAAAGTGTACACTTTCCTTGCTTTGCCCAACCAATCAATGTATGTCTAGCCGACAATAGCGCAAGTCATACTCCCTCTGTTGTCCTTGTTGCTTTGAGATGAAGAAGTATTGTTACCTTGCTTCCCCGGTATGGCCTACCTTGGCCTCCACCTCTCTATCACGGTTTCCTTGGTATCCCGCCCATTACAATTATTTCCACGATTATTGTTAAGTGATGCATAGCGCATACTAAATTATTCTTGACCCGGTGTTCCTCGATATCTTGCTCCACCTCATAAGCTCGATCAATGCACTCCGGAATGTCGGTGAGCTTAAGTCTGCAGAATACGCTTTAAATTCAGTCCTCAATCCTTTAACAAACTTATGGTCCTCTCAGTGCTTCGGTAGGAATCGGATCACGTGCAATAACGGCTCAATTATGAACTTTGGGGAATACTCGCCACAGTCATGCTACCACTGCTCAAGATCATATAATTCCTTCTCCCTTTTGTTGCGAATTACATCAACATATTCATTCTTAAACTCTCTTTGGAAATTAGCCAAGTAATAGGAACTTCTTGAATCTCGACTTTCCTTCAACACGGTCCACCAATGTTCGCGGCTCCCTTAAACTTAAGCACGTCGCTAGCATGATTCTTTCTTCATCGGTACACCCAACATGGATAATACCTTGATCATCTCCTCCATCCATGACTCGGCCTCCTTAGGTTTGGCTCCCCGAAAAGTATTAGGTTTCAACTTAAGAAATCTCTACAGGAGAGTGTCATTTCTCGGTCTCGGTGGTGGAGGTGGTGGTGGTGGTGGTCTTTGCTCCCCCACCTTGACCTCCTGGCACCTTGCCGAGAAAAGCCATCAATCTGCGATGTAATTACGCCATATCCGGATGGATTTCTGGCAGGGGATTCAATAGGACCCCTCACAGGTCTACCTCACTGCCATTCGACGTTAAAATCAACACACTAAATAACCAACCCAACTGAGCCATGGAATATCTGGCCAGACGGCTTCTTTATAACTAC
>CM028383.1:10564870-10638110 GCA_013146195.2 Codonopsis lanceolata | reverse complement strand
AATTGAAATTGAAATACCATCATTAAGAGTAATGATGGAATCGACATAGCAGAGGTCGACGGGTCAAAGGGCGATTTGAAGAATTAGCTCCTTACTAGCCCTAGAGCACACTCGAGCCTATCAAAGACGCATAGCCCGTGCATTCAACAAAAAAGTCAAAGGCCGTGACATCCAGGTCGGAGATCTGGTGCTTCGAGAAAAACCCCCTAGTTATGTTGACACTAGGGGAAAATGGAAATCTCCGTGGATGGGACCGTACATTGTCAAAGAGATCCGGTCAGGAGGTGCCGTGCTCCTCACAAACCAGAAGGAGAGGACCTTGTTCACTTCTTCAACCTTGACAAGCTCAAAAGGTACTATGCTTGAGCCAATCTGTCCGACAAAAAGTGTTTCCCTCTCCAGCTCGCTAGGTTGAAAACCCGAAAGGGCGGCCTAGGCAAAAGTTAGAGCGAAAAAAAAAATAATAATAAAACAAAAAGGAGAAATAAGGGCTCGCTAGGTTGAAAACCCGAAAGGGCGGCCTAGGCAAAAGTTAGAGCATAAAAAAAAATCAGGAGAAAAAGGAGAGGGAAGACACTCTTTTGAATCCCCTAAGATACTATCTCCGCCTTCACATACAACAGGCTCAACTGACAAAGGAAAGAGAAAAACCACAACGAAAGCTCACATTAAAACATTAAAATATATTACAGGGTCCTAAGGTGCAACTTAGGAATATTTATTTAAGACATCTATATTATACATTAACTGCATTGCACATATATATTCCTGCCTACACCCCACTTGTTTCCCCCAGATATTCCTTCCTTTTGCAGCCTCAAATTGGTGGTCTGTCAATGCTCAAGGCCCACCAAATGGCCCATATTCCTCTTCTCATCAGCGAGGTACGTAGGAACCTCTATTCTCGTAACCGCCGTAAGTATCTTCTTCATCATCGCCAACATCTCCATTCTCATGGATGTTGCTAGGACCGGCCCCATTATCTCTAACCGGTGCCCCATCCAGCCGAGGGGAGGAACGCCTCTTCCTGCTCCTGTGGATTATGTTGTCGATTGCCATTATCGTGCCTTATATCGCTGCCCCATCCATTTTGAGGGAAGGGACAACCTCCTCCTCGCCTCCCAAGGATTCTGTTGCCAACCTGCATTATCATGTCGAGGGACCTCATAATCAAGATATCCTGCCCCATTCACTGGGGGAGCAGCCTCCGCCGTTTCCCAATTACTGGGACCTGCTTCATTTGGTCCAGGAGCCACCGGGGTGCCAAGGTTATGTACTCGCCTGAAATCTTCCTGTAAGACCTGAGGAATGACCAAACCTGAGCTCTCGATCTCTTCACCTATCTCCATGAGGCGAGCATCAATACCCGTAGCGACATGGCGGCCAAACAAGTTTCACCGCCGATCTCGCGAAGATCCTCAAGAATCACCATTATCCATGCCAAGTATTCGAGGGACAAAAATATATGATCAGAGAACAAATAGGCCACCTGAAGCCTATCAAAGTCAAGCCGCCACATCCTCTGGAAGTTGAAATTCGTCAGTCCCTGCCATTTTCCATCTCCAAAATATCGGGCGAAGTCGTGTTCTGAATGATCTGCGCCGCCAAATTTCCGGCGCAATATTCTATCAGCACTATAAAAGGAGGTCCTCCTGATGCCCAACATAACAACTTGGGCATAGCCAGCGGAATGCAAAATAAAGCGCCTAATTTCCCAGTGGTTAATCACCCAGGATATATCCATGGAGCCCCTCCGAAAGAAATCCTCAGTCCAGTCATAGTCAGAAAAATTAGTTTGGGGAAAGCGGCCGCGAAACCATAGAAGCCCCTGATCATATATCCTCGAAAGGTGCAGAGCCATCACGCACCGAAAATGCTCCTCCACCACATGTGAATCGAATGGGACCGCAGGGAAAGTTCGTCGCCACCGGAAAAAGCATCCAAACCAGCCAAAGTTTCTGCCAAGATTACCGGGACGATATTGGCCCGACGATCACGGGCCTGCAAAGCAAGATCCACGACTCGCACGTCAATAAATCCCTGATGGCCCACCAGCAGATATCTCCCCACCAGGCACAGGAAGAGAGCTGTCAGCCGACGCCTCAGATAATCCACGTCATCCTCTATGAACTCTGTGAATGCTCGAGGAAGAACGGTCAAGTCAAAGTTCACCCCGTTATAAAAACCCGGGGTGGCAGCTCGAGTGGTGCGGAATAATTCCCTAATTGCCATGTAAGGACGCCTCGAGGCGAAGGCACAACAATACGACGGGTGGCAGCTACTCCCAGCATTGCACAAAATTCCTCGAAAGCCGGGCACATCTCGTTCATCCCAAAATTGAAAAGATGATCCTGACGAGACCGTAACCTCGGACGCCTCTTAACATGTCCCGCTTGATCACGACATTTCTCCGTGATAGAAGGCACCTAAGCTAAAAATGTGATCAAACCAATCGCTGCTCGAAGGGCGAGAATCCAGAGGTCGAGGGCATTTTCATAGATTTCTAATTCCAGAGGTGTGTGGTAAGGTGCAGCCATTTGGGCAAAGATAATGTTTTCTCTGGCGAGAGAGGAGCAACTGAGGAGAAGAAGCTCAAGGAACGGCGGCATCAAAAAAATCAGACGTGAAAACTTCCAGATCGCCGGCCTCCTTTTATAGCAGAAATAAAAAATCGACAAACAGGATGAACAGTGGCGAACAGTGGCCAAGAAATCTCCCAGGAAAACCAAAACTGGGCGCCACCCTCATGAAATTTGGGCATGGCGCCCAATTTGCCTATAAGCCACGCCCAATTTGTTCATTTACTACCCCTGCTGTTCTGGTTTCTGTCCAAATCGCCAATTGATATTTCGTCTGATCACGGAAGCTTTGGCAGTCTATCAAAAGCAAAGGCTACAAGAGAGTAGATGGCCACAATTATATTCTCCTCGACAGAGGAGGCGGCGCTCTTCCTCCCGCAAATCACCAAGAAAAGCCCCTTTGAAGCTGAAGGTGTATTCTTTTCAAATTCATTTCTAAAATGCGGCGTGCCATTACCCTTAGGAGTCGGTATAGCTTTATTTTCTGCATGTATTTTGAGTGTGCATTTCATTTTATCATGTCATTTAAAATTATATTGCATTTCATAACTCATATTTGTACAGATCTTAGCTAATAACAAAAAGAAAAAAGAAAAGAAAAGAAAAAGCTGACATGTGCAGGAAAAAGAAGCTAATAGCCAAAAGATGCTCTGCCTCTGCTAAAGCCACCTCCCCTGACTCGGGGGCCCACCGTGCCATCGATCCGCGATCCGCCCCTCGCCTGAGCGCGACTCGATCCTACGCTCGCATCGTCATCATCATCATCACTGCGACGCCTGGTCTGCCACATAGCATCATTGCCCCGACAAGAAAAGTCATCCATCAGACGCTGGTAAAGTTTGTTGATGCTAACGAAGCCCCGCAACAGTCTCTTGTATGTGGACACTTTGACCTGAAAAGGCAAACAAAAAAAAAGAGAGCATCAGTCAAATAAAAAAAAGCATCAGTCAAGAATAAAAAAAAGGAAGAGTGATGAATATACCGTGCGGGCCTGATCGGGGACGCGATACTCCTCGGGGATCTCAACATCAGGAAAGACCTCCCTTATGAGCCTATCATCTCGCCGATACTGGAGAGTCGAAAAGGCATCATCGGGCATGGAAAACTCAAGCCGTGCATCCAGAATAGAATGAGAAGACCCAGCCCAAGCACCATCGACAGATGCACGCCTCCCAATCACAGGAGGAGGAGGAGGGGGATGGAGCATCGTCCTCAAAAAGTCTTCATATGCTATGACCGGAAAGTCACTGGCAGGCATCTCATATTTGGACAAGTAGCGTTGCCGGTTTGGTATGAAGTCTGGCTCGACTACATTCGGAGGAGGTGCAGGAGGTGCTACCGGAGATACCGAGAACGGAACATGTTGACGGTTGACCCGCTCACCCATGTACAAGGAATCGCACATGATCGATACCATCAAAATCCGGCAACGACTCAATAGCAGGGTAACCTCGATCGGCCCTACCAGATTCCGCCAAGGGAACAAATTCACCGAACCTGAGGTCGAGCTCGCCACTCTGTCCTGCAGCCCCAGTGACTCAATATAATGGCCCATGGTGTCCTTTTCCTTCCGATTTTCATTCACAAATTTGATCAAGTAAGGTGGTCCAAGAACGTCGCTGCGCAGTGGGCCCGGTACAAAGTCAAAGACAGAATAAGCCCACACCTGGAAAAAAAAAAAAAAGAAAGAGAGAAAGGAAAGCAAAAGTCAGCAAAAAAAAAGAAAAAAATAATAAAAAATATATGCTGACAGAAAAAAGGGGGAGGGAAAGGAAAATATACCTCCCAAGCAGGGGCAAAACCGGTCATAACCTTTGAGTCATTCCGACTCAACCTATCCATGCAGACATAAAGCTCAGCCAAACCCGCCTGCCCCCAGTCATAGTCAATCACATGGCCCAGTCTCGGCGCCCAAACAAGAGACCCTCAATGAGGTGGATGCATTAGCAAAAAGAGACGCTCCCAAAAAGAATAAAAATGTCCGGCAACACGGGTCACAACAACGCTATCCTCAGCATCAACCTGCCCGGCATTCTCCAGGAGCCACCCCTTTACACTAGGAATGGTCACCTCGTCCGTTGTTT
Organism: Codonopsis lanceolata; assembly: GCA_013146195.2. NCBI lineage: Eukaryota > Viridiplantae > Streptophyta > Magnoliopsida > Asterales > Campanulaceae > Codonopsis > Codonopsis lanceolata. The sequence goes on along the minus strand of CM028383.1, from coordinate 10,633,447 downwards.
TATACTCGGGCACAAACCCCAAAAGGTCCTCCACCTCGTCATGACGATCACGGAGGGTATAGTCAGGCGCCAAGTTCTGCCCAATACTGGTGGATATGCCAGTAATGGCAGCAAAATCACAGGGAGTCATAGTGATCTCTCCCCAACTGAGATGAAAGGTGTGGGTGGTATCCCACCAGAAATTCCGCAGCACATCAAAGATGGTTCTATAACTGCGGAAGGGAGTAAAGGCCCGCATGAAATCTCCCAAGCCCGTCTCCTCCACCAGAAGCCGGGCTGGCAAAGGCATTAAATGGTATATATCAGAAACCTTGGCACAAGAAGCTCAAACCTTGTCCAGAGGTTTACGCTCCTGAAGAAAAAAAGAGAAGGAAAATAAAGGTAAGACTCTCACAAACTCCTTTCTTCTTGCATAATCAATACATTAGTTTTTTTAAAAAAAAGAGAGAGAGAACATTTGTACATTAAAATTTGTTTTTTTCACATAAATATATCTGTCAGCATTTTAGGTGTTAAAAAAAAACATTTGTACATTAAAATTGTTTTTTGCACATAAATATATCTGTCAGCATTTTAGGTGTTAAAAAAAACATTTGTACATTAAAATTGTTTTTTGCACATATATATACATATCAGCATTTAATGTAAAAAAAAACATTTGTACATTAAAATGGTTTTTTGCACATAAATATACACATCAGCATTTAATGTAAAAAAAAGCAAACAAATATATATACTTTGCATTAAAAAAAATAAAAAAATAAAAAAAAATAAAATACATGTTGCATTTCTTTTATCATTTTCTTTTCACATTTATGTTAGATAAATAAATTAACCATGCATTCACATTAAAAAAAAAGCATCTCATGTATATTCAGCATCACATTGGCATTAAATAAAGTAGTACATGCATCCATTATTTGCATTTATTAGTCAATAAGCTGTATTAGGAATGCGCTAAAAAGAAAATAAAAATGCCACCTGCCATGGAAAAAGAATATCTCCTGGGCATTTCTTATATCCCTACAACATCAGCATGCATAGAAAATCAATTCTGGTACATAAAATATATCTGTTTTGTCTTGCATATATCCGAAAAATGTGTCCGGAAAAATTTGCATTTCATTCTGAAAATTCCGTATTGTGAATATATGCCCTGTAAAAATACATTTAGATCTAAAACATGCATCATATAGCCTCATTTGCATTAACATTATAAATCATGCATAGTAGAGTCAAATAGTAACTGCTAGTTCAATTTGTGCATCGCAAAAATAAATTGTCCAAATTTCATGCATTATTACCAAAATTGCATCATTCTAGTCCATAAATCACATGCATAAACATCACAAGCGGCATATATATACTCCAAAAGTCCAAAGCAGCACAGAAATTTAGCAGATCTGAAAAATTAACCAAATGGGGTGGAAGAAAGTTATACTCACATCGGGATCAGGGAGATTTGAGATATGCTTATACCAATCCCGCACCAGATTCCCCCAATCGTGCTTTGAAAAATAATAGTTGACATGGTTCCGAACCAAGGGAGGAAGTTCTTTCTTTTCCTCGCCAGATTCTGGGTTCATTGGTGCCTTTCCTTTTCTGGATCTAGAGGAAGAAGCCATCTGCGCAGAAAGACAAAATTTTTGGCGGAAGAAAATTGAGAAAAAGGAGAAAGAATGAAAAAAAGGGAAAAATGGCAGAAGGTTCGTCGGCAATGGAGGCTGGCAGAAGCAGGAAGAAGGAAATGAATTTCCTTCCTTCATCCCGTAAGTGAAGAAAGGAGGAAAAGTGGAATTTTCACTTTTCCCCCTCCAAGCAACTCAGCATCAACAATTAAGTCCTCAAAATTTCAGAGTTGCAAAGCGGCCCCTGAGACTTAACAGAAAGTTAACAAAAGCAATTTTGTTAACCATATTCGATGGCCTTTCATCCAAGAAGAAAGAAAAAGCTCATATCCCCGGCAAATCAGCCGCTAGACAAGCAGAAAAGTCAGAAAATTCAGCGGCAAAAGGTAAGCCCCTTTCTTTTGTAAAAAAAAAAAAGAAGAAAAATGCAAAAATAAAAGAAAAGAAAAACCAATCAAAGAAAAGAAAAAAAAGAGAGTCAGAGAAAAATAAAGTCATAAAAGAAAAAAAAAGGGAAGAAGAAAATCCCCAACATGGAAAAGTCAGCACGGCGGAAATAGCCAAATCAGCTGAACCAACAGCAGCAGTCAAAAGCATGAATAAGTAAGAAAGGTAAGGAAGGTAAGATCTCTTATTCTGCTTTCAGAAATAAAAGAAAATCTTTTTTTCAAAAGGTCTTTGTTAAAAAAAATGCAAAAAGAAAAAAAAAGAGGAATATTCAAAAAAAAAAAAAAAGAGAAAGGAAGAAGAAAAGAAAAGACTTTATCGTATCCAACGATTTTGATCGCTTGGATACGCTGAAAATTTGAAGAAAGTTCTTTATCGTATTCGATGTCGGGTATTTATCTGGCCGAATACGCTGAAAATTTGAAAGTTTTCTTATCATGTTTGGAAACAAGGTACGAGGACAGCCAGACATGATTTCGAAAATGCCTCTTAACGTATTTCAACGACAGGTATTTATCGGTTGAAATATGGTTTTCGAAAAACACAAAAATCTTCATACCGTATTTGACAACGGTTTCGGATCGGAAGAATACGGCTTTTCGAAAAACATGAAAATCTTTTCTTCGTTTGTGTTCTCGGATGGGTTTTGACCCAAAGAGCACAACATCCTCGTTGGTTGTTTGTTTCGCCAGCCGAACTACGCTTGGTCCGATTCCTTTATTAAGGGATACGTAGGCGCCTACTACTTAGTAGGTCCGACCATCGAGCATTTAATTTGCATATCCGCTTAAAAACCGCGATAACTTGCTATAACCGACTAAAAATGTCTAGATATGGAGGTTTGATAAATTGTCGCATTATAACCGCTACCGCCGTGATCTTTCTCCCTCGTTTGTAATTGAACGAAATTGAGAGTCTATTCTTATCAACGATGTTCGCCTACTCAAGAAGTCGCGGGTTACCCGTAGACTCCATCGCTGAGGGCTCAGACACCCCAATTTCGCACTCCTAGTATGTGACATGACATAAAATATCAAGACCTGTTAAAACATTAACAAATGTCAAGTTACAGGGTCAAAAGTGCAAAAGGACAAAGCAGGATGCGCAAAAGGACGAATTGCAGGGACCAAAGTGCTCAAAATGAACCAAGTTTGAATAGTGGGCGTGGCTACCACTAAATTTGGGCATGGCGCCCAAAACCAACTGATAGGAAGTGAACCTTAGCCCCCCAGCTAGGTATCCACCTTTTTCCTGGTCCAAAAATCGTGGAAAGAGCAGCTTGCTCGCCTCGATTTAAAAGGTCAAATCAAAATAAGCCGTTACTCTGCCTGATTTCAGCCTACCTCAAGTCAACAAACAACCAAACACAAACAGTTACCCTGCCCAAAACCATAGGCCGAAAGTAACTTTCCAGAGCAGTCACGCTGCCCAAATTCACACAACACACAACACACAACAACAACAACAGCAACAACAACAACAAAAGACTCTCTCTCCGAGGGACAGAGCGAGCACACCCTAGGCTGTCTGTAAGTTTTTATTTTAAAGTCTTGTCATTTTTGTAAAAGCATTATTTCCAATCCGGCCCAATGTAGATATACAAGCAGTTGTGCTGCTCGGATTTAATTAGGAAATAGTACTAAATATAGCAGTTGTTATAGTTAAATATTTTCAGATGTATTTGTAATTATTTGCATTATTTATTCATTAAAGTCTTTATTTGTAAAAGTATTATTTCCAATCCGGCCTAATGTAAATATATAAGCAGTTATGCTGCCCGGATTTTGTTAGGAAATAATACTAAATGTAGTCGTTATAATGACAAAATATTTTCAAATATATTTGTAATTGTTTGTAAAAGAGATTGTTGCAAGTCCGTAAATAATATAGATGTAATTGATGTATTTGTAGGCAGTTAATGCTTTATTTATCTGTTAAATTAATATAACAACAAGCATACTTTAGCCAAAAACCGTTTTGAGACCGAAAGGGCGAGTTGGGTGCCTAGCACCTTCCCAACTCGTAACTTAGCCTCCGAACCCGTTTTCTTCATCTCTGGTTTTCTTTATCTGGGTTTGCTTTATTTTTGCCTTAAAATAAAGATGGCGACTCTAAAACATTTTGGATCCAGTGGGGTCTCGCAACATCTTTCTTTGCACTTTCACGTTCTCCCCTAAAAAAGGGAGAATGGGAATGGAAAGGTGATGTATTCCTATGTCCTGATATCCCCTAAACAAGGGATAACTTGACATAGAAAACCCAAAGCACCCATAATGATCCGAAATAGGCCATTAGGCTATTTTCATAAAATCCATAGTGGGGGCGCTGCAACATCTTTCTCTGCACTTTCACGTTCTCCCCTAAACAAGGGAGAAGAGGAATGGAAAGGTGATGTATTCCTATATCCTGGTATCCCCTAAAAAAGGGATAACTTGACATAGAAATTCCAAAGCTCCCATATTGGATCAAAAATCCACTAAAGGCAACCGAGGCACATTCCAACGCACTATTCCGACAGCACTCCTCCCGCACTTTTGATTTTGTCCTCCCCTAAATAAAGGAGGGTGGAACGGGAGCAGTGGATGTCACCGCATCCGCACGGACGCGCACCCCTATCCAAGGGCGCGCGGGGCGCGGGAGCACCCATTCCCGGGAACCCACACCTGGCCCGAATTAGGAAAGGCAGAGATAGTACTGGCCGGTTGATACGGGAAATAAGTGCAGAAATCATAACATAGGGTATTAGTATCATATCGCATAAGGCGAGAATCGCATGCAGAGTACGTATCCGAGCAAGTATGGCAAGAAAGTGAGCAGTCCGCTATGGGTACAGATGCAGAGGCTCCAGGGTACGCTCCGACTCTAGCAATGCAGGAATGGTTTGACCAAAAGTTGGGTGCAGCGACTGATCGTATGATGAGCCAAATGGCTAGTCTGGTGCAAAGTTTAAAATCCAGTGGTGAGGTAATCTCTTCCCCTGCTGTCCCCCAGGAAGGATCAACATCTCATGTGCCTCCAAACCCAAACCCCCAACCAAACATTAACCCACCAAATACTGCCGATACCCCGAATCCCAATCCTCCACCACATCCCTACTACCCAAATATCAGCCCTTACCCGTCCTATCCTGCATATCCTTCCCCAAGCACCAAAATTCCCCAAAGCCCAAATGACCTCCCTTTTCCCATAACCAACCCACTGCAACGTACCCCACATATGGACCCACAAAGTTATAACCCGCCAGGCCAAGTTACCACTTATTTACCTTATAATGATTCTGGCCGCCCAGCCGAAACCATCCAAAATCCACCAGCCCAAAATCCTTATCCTACCCAAGTTCCACCAGCCCAAAATCCTTATCCTACCCAAATTCCACCAACCCAAAATCCTTATCCTACCCAAGTTCCACCAGCCCAAAATCCGTATCCAGCCCAAAATCCACCAACCCAAAATCCGTATCCAGCCCAAAATCCGTATCCAGCCTAAAATCTTTATTCAGTCCAAAATCCTTACCAGATACCGCAGCCAGAAATTAACCCAGCCTTCCCTAGTCCAGCCAGTATATACCAAAAGCCAACTCCCCCAGCCACCAAAATAGAGGCTGACCATGATGCTCAAACTTCTCAACAAAGGGGAATTTTCTACGCGGGCACTGACATTACAACCTGCGGCAGTATTGCCTTTAAAATTCAAAATGCCCGACATAGAAAAATTTGATGGGACTGGATGCCTTATATCCCACTTAAAATCTTATTCCACTGGTATGCAGTCAAGGGGAGCTAGCTTTGAGGCTATGACTTCCAATTTTCACCTCACCTTAATAGGGGCTGCCAAACAATGGCTAATGTTGTCTGATAGCAGCACCATGAATACGTGGGACCAGATAGCTGAAGGGTTCCTTGAAAGGTATAAAGACAACACCGACCCTGAAAATAGAAGAGACCTTGAGTCGTGCACCCAACGGGAGAAAGAAACCTTTGCTGAGTTCGCAGTCAGGTGGAAAAGAAAGTTGGCTCAGACCTTTGACAGACCTGATCCGGCCGAGTCATGCAGATTGTTCATCAAAAACCTCCAGCCCATTTACCTGGAACATATGCGGTATCTCCCCTACAGCAATTTTAAAGAAATAGTGGAGATAGGAGCCCGTATTGATGAAGATATACGAACGGGGCAATTACAAGTCAATACACCTCCTGCCTCTTTCCATTACTCTAAAGGAAAGACAGCCGCAGCCGTCAATATGGTAGGGAATGCATCAGCCACTTTTCCTACCTAAAGTTATGGCACTGTTCCATGGTCTTATGGAGCAGACAGGTCTGTCAACACAGTCGGAGGGAATAATGCCCCGAACAGAAATTTTAGAAATCAGAACCGACATTATGATGAACTGCAAGCCTCCCAGTCTGTGATCCTGCAGGGGCTAATGGCACAAGGAGTGTTAAAACCTATGGAAAATTATAAGCCACCAAACCCCCTGCCCAGGACCTGGAATCATGCCCAGTACTGTGAATATCATCGCTGCAGTGGTCACCTCACCGATAAATGCTATATACTCAGAGATGTTATCTAGGATCTTATAGATGATAAGGTTATTGAAAAGCCTCCTCCCAGACCAAATATAGTCAATAACCCTCTACCTCAAATCAACATGATTGAGGTTGATGAAAATTTTTGTGTACCCGAGTTCGAAACAAATAAACACCCATTACCATATATCCTTGTTCCTTTTTTCCATCCCCATTCATAAAAGAGCCTAGCTGCAATATGCTCTCTTGGGACACTATCCTGGGTAGCCAAAGTACGTGTAATATTGGAAAAGCCACTTGGGTCGGTGGAGATGTTAGCCACCTTATCCGATCTGGCCGAGCCTACCAACCAAACCTGGAAAGAGGTGATCACTATGACAAAGACCAAGCGACAGCTTCCTGGGTATGATAGGCAGAGGCACTGATTATGAGAAGCTCCCTGTTGGGTTTGAGTCTATTTCTAATAAGCTTCTGCAGAACTAGTATACTACGTCCGACCCGCTTTTGACGCCCACAGATCTGGTGGACCGCTTCGGATATATTATCCCTATTCCTTTCCCTAGCTTTACGGATTGGTCATTGTTGATACTCATTGTATTTAGATTTATATCTGCTCATACATTACACTAGTTTTATACATCAGTGGCTAATTGGGTTGCGTATCGATTAGCGTGGCAACTGTGTATAGAACTTTGCCAAGTATAGTTTTTATAGGAATTCACAGGTTCAGCGGAAGACCTCTTCAAGGCTTCACTGGAAGACCTGCTACAACACACAACGGCAGACCTTGTCTACACATGGTCAATCATGACGTGTCCAGTCAAGCAATTCTTAATGGATCAATTTAAGTTTATCCTTACCAGTTTGAATTTAAATTGAGACATTCCGACCGAAAAGCGCTTTCCGAAGTTTGAAGACTTTCGCATCGAACAAGAAAAGCGAGGAAAGCGGTGTCACCTACATGCGTAACAACTTTCACAGATCTGACATCCAGATTGCCCAACTTACAGTCTCTGCAAAAGATTTCTGTACCCACTCCCTGCTCGATATCTGTGAAGACAAAATTCTTGATAGACAGCTTCATGCATTTAATGCATTCAACCTAATAGAGATGTTAAGTCTTCGTCTTCTCCAACGGATCTCCAGAATGCTCCTGCTATAAATGCTGCCATTAAAGACTGAAGAAATACACTTGATGAAATGCTCTGAAAATCTACAACAACTCTAAGTCTTAATACTCAGTGCATTCAAGAGATCCTAAACAGATCAAGAAGTCCTCGTCAACAACAAGAAGCTGTGCCTCAACATTTATTTTTGTACTTCTTGTTGTTTTCATTCAAAACTATTCTTCTGCACGAATTAAATATCCTGTTTACACAGATATTTAATTCCTTAACCCCCAAACACAAGTCAATATTTTGTACACGTTCCATTGGGAATATTCTTTGTAATAGATCTAGTGGAAAACATAGTGCACTATTTAAATCCAAGGTTGACTGCCTTGGTGGTGGACGTAGCACTCTTTATAGTGTGAACCATCCCAAAATACTTGTGTTAATTCCTTTACTGTTTGTCTACTTATAGAATTGTTTATTACTTCATTTATCTTTATCCCTACCAGCAAACTTGAGTAACCTGTTAAGGTCTACCGGTAGTCCTTATCGGCAGACTTGAACCAACTTCCTTGAAAGACTTCCGCTACTTCAATCTTTTCAATAGATTGTAAGTACTTTTCAAAGAACTTACTTAAAAGTTTTTAAGTGTATAATAAGCTATTCAACCCCCCCTTCTAGCTTATTATTGTGCCCGTTGGGACCCACAGACATCTACCTATTCGCTCCATAAAATTGAGGATCTCAAACCCCATGTCCTTAATAATGTAATAAACCCTGTACGGTTTGCTTTTAATGATAATCTAATTGTCTTTGCTTATCCCTTAGTTGCACCTACATTAAAAGACGCATTAAATAATTATAATGATGAGTCATTTAATAGGACCCAAAAGATGAAAAAAAATTATTTGCTTAAGCTTGTAAAAGTCAGTAGAGCACCAGGGACAACATCATTCATCAGCAGCAATTGAAGACTTGTCCACTATCAATCTGGGGCTAGACAACGAAATAAAAGAAATCAAAATCGGCAGCTACCTGCAAGGCTCTGAAAGGGTAACACTCATGGATCTCCTCAAAGAGTTCGTGGACGTATTTGTCTGGACCTACAAAGATATGCTGGGGCTAGATCCAGCCATAGTCGAACATCGGATCCCATATATCCGGATGCTCGGCCAATCAAGCAAAAGCTCCGCCGCATCAAGCCGGAATGGTCACTATAAGTTAAAAAAAATCATGAAACAACTTCACGTCAATTTCATTCGGGTAGTAAAAAAAATATCCGATCGGGCTGTCCAATATAGTGACCATTCCTAAGCCCAATGGGAAGGCCCAGATTTGCGTAGACTTCTGCGACCTCAGCAAGGTGTCGCCCAAAGATGACATCCCTCTATCCCTTATTGATATTGTGGTAGACGCCGTTGTTACTCACAAAATCAAATCCTTCGTTGACGGCATGCTGGGTTATAGTCAAATCAAGGGCAGTAGAGGGCCAAGAAAAAACCTCATTCACCACCCCTTTGGGGGACCTACTGCTATCATGTCATGCCGTCTGGGCTAAAAAAAAATGATGGGGCCACTTATCAAAAGGCTGCCACCACTCTCTTCCACGATGTGCCGTATATTGTCAAAGAGATCCGGTCAGGAGATGTCGTACTCCTCACAAGCCAGGAAAGAATACCTTGTTCAACCCTCCAATCTCAACGAGCTTAAAAGGTATTGTGCCCGAGCCACCCTATCTGACAAGTGTTTCCCTCTCCAGCTCGCTAAGCTGAAAACCCGAAAGGGCGACCTAGGTAAAAATTAGAGCAAATAATAAAAAAAGGAGAAATAAGGGCTCGCTAGGCTGAAAACTCGAAAGGGCGGCCTAGGAAAAATTTAGAGCAAAATAAAAAAAATTAAAAAAAAGAGGAGGAATAAGGGCTCGCTAGGTTGAAAACCCGAAAGGGCAGCCTAGGCAAAAGTTAGAGCCAAATAAAAATATATATATCAGGAGAAAAAGGGAGGGAAGGTACTCTCTGAAACCTCGACATCCTACCTCCAGTCTTCAGCATGCAAGGGGCTCGACTGACAAAGAAAAAGAAGAAAAACCACGACAGGAAGCTCGCAACAAAACACTAAAATATAAAATTTTCAGGTCCTAAGGTGCAACTTAGGAATAATTGCTAAAGAAATTTAGGTTATACATTAATTGCATGTACATATCTATTTATTGCCTATATCCCCCCTTGTTTCCCCAGAAACTATCCCCTCTTTTGCAGCCTAAGCCCCAAGGTGGTCCATCAATGTCTGCGGCGTCCGCCGGCCGGGCCCATATACTTCTTTTGCAAGGCACAGAAAAGGCTCAGTCTCATCAGAATGAGAAGCACCAAAGTGTCCTCGTCCTATTCATTATCCGCACTGCCATTATCCTGAAACAGCCAGACGACTTGGGTTCTGACCATTCACTGCTGCCATGTCTGATTGCGAAGAAAAATGTAGGGACTATGAGAATAGCCTTATGCCAAGTGTAGCCCTGCAACAATTATATGGCTGAGAACAGGAGGAGGTGACTGCCTTTCCCTCTCCCCGCATATCATGAAAAAAAAAGAAAAAAGAAAAAAGGGGGGGGGGGGAAGCCCGTTCGAGCCCGAAGGTATATTCCTTTAAAATCCGTTTTGGAGATACAGCGTGCCATTACCGATTAGATATTGATATAGCTTTGTTTTGTGCGTGCGTTTTGAGTCTGCATTTTTTATTTATTTATTTTGCATCGTATAAAATTATATTGCATTATAAATGTTTGTACATGTCTTAACCAAACAAAAAAAAAAAAAAAAATTTATATGTATTGTTTTGCATCTAAATAAACGTTTTTGCATTCTAGGCATCATAAACGTGTATTTTGCTTTTTAAAAAAATAAAATAAAATTAATAATATGTACTGCATTATCATATGATAGAATAAAGAATGCACATGTATCATGTTAGTAAGCATCCTATAACTTTTATGCATTACATTTGCATCAAATAAAGTAGTACATGCATCCAACATTTTCATTTATTATTGAATAAGCTGCATTAGGGGTGCGCTAAAAAGAAAATAAAATGCCACCATTCATAAAAATAAATATTCTCATGACATTTACTATGTCCCTGCAGCATAAGCATGCATGAAAAATAAATTTTAGGGCATAAAAATATATCTGTTTTGTCCCATATTTATCCGAAAAATGTGCCCGAAAATGTGTTCAGGAAAAATTGAATTGTATTCCGAAAAGTCCGTTTCGTGAACACATAGCATGCGAAAATATGTTTTAGCATAGAACATGCATCATATAGCCTCATTTGCATTTATAGTATAAATCATGCATAGAAGGGTCAAATAGTGACCACTAGTTTAATCATGCATCGCAAGAATAAATTGCATAAATTTCATGCATCATTACCTAATTACATCATTTAGGCATAAATAAGACATGCATAAGCATCATTAATAAAGTCAGGAATGCTTCAAGAATGCCAAATAGTGTCAAAATCTAGCAGATCTGAAGTATATCCAGGCCGATCAAAAAAAAAGAGGAATATTGAAAAAAAAAAGAGGAATATTGAAAAAAAGAGGAATATTGAAAAAACAAAAAAAAAAGGAAAAAAAGAGAGAGAATAAACAGATAATAAGTATGCAAATAAAGACAAATGGCGAGCATGCAGAATAAAGAAGAAAAAAAAGAAAAGAAAAAAAAGAAAAAAATCGGGAGAGAGGAAAATGCATGTACAAGAAAAGAAAAGGAAAAATTTATAAGTGCATGCAACAAAAGAAAATGCGGCGGTAGAAGAAGAAACTTCCGGCTGAAGCTAGAAAATGGAGCAAAAAGAAAACATCAGCAAAGAAAAGATGATTTCAGCTGGTACCAAAAGATGCGGCAGCAAGGAAAGGAAGTTTCTAACCAAGGTTAGAAGGAGCATTAAAGAAAAAATGCAGCAGCATCAAGAAAGATTTTCCAGCTAAAGCCGAAAATATAGCGGAATAGGGAAAAGAATTTTCCAGCGGAGGCTGGAACAGTGACAAAAGAAAAATCCCCAGCAAAGTGCATCAGAGAGCAGCGTAAAGCAACAAGAAGTAGCAAAGCAACAGTAGCAGCAATTTTCCGCATGGGCACGACAAGGGTAAGAAAAGGAAGGTATTTTTCCTTTTTTCAGTGCATTTGTATGATGTTTGGAAACTTTCCTTTAAGGGGCACGCAGCCCCGGATTCAGAGGGAAAAGTCTTGTTCTCCGTTGAAGGCTGAGTTCTTGAGGAGGCAATGCATTCCATGCATTTTTCGCTGTGTTGGAAAACTTTCCTTTAAGGGGCATGCAACCCCGGATTCATAAGGAAAGGTCTTGTCCTCCGACGAAGGCTGAGTTCCTGAGGAGACAATTCATGCCGCACAGCCGCAGACGAACTACGATTGGTCTGATTCCTTGGCTAAGGATACGTAGGCAGTCTATCTCGGTAGACGCGACCATCACAGCACGTTATCATTACCTTTGCAGCACTCATTTGATAAAGCTTTGCAGCACTTGCTCATTTAACATTGCAGCACTTGCACCACCGCAACACTTGCACCGCAACATTTGATCCCTGGCTGAATGATTTACGTCTCGGTCTGATTCCTTGTATAAGGATACGTAGGCAGCCTATTTTGGTAGGCACGACTGTTGCATGAATGATAGTTTAGGTTTTGGCCGAACTACGTTTGGTCTGATTTCCTTTATTAAGGAATACGTAGGCAGCCTACATTAGTAGGTCCGACCATCAGAGCACTTAATTTGCATATCTGCTTAAAAATTGCGATAACCTGCTATAACTGACTAAAAAATAGTCTAGGATATGGAGGTTTGGTTCATTATAAATTGTTGCATTATAACTGCTACCTATTGCATCTCTCTCCCCCGTATTAATTGCGTGAAATTGGAGAGTCTATTTCTTATGATCTTATCAACGATGTTCGTCTACTCAGTAAGTTGCGGGTTACCCGTAGACTCCATCGTTGAGGGGCTCTGTAGACACCCCAATTTTGTACCCCCGGTATGTGACATGACATAAAATATCAAGACCTGTTAAAACATTAACAAATGTCAAGTTATAGGGTCAAGAATGCAAAACGACAAAGCAGGATGCGCAAAAGAGTGAAATGCAGAGTTTAAAGCGTCAAAAATGGAAACTGTGAATAGTGCTGGCGCCACCCACATAAAGTTTGGGAGTGGCGCCCAGTTTGTTGATGGGTGGCGCCCAGTTTGTTGATGAATCACTATTCCTTCGCCGTAAAATGCAAATTCGTGAGCGGCTGGTACAATCGATCAATGCATAAAGAAGAAAATTAAATTCCTTCGATGTCCCTTCTCCAGCCTATAAATAGAGGCTTCAGGATCGACCTTCAGGACACCAATTCATCCGCAAAACTCTCTGCATACTCGTTACACTGATGAAATAGAGAGCGAAGTGAGATAGTGAGTGATCACCTCAAAGCCTCGAAACCCTGCCAAACCTCCTCCAAACACAAAACCAACCGGTAGAAGTGTGCCTTAGCCCCCCAGCTAGGTACCCACCTTATTTTCCCGGCCCAAAAACCATAAAGTAAGCCGTTACTCTGCCCGAGTAAATAGGCTGAAATCACCCGAAATAAGCCGTTATTCCGCCCAACCAAATAAGCCAAAACCACCACAAATAAGCCGTCAATCTGCCCGAGTGAGTAAGCCAAAAACACCACAAATAAGCCGTCACTCGCCTAAATCACGGCGGCAACAATAAAAGACTCCTCTCCGAGAAGGACGAAGCGAGCACACTCCGCTCTAAAAGGTAATAGCCTTTAAGGGCGTTTTATTTATAAAGTTGTTATTTAAAATCCAGCCCAATGTAGCAATTATAAGCCGTTGTGCTGCCCGGATTAGATTAGGAAATATTATGTAAAAGAGCCGTTATAATGGCCAAATGTTTTTAAATATATTTGTAATTATTGTAAGGAAATGGCTGCAAGTTCGTAAATAATGTAGCCATGGATGTATTTGTTTTATTTTCCTGTCTTTTAATGCTTTATTCATTTGCTAAATAAATATAACAATAAGCATACTTTAGCAAAAAACTATTTTGAGACCGAAAGGGCGAGTTGGGTGCCTAGCACCTTCCCAACTCGTAACTTAGCCTCCGAACCCGTTTTCTATCTCTGGTTTTCTTTTTTTCTGGTTTTGCTTTATTTTTGCCTTAAAATAAAGATGACAACTCTAAAACATTTTGGATCCAGTGGGGCCTCGCAACATCTTTCCTTGCACTTTTCCGTTTCCCCTAAAAAAGGGAAAATGGGAATTGAAAGGTGATTTATTCCTATATCCTGGTATCCCCTAAACAAGGGATAACTTGATGTAGAAAACCCAAAGCACCCATAGTGATCCGAAATAGGCCATAAGGCTTTTTTGATAAAATCCATAGTGGGGGCGCCGCAACATTCCTTCCTTGCACTTTCCCGCTTTCCCCTAAAAAAAGGAGAATGTGAATGGAAGAGTGATGCATTCCTATATCCTGGTATCCCCTAAAAAAGGGATAACTTGACATAGAAAACCTAAAGCTCCCATATTGGATAAAAAATCCACTAAAGGCAACCTAGGCGCATTCAAACGCGTTACTTTGACAGCACTCCTCTCACATTTTTGATTTCGTCCTCCCTTAAACAAGGGAGGGTGGAACGAGAGAAGTGGATGTCCGCGTCCGCGTCACGCGCACCCATCCAAGGGCGGGCGCGACACATTTTCCGGGAACCCACAAACGAAATTACGCAGAAAAAAAAATTTCAAAGAAAGAACTACGACAAAAGAAAAAAATCCCGGTGCGGCAAAGAAGCGAGCAAAGATAAAGTAGCAAGAGCAGCAAAGCAACAACGGCGGCAGAAGTCGCAAATGCAAAGCCAAAGTAAGAAAATGTAAGTATTTTACCCCTTTTCTGTGCATTTGTATGATGTTTGGAAGACTTTCCTAAAGGGGCATACAACCCCGGATAAGAGGGAAATGTCTTGTCCTCTGACGAAGGCAGCATACTTGAGGAGACATCTCATGCATCACATCACTGGATAATTGCCTTTGCAACACTTGTCTATTTAGCATCATAGCACGTGTATCGCAGCATCCGTTCTTTTAGTAATGCGATGGATATCGCATTTAGCGTTGCGATGCAATGGATATTGCATCCGTCTTTTTGTGTTAATGCGATGGATATCGCATTCAGCGTTGCGATGCAATGGATATTGCATCTGTCTTTCCGTGTTGATGCGATGAATATCACATCTAGCGTTGCGATGCAATGGATATTGCATCCGTCCTTTAGAAATGCGATGGATATCACATCTAGCGTTGCAATGGATATTACATCCGTCTTTTAGTAATGCGGTGGATATCGCATTTAGCGTTGCGATGCAATGGATATTACATCTGTCTTTCCATGTTGATGCGATGGATATCGCATCTAGTGTTGCGATGCAATGGATATTGCATCTGTTTTCTCCGTTAATGCAATGGATATTGTATTACGTTTGTGTCGATGCAATGGATATTGCGTTTTGTGTTGCGATGCAATGTATATTGCATCTGTTTTCTCCGGATATTGCATTAAGTTTTGTGTCAACGCAATGGATATTGTGTTTTATGTTGCGATGCAATGGATATTGCATCCGTTTTTCGTGTTAATGCAATGGATATTGCATTAAGTTTTGTGTCAACGCTATGGATATTGCGTTTTGTGTTGCGATGCAATGGATATTGCATCCGTTTTCCGTGTTAATGCAATGGATATTGCATTAAGTTTTGTGTCGACGCAATGGATATTACGTTTTTGTGTTGCGATGCAATGGATATTGCATCAGTTTTCCGTGTTAATGCAATGGATATTGCATTAAGTTTTGTGTCGACGCAATGCATATTGTGTTTTGTGTTGCGATGCAATGGATATTGCATCCGTTTTCCGTGTTAATGCAATGGATATTGCATTTTGTTTCATGGCGACGCAATGGATATTGTGTTTTGTGTTGCGATGCAATGGGTATTGCATTTTGGCATGCACTATTTTCACTAGGTTGTAATGGATATTACGACTATCTTTCCGCATAACACTTGTCTGCATTATAACACTTGATCCCCAACAGAGATGAACTACGTTTGGTCTGATTCCTTGGATAAGGATACGTAGGCAGCCTATTTCGGTAGGCACGACCATCACATCACTTGTTTGTTCACATTGCAGCATGCTTGTTCTGGCTTGGGCCTAACTATGTTTGGTCTGATTTCATTTATTAAGGAATACGTAGGCAGCCTACATTAGTAGGTCCGACCATCAGAGCATTTAATTTGAATAGTTGCTTAAAAACTATGACAACCTTCTATAACTGACTAGAAAAGTCTAGGATATGGAAGTTTGGTTTGCATTGTAAACTATTGCATTATAACTGCTACTGTTGGATCTCTCCCATCGTATTGATTGAACGAAATTGGAGAGTCTATTTCTTATCAACAATGTTCGTCTACTCAGTAAGCTACGGGTTACCCGTAGACTCCATCGTTGAGGGGCTCTGTAGACACCCCAATTTCGTACCCCTGGTATGTAACATGACATAAAATATCAAGACCTGTTGAAACATTAACAAATGTCAAGTTACAGGGTTGAAAATGCAAAAGGACAAAGCATGATGCGCAAAACAGTTAAATGCAGGGGTCAAAGTGTCAAATTTGAAACTACAAAGCATGGAGTGGCGCCACCCACATGATTTGTGGGAGTGGCTCCAAGAACACATGTGGGTGGCGCCAGGATGGTGCTACAGTATGCTACAGTTTACTGTAATGTATCATTTCTTCCGCGAATTGTACAAGGCACTGATGCACGAAGGGAGAAAATTTATTCCCCGATGAGTCCTCATCCCCAGCTATAAATAGAGGCTTCAGGGTCGACCTTCAGAGCACAATTTTTCTCCTCAAGCTTTCTGCGTTCTCGTTACGCTGAAAGAACGAAGACAGTGAGTGATCCACCCATGGCCTCAAAACCCTGCCAAAACTCCTCCAAACTTAAAACCCACCGATTAGAGTGAGCCTTAGCCCCCCAGCTAGGTTTCCACCCTACTTCCCCGGTCCGAAAATCGTGGAAAGAGCAGTTGCTCTGCCCGATTTAGAAGGCCAAAACCACCACATATAAGCCGTCATTCTGCCCGAGTGAGTGAGCCAAAACCACCATAAATAAGCCGTCATTCTGCCCGAGTGAAAGAGCCAAAACCATCCGAAATAAGCAGTCATTCTGCCCGAGTCACAACAACAACAACAACAACAACAACAACAACAACAACAAAGTCTCCCTCTCCCTAAAGGTCAGAGCGAGCACACCGCGCTCTAAAAGGTAATAGCCTTTAAGGGCGCTATTTTTTTATAAAGTTACTTTTTAAATCCGGCCCAATGTAGCTAATATAAGCCGTTGTGCTGCCCGGATTAGATTAGAAAATACTATGTAAAAGAGCCATTATAATGGCCAAATATTTTTAAATATATTTGTAATTATTGTAAGGAAATGGCTGCAAGTCCGTAAATAATGTGGCCACAGATGTATTTGTTTTTATTTCCCTGTCTTTTAATACTTTATTTATTTGCTAAATAAATATAAAAATAAGCATACTTTAGCCAAAAACCACTTTTGAGACCGAAAGGGCGAGTTGGGTGCCTAGCACCTTCCCAACTCGTAACTTAGCGTCCGATCTCTGGTTTTTCTTTTCTTTTTTGGTTTTGCTTTATTTTGTCTTAAAATAAAGATGGCGACTCTAAAACATTTTGGATCCAGTGGGGCCTCGCAACACTCCTTTCTTGCACCTTCCTATTTTCCCCTAAAAAAGGGAAAATTGGAATGAAAGGGTGATGTATTCCCATATCCTGGTATCCCCTAAACAAGGGATAACTTGATTCGGGAAACCCAAAGCTCCCATAGTGATCCGAAATAGGCCATAAGACTATTTTTATAAAATCCATAGTGGGGGCGTCACAACATCCTTTTTTGCACTTTTCCGTTTTGCTCTAAAAAAGGAAAAAGGGGAATGAAAGGGTGATGCATTCTCATATCCTGGTATCCCCTAAAAAAGGGATAACTTGATGCGGGAAACCAAAAGTTCCCATATTGGATCAAAAATCCACTTAAGTCAACCGTGGCGTATTAGACAACACTCTTCTCGCACTTTTTATTTCGTCTTCCCCTAAACAAGGGAGGGTGGAACGAGAGCAGTGGTGTCTCACATCCGCACGTACGCTGCTGAAAAATTCTTTTTGTGGGTATTTCCGGCCTTGGCTGGAAATTTCTTCTTTTGCTGCTGCATTTTCCGGCTTCAGCTGAAAAAGTCTCTTTTCGGCCTTGGCTGGAAATTTCTTCTTTTGCTCTGCTACCGATTTTCTGCCTTTTCTGCCCCATTTTCCGCCTGATCTGCTGGGGATATGGACTTCACTTTTTGTAAATTTTGATGATGCTATGGAGGATTTTTGGGAGGTGATCCTTGGCGAGATGCTGGCAGAACATTCATAGGTCGACGAGGCGGAAGACCTGATAAGATGCAGTAGAAAGATGCAAGCAAAGGATGCAAGCATGCGAATGAAAATTTCCCTTTCTTTTAAAAAAACTTTTGAATGTGTATGTGTACCATCTGTTTCTTAAACATGTTAAGACAAGATAAGGCAAGGTGATGGAAATGCAATATAAGACCTTGAGAAGTGACTTTTTGTTGGCTTTGGAGGGTTATGTGTATAAGAGTTGATATTTGAAATGGAGGCGGATGATGTGTTGGGTCAGTTTTCAGTCTTTTGACTAGTGCATCATTCAAAAAACGGAATTGAACCGGGACTAGTGAGCCCTACTAATCAATGCCTCGGAGGAACTTTTTTTTTCTTTTCTTTTCTTTTCCCTTTTTTTTCTTGTTTTTTTTTTGTTCGTGCTCTAACTTTTGCCTAGGCCGCCCTTTCGGGTTTTCAACCTAGCGAGTTGTTTACCTTGTAGGGAGCCAGTCTTTCGATGCATGTGAGGATGAGCTGCTTATTCTTGAGGGATCACAGCTTTGTAGCCTTTTCGCTCCTTCAGGTAGAGATGGAAATGACAGCTGCCTCTGGAGATGATGAGCCTTTGTGTATCCAATGAGTTTGGCGAGAGAAGCCCCAGGATGAATTTAATCAACCAAATTTTGTAAGATGGTATGGGCAAGTTTCTAAAGAGATTAACTGGAGATAGCCTCAGGAAGACTCGATTGAGAGAGACTTTTATGGGAGACAGGAATGAGCATGCTCACAGAAAGTGGATGACTCTAATGGACAAAAAGAAGAGTTATGATCCAGAGTTTATCGCCGAGTATCACAGGTTTTATGGACCCTACTTAACATTTATCTTTTGATAATTTTATGTGTCTTTAGCAAGGAGTTCCGTCCTGGATCCAGATCACGTTGCATCCGATTGAAATAGAGCTATAGGTGGTGACTAGGTTAGAGTATAGTGTTCAAGCATTTAGGATGATTTAGCTTTAGGATTGGGGATCTGATTGGCCTCTTGCTCAAAGGTATTTTGGGCCATGGTTTTGGATGAGAATTTGGTCTCCAGACCTGGTTGTAGGTATGGTTGGGAGGTCGGCTTTTGGCTTTGGTTGCGGATCGTGGGGTTGTCCAAGAGTGATTGATGTTTTTCTTTTGTTGCGAGAGAAAGATTTTGAGGACATTGCTCAAGAAAGGCTCCCTCTTTTTTTTTCTTTCTTTTCTTCTCTTATCTCTTTTTTTTTTTGCGAGAGGGAAATTTCTTTTTTTTTTCGACCTCCCGGAGCAAATTGGGAGAGTGTTTAAAGAGATACTCGTCTTCTCTCTCTTGGGATAAAAGAAGATTGTCACTCTTGATGGATATATATAAGGGTGGAGCAGCCCCAGTTTTGAGAAGCTGGGTTTTAGAGATGGTTAGACTTTGGCAATTGATGAATTTGTTCAGGCATTTGGAAGAGGTTGGGTGTATGGTTGGAAGCCCCTAGTGTACCGTTTAATAGCTTGGCCGGAATGGGTCGAAGGTGATTCTGGTCAAGACGACATGCCTGCTCCGGATTTCTTGTGTTCTTAAAAGTTTTCGGGTCCATATCTTCTTGGTGACTCATCATCAACTCGTGTAAACTTATCATGTTTTTTCATGAGTTGACTCGTCATCTTCATCTTTTTTTTACAGATATTTCGGCGATATGTGGTGCTCAGAGATCAAGAAGAAGACTCGACAAGCTAATATAGGAAAAGCAAGAATTTTATCAGGCTTGAATATAGATAAATACTTTTGGAAGTCTCAGTTTGAAGACTCGGCTGGGCTTTCAAAATAACGAAGACCAAATGAGCATACTCTGCAAGGATAAGCTGTAGGTATTAATATGGGCTAAGAAGATACCTCTGGAGTTTGAAAGCCCCTAGTCCTGAATTGTTGCGAATGATCCTTGAGTTGCTTGGCTTTTCTGGATTTCCTAGCTCTCTAGATTTTTCTGTTTTCTTGGCTGTCCCAGCTTTTCTATCTTTCTTTTCTTTTCTGGCTCCCTATCGGTCCTTCTTCTTTTTTTTTGTCACGGTTTCATTTTTTTTCTTGCTTTTTGCTTTTTTGTTTTCCTTTTTCTCTTTCTCTTTTTTTCTTTTTGAGGTGGTAGACTTTGACATCTCAAAGTAGGACTTGCTAGATTTTTTTTTGAATCAAGAATGACTGATGCACTTATCAACTGGTGATGGAAATTGAAAATAATGGTGAGGGGGGAATTTCCTGTCTTTACATGTTTTGGAAAACAAAAGACAACATATAGAAAAACATTTCTCTCTTTTTTTTGCTCTTTTTTTTTAATTTTAGGAAAATAATATTTTTTTTTCGATCTTTGCAATGAGATGTGATGATTACGTACCTCTGGACAATCCTCTCAGGAGAGTAAATGATAAATAGTTAATTCTTTTATTTTCTTAGCCCCTGCAAAATTGTTAGTGGTACCAAAAAACAACAAGGATCCCAATATGTATAAACTCAAATGTGCAAACTAATCACAGAAAACAGACTCACTTATACTCAAACTGCTACCGGTCTTAATTTCTCCTTGTGTGTGTGATCACCAGTTATAAACAATATTTCAACTAAAACAGTTTTATTAAGCTAAGCACCACATCCATTTAAAAATCAGAAATTAAATAAAACCAATGCAACACAGCGTATGAGATCTACCATCCAAACCCGGTCTATTACAGAAAGAGAGATCACTAAGAATTTTAAAAACTTATACATCCATCCCATGCACTTCTATGTATGACATACAATGCTCTCCCATGCACTTCTATGTATGACATACAGTGAGCTTGCGAATAATATGAATATGAAGTGGAGATCAATTTACATGCCTTATCATCAAATCAACAAACACAAACATTGGCAAGAAGATAAATAGGTATTTAATAGCTTGTAATGTAAGGCCATGGTGTTGGGGGATATGCTGGAAAGGGAATAGAATACAAAGTGAAAGAGCAAGACTACCCTTTACCCCTAATACTTCCAAGCAAAAGGAAGTTTTTCCCAATTAGGCTAGGACCTGCAAAGATCACAAGTGGGGGTTTTCTTTTCTTTTTCTTTTTTCCCCCCCAAACTTGTTTTGTACAATATGTCAAGCTAAAAATATCTATTATTCTTTTTTCAGCATAATTTTTATATCATAATTTTCTTTGAAAGCTATGCTTCCATTTGAATCTTCTTGCACTCTTCTTTTTCCGTTTCATTTTTCATCGATCTCTCTTTTTTTTTTACGACGGGAAGAAAGAAGTCTTCGGACCTACCGAAGTAGGCTGCCTACGTATCCCTTAATAAAAGGAATCAGACCAAACGTAGTTCGGCCCGTTGCAAACAAACAACGCTAGGTGGAATACTAAGATCAAACATCGCATCCTCAAAGGGTCGAACCCTTTGCCGAACACGATGGTAGGATAGATCACATCCTCCGGGCAAGGCCCTTCGTCGGAGTACGATAACCTTTTCACTGGCCCAGGGTATACACCCCCTCGCAGAAAAGGTTGAACAACCAGGTGGGACTAATCATAAAACATTGCATCCTCTGGGGTGCACATCCTTCGTCGAATGCAATGGTGGGATAGATTGCATCCTCCAGGCAGGGCCCTTCATCGGAGTACGATAACCTTCTCACTGGCCCGGGGTATGCACCCCCTCGCATAAAAGGTTGAACAACTTCTGGTGGGATAAGATTCAAGCTTGATCATTCGTCTCGGGGTTACGCCCCGTGAGGAGATGATCATACGCTACTCCTAGAAATCAGGAAATTGATTACTTAGCATCTTGGGGTTACACCCCTTGAGGAGATAATCCTATAACTACTCCTAGAAAGCAGGAAAACATCGCATCCTCAGGGGTGGACATCCTTCGTCGAATGCGATGGTGGAACACATCATAAGACATTGCATCCTCAGGGGTGGACATCCTTCGTTGAATGCAATGGTGGGACCAAGTGAGATGCATGTAGGTAAAATATGAATACTTTACCTTTCGTTACCCTTTCTTGCTTTCGTTCTGTCACTGCATTTGCTGATTCTGCTGCTTTCACTGCCTTTACTGCTTTTGCTACTTCTGCTACTTCTACTGCTTCTGCTACTTTTGTTGCCTTTGCTATTTTTGTTGCCTTTGCTGCTTCTGCTTTTGCTGCTAAATTTTCTCTTCTTGCTGCGTTTCTGACTTTTGCTGGAGATTTCCTTTTGTTGTTGCATTTCTTTTCCTTCATTTCTCTTCTTTGCATTTTTTTCTTCTGCTGAACTTTCTTCTTGCATTTTTTTCTTGCGTTTTTCATTTCTTTTCTTTTGTTGCTACTTTTTTCTTTCTTGCATTTTTATTTTTTCTTTTCATTTCTCTTTTTTTTTCTTTCATTTCTCTTTTTTCTTTTCATTTCTCTTTGCTGAGAATGTTATCTTTGCTGCTACTTTTTCTTTCACTGCTACTATTTTTCTTGCTTTTCTGACCCGTATGCGGCTAGCCTGCTGGAGATGTGAGCTTTCTTTTTAATCTTGGATGGATGGCCGTCAATTTTTGTTAACAAAGCTAACTTTGTTAATATTCCGTTAAGCTTCCAGGGTCATTTTGCGATTTGGGAAACTAGAGGACTTAAGTGCTGAACTTTTATTCTTTGGAGGGGGAAAGTGAAACTTTTCCCTTTCTTTCTCTATGACTTACGGGGAAGCAGGAAGCAGAAGAAGCTGCTTCACTTTCTTCTTCTTCGTTCTTCCTTTCCTCCATTGTTACTACCGACGGAGCTATTTCTTTCATTTCTTCTTCTTTTCTCGATTTTCTTCCGCCAAATTGTGTGCTTTGCATAATAGATGGCATCTTCCTCAAGATCTCGGAAGGGAAAGGCACCGATGTATCCGGATTCAGGCGAGGAAAGGAAGGAACTTCCTCCCTTGATCCGAAACCACGTCAGATATCTCTACTCGAAGGACGACTGGGGCAACATTCTTCGTGATCGGAATACACACGTGTCTAATCTTCCGATTCCCGCTGTATGTTTTTTTTTCTCAAACCCATTTGGTTGATTTTTCAGAGCTGCTGAATTTCCTTGCTGTTTTGGACTTTTGGAGCATACCTTCTCCCTTTTTTCTGATGCTAAGATGCTGCTGTTTTCTTGTTTTTTTCTCTTTTAGACGCGCATGACCTTGACCAGAATTCGAGCAAGTTGTGACAAGGTTTCTGACATTTATAACATAATGCCCTTGCCGGCACGAGTTTTGGTGGAGTCTTCTGCCTTCAGTGAGTTCTTGCGGGCCTTTCGTCCCTTCCGCACCTATCTGCCTATTTTTGACGTTTTGCAGGACTACCGGTGGGACACCACCCACACTTTTCATTTTAGCTGGGGGGAGGCTACTTTGACCCCGTGTGATTTTGTTGCTATCACGGGCATTCCTACCAACATTGGCCGGACTTTGGAGACGGACTATACCCTTCGTCACCATTCTGATGTGGTGAAGGATCTCCTAGACTTCGAACCCGAATATAAATCGGTAGATGAGATCCTTATTGGCAGTGTCAAGAGCTGGCTCCTAGCAAACGCCAAGCAGGTTGATGGGAATGACAGCGAGGCCGTAGCTCGCGTTTCCAGGGCGTTCTTGTTCTTTTTCCTGGGGATGTCACTCTTTGCCAATTCTTCCACTCTTGAGGGTTTCCCTCTAGGGATGTCTGCGTTGCATGGACCATGTTATTGATTATGACTGGGGGCAGGCAGGCCTGGCCGAGCTTTACGCTTCTATGGATAGGGCTAGCCGCAATGATTCGCCGACTCTTAATGGCTTCGCTACGGCTTGGGAGGTATCCTTCTTTTCTTTCTCTGCTCTTGTTTTTTCTTCTTGTTTTTTTCTTCTATTTTTTTATTATTTTTTTGTCAGCATCATTTTTTATTTTTTTGCTGATTCGCTTTTTTTTCTTTCCTTTTTACAGGTCTGGACCTACTCGGTTTTTCATTTTACTCCAGGTCCAATGCGCCATCGTATTCACGAGCCACCTTTTTTGGCTGAATTCGTGAATCCCAACCGAGTAGGAAAGGATCGGGATGGCTACTGCTTGGATAAGGTGATGATGCGGGATAGGATAGTCAGCTCGAGCCCGGGCACCGTGCATTTATTCCCTGGAGGGTCTGGTGGGATCTTATATGATTACTCTGGAGATGTGCCGATGTCAGATACTGATGGTGTCCATTATGGTTGATTCGTTGTATATGGGCGAACAGGTCAACCGCCAACATTCTATGCTTCCGACATTTCCAGTGACACCTCCTGCACCTCCTCATTGGGTGATTGTCCCGGATTTCTTGCCGAACAGGTATTTGTACTTGTCGAGATACCTTATGCCTCAGAGCAATTATCCAATCATGGCATACGAGGAGTTCTTGAGGACAGTGCTTCATCCTGCTCCCATAGCAGCCAGGCGTGCTTCTGACGTCTCTAATAGGCCGAGGCCTTCTTGCCCAGCTTTTGACGTGCATCCAGAATTTTCTGCGCCTACCGAGGCTTTCTCCACCTTCCGGTATCGTCGTGATGGAAGACTTGTGGAGGAAGTTTTACCTAATGTAGACATCCTTGAGGAGTATCATGTTCCGGAGCAAGCCCGCGTGGTAAACATTTTTCTTGTCTCCCTCTCCCTTTTTTTTATGCTTGCCTCATTCATTTTTTTGGAGACTGACATATTTTCTTTTGATGTCTCAACACCTTTTCCCAGGTTAATGTATCGTCATACAAGAGGCTATTGAGGGGCTTCTTCAGTATCAACAAATTGTGCTAGCGGCTTGTGGACGAGCTTTCCAACCGGGGAAATGATGCAGTGCGGCAGACCATGTGTCGGGATGATGATAATGATGATGATGCAGCCGACGGGTCAAGCCGCGCTCGGGCGAGGAGACGGGAGTACATGATTGGCGGATCCGGCCCTCGAGTCATGGGTGGCAATTTTGGCAGGAGCATATCTTCTCATGCTCATTAGCTTCGTTTACCTGCACTCATTAGTTTTCTCTTTTTTTTTCTATACTAGACTCTATACACATTTCTAAATGCAATGCGATATTATTTTTATAAGATGCATGATTTAAAATGCAGACTCAATTATTCTAAGAATAAAAGAAATCTAAACTATTATCTAGGGGTAACAACATACTGTAGTTATGGATGAAATTTTAGAGGGATACACCTTCAGATTAAAATCGGGCTTTTCTGGCACTCTGTAGGGGAAGAGAGGCAGCTGCCTGTTCATGTGCTTGACATTTCGATTCGGCAGACGACGCTACGGCCTAGCTTCTGCATTTTCTTCCATTTCCCGTGATCAAACAGAGTTGGCAGTGGAGCGGTCGGGGCCCGAAACCAGGATACCAGGCAGTATTGGGGAACAGTGGTGGGGGCTCCTGGCGCCACCCATAATGGAAGTGGGTGCCGCGCCAGGAGTGGATGTGGGTGGCATCTAGACTTCTTCTGTGCAGTTCAAAGTGGACAATTATTTTGGGACGGACGAAAAAAGAAAGGAAGACGATAATTTAGGGACAGAGGGAGTATAATTTTTATTTTTATCCAGAGATGGCTGCCCCTTTCCACACTGCTTTGGAGATAGAGGTTTAAGTGTTTGAAAAAGGATCATTTTGGGGTCTTTGATTAAAATTATTCAAAGCATTGACTTGTTCTTGAGACCCAAATTGGGGAAATGATTTTCCCACTTGACAATCAATTGATAAGTGACCCAAAACACCACAAAATTCACATGGGAAGCCATTGTTACTCACGACTGCACTTACATTTAATTTATCAATTTTTGAACTCAAAGAATCAAATTTAGCATTGAACTTAGCATCAATCTTAGCATCTAACTTAGCAGCAAGCATATCAATAGCATCAATCTCATACTTACCTGGAACTCCTTTTAATTGGTTGGTACCTCTTTCTGTTGTCCATTGAGAGTGATTGTTGGCCATGTCTTCAATCAACTTGTATGCATCATCGATATTCTTATTCATGAGAGCTCCACCCGCTGCGGCATCAATGGAAATTCTCACATTATAAGTGAGTCCATTGTCGAATGTATGGACTATGAGCCACTTCTCCAATCCATGGTGGGTACATAGCCTAAGCATCTCTCCGAACCTTTCCCATGCCTCGTAGATTGATTCAATCGGCTTTTGTGAGAAATTTGTAATTTGATTTCTCATCATTGCGGTCTTGCTAGGAGGGAAATATTGTGCCAAGAATGCTTGCGAGAGTTGATTTCATGTGGTTATGGAACCGGTGGGCAATGAATGTAGCCAAGCCCTTGCTTTGTCTCTCAAAGAGAATGGGAACAACCGTAGTCTTATGGCGTCATTGGATGCTCCGTTGACCTTCAAAGTGTCACAATATTCAAGGAAGATCTTCAAATGCAAATTTGGATCCTCGGTGGGCGATCCTCCAAATTGGGTTTGTTGTAGCATGGAGATCAATGAAGGCTTCAACTCGAAGTTGTTAGCCTCAACAATCGGCCTTGTGACTCCCGGCAACAACCCTTGAGCATTTGGTCCAGCAAAGTCTCTTAATGTCCTATTGTCTTCTTGAGCCGCCATCTCGGGTTCAAATAGCTTTGAACCGGATTGTGCTTCCTTTTGAAAAAGTCTTCTTCTCCTATGAAAAGTTCTCTCGATTTCTGGATCTGCCTCAAGCAAAATGTCAGCAATACGAGTTTTTCGCATAAGAGGGAATTAACAACTAATAAAAGCAAACAAATGAACAAAATAAAACGAAAATAAAATAAAAAAATGTCTAGTCTAATCAAATTACAAATTGGCTCGATATTGATTACCGAAGTCCCCGGCAACGGCGCCAGAAAACTTGTTGAGTGATTTTCAATTAATCACTAAATCCTACCGCAAGCGCACGACTATTCATGCATTATTTAGGATGTCGATCCCACAGGAACTTTGAATCAAGTACCGAAAAACTCACAATTAAAATTATCTAAACTAATTGATTTCAAGATTTTTGTTGTGAGAGTAAATTAAATTAACAAGACTAAATTAACTAAATTAGAATACAAAATTAGATTTTGGATTAAAAACAATAATTAAAAAGCTTCTAGGATTTCGGTTCACCACAACAATGAATTTATAAATTTTGCAACAATCTTTTCGTTCGCGATGAATGCCAAATTTTGAAAGCGAATTGCATAAAAATAGTTAATTGCATTCTTTCGAACAACTCTCAACCGTGCTTAGATTAATTCAAATCCGATGTCTCGCTCAATGAATTAAACTAAACCCATTATGTCCTACAATTCTATAAGTCTCTCGAAATTTAATCAACTCTCGTTCTCATGAATTTCTAGTTCGATATTAGAGTTCCGTTAGCTACGCTTCACCTTTCGGTCCTTTCACTTCAGTAACTAAGATTATTGTATAAATGTAGTAGTTTCACCTTTCGGTCCCTCGCTACTACAATTTTATACAATTATTAATAAAGCTAAAATCGAATCAAAACGGGTGACATTCAAATAAATGGAAAGATAAAAACTTTATTTATAAATCCATTACTGGCTACACCTAATCCTAGAATTAGAAAACTACTCACACATAATTAAAGTAACTAAAATAAACATGTTAAGAATAATCATAAAATAAAAATAAAGAGAAGTGAAGAAAAAGAACTTGTAATAAAATACTTCCGAATGAATTCACCAACTAGAGTCTTCAAACAAAACTACTTTTAAAATGTTTATCTAACTATTTGGGAAGAGAATATGAAAGTAAAAATTCTATGTCCCTAAGGAGGGGAAGAAGGAGATATATATAGGAAAGACTAAGCCTTTCCTCTCCCCTTGTCTCACCAACCAAAATAAATTGGAGTAATGAGAAATAAATGACAACAAATGAGAAATAAAGAAAAGATACATGAGAGGCTAAAAGTTCTCTATTCCTCCTTTAGATGACATTTAGTCTAGATGCATAAAAATGGTCCAAACTGGAAAATATTGGGAGTGACTCTTGAGCTGCCCCGATTGAAGGTTGCGAAATATTTCGCACCTATGGTGCGATTGTTGCTGGAATTCTTCAATTTAATTCTTGACATTAGTTTTTCCATCCCACGAAAAGTAACCGCTGCCAACGAAAAATGCTGGAATTCAATTTGCCTTTACTTCATCATTAAAGCTTGTGTTTAATTCACCAATAAAGCTTGACTTTAATGCACAAAATTGCAAAACTGCCCAATTAAGACAAATAAAGGTAAATGTGTCAAAACAATTAAATTAGTAGTGATAAAATGCAATATTGACTAGGAAAATAAGCCTAAAGTATCCAAAAATATAGACAATATGCACATTTATCAGATGCATACCATATGGGTTAGAGAATAGATAGCTTTAGTAAATCAAAACCTTTTAAGAACTGAAAAGAGAGATCAGAGCTGAGTTTGAAGAATATATAATATTACAATTTTAACGGAGGTTTACTCAAAGACAAACATGCTTAATACATCAACTTAGACTCGCTAACCTAGCCATTTACTTTCCTCCCCTGATTCTATTTCTACTCAAGAACTCATTTCTCAGAGTTTCATGAACAAGTTAAGAACATGTGGAGTCAAGTAGATTCGACATGAAAAGGCTGTCCAAAAGTCAGACTGAGTTGATGTGTCACTGTTGTGTAGGTCTGACGGAATAGTACATTGACATTTGGTTTTCCAATAAAGTAGATATATTTGAACTTGAATACCAAATGTAGAGAGTAATAATGTTGAATAAAATCCAACTAGATCTTGAAGGTTTGAGAGATGTCAAGACTTTTTCGTAAGTTGACTTTTATAGAAGCTTGAGTCTTTTGTCGTTTCTGAACGTCTGTAGTGATTCCATTTAGTTTGCACGTGCAACCTACGAAGGTCGAAGGTCTATTGGTTTGATGTTCCTTTAATGACTTTATCTTCCAATAGAGAGGTCTGCTAGTTGACATACTTTAGGAAGGAACCATCAACCCGTAACATGTCTGCTGGTATGATATATTTGAAGAAACTATCATCATGTAGCAAGTCTGCTGGTGCTAGTGTACTTGAGTAACTGTTCTGCTGAGGTCATCACGTAAGAGTAGGACTAAGATTCGGACTCACCTAGTCTAAGACCTATGCAGTGTTCAACAAGTTGTCACACTAACTAGTACTTTTTATTCACTTGTTAGAACATGCAATAATGGGAACAAGCAAATCAAGGTGTTTGGAATATGCAAATGAATAAATCGTGTTTCAACATCCATATTCCAGCACGTACCTTGTCATATTAGGATGTTTTAGTCTTCCTAGGGTGAAAGCTAAAAGCTCCAATTTAGCACGAAGAGTGACCCACTAGGAGTAGGCTCCACTGTCAAGCGAGTGGGACTTAGGCTGAGTCCCTTCAATTTTGACTAAGAAAATCAAACCGAGACAACACTTTAGGAACTCAGGAAGTAATTATAAGGATGTCTCCATTAAGACGGTCTTACGGATCTTTATTTGTAAGACGAAGCCACACTATCTCACAGCTCAACCCACAAACACACGGTAGATCGGGTAAGAAAGATCCGTCTTACAAAAAATATTTGTAAGACCGTCTTACCTAAATTTTTGTCAGTAGTTATTAACTCCCTCTGTTCACCCAAAGAGTCTGTAAGTCCAGTTGGCAACGAAATAAGGCTAGAGTAGGGGGGCGAATAGTCTTTTAAAAACTTTAAAGGTTGTTTAAAAAACCTTTTAAAGATGCAGCAAAAATTGTAAGTTATCAGTAGCTGAAAGCTTATTCAGCAGGTAGCACTTGCTGATCAAAAAATGGTTTTCTTTGTTCACTTATATATATATATATATATATATATATATATATATATATATATATATATATATATATATATATATATATATATATATATCACTGAATTGAATAACAAAGTATACAATCAACTAAGTAAAAGATTCAAGGATCCAACTGGCTGACACTTAAGTAGATAGAAGTTGCTTAAGTGTTAGAATAGTATATCAGCAGGTAGACTAAAATAGAGTATTTGAAGTGGTTCATAGTGTTAAAACTGATACGTCCACTACCAAGATGGTCAAACTTGGATTTTGAAGTGCACTAAGATTATGTATATCCTAAGTGATCGCTAATGGATCGGTACAACAAAAACCAGTATTTGAGGAGAATGATTAAGAGATAATCAAACTCATGAAACAATCAAAGGTTCCTTAAAGATTAGGAAGAATAAAGAACAATCTGAACAGTGATTGTTTGTACAAGAACTAGAAAATAATAATAAATAATTGACTATCTAGTAGATGTTTTTTAACTAGACCACTTCAAGAAAAGATTGAAGATGAATTATAGATTGAATGCTTTAGTTATGTCTCTTTTTCAATTAGGTCTATTTTGTCTTAGATGGTCTGAGTTGGTCTATCATCAATTTTTGCTTCAAACGATTTATTATTCTTTCCAAAAAGGCAAAAAGGCAAATACCAAAAGGCAAAAATATCGTTTCATACTTCATTTAACTTTTTCTAGTTTCCAATTCAAAGTTCAACTTCAAACAGTCACAGACAGTCAACCTCAACCCTAACCCTTCACGTTCAAGCCGCCGACTCAGACTCGCACAATTCACGTCACACCGTCGGAGACTCGGCTACTCTTGGCTACCTTCTCTTCAGTTCAAATCATGGCTCTGCCGCTCTGGAGTGTTGTGCGCAATGGTACGTTCTCCCGCTTTTTCTGTCTTTATCTCTCTCTCTTTCAGTCTTTCCCCCTCGCTTGCAAGACTTCAAAAGTTCATATTTGTCTTCCTTCCTTCCTCTGTAAAGTGTAAACCTCTTGGATTAAAATTTGTCTTGCTTCTTTCCCGTGTAAACCTTTGGGTCTCGCCTCATTTGTCTGAAACCATCATTTTTGTCTATTTCCTGTAATAAGATCAAATATCAACTTATAAACAACAAAAAAATAAAAAATATGAAAGATGAGCATCCACTACGAAGTCCTTGTTTTCACTCATTCCTACAAAGTGGGGAATATTTTCAATGTTTGGCCAAATCAAAACCCACCAACTATTTTGTCTCTACATTAAAGTGAGTGTTGATTGTGTAAGAACGAAGAATAAAATGCCAGTACTACTCATTTGAAATGAACATGTACTACTTGAATCCCCAAAGTGTTGCTTGTGTAAGAATAAAATGCCACTACTACTCAATTCATTCATTCCTACAAGAAGTTCACGGGTTTTCACTTTACAGGGGAAGTTCCCCTGTAAAGTGTAAAGTGTAAAGTTCAGATTTGTCTTGCTTCCTTCCCCAGTAAAGTTCCATCTTATTAATCTATTAGCTAATACGTAGATACTACACTGGAAACTTCTTAATATATTGCCACTAAGATTAAAATATGCTATCTTAGTATCTTTTTGTTATTAATTAGGGAACCAAATAGTCCTACTGCAATTAGTTATTAGTTGTTCTTTTCTTTTTGTATTATAATCCATTTAAAATTAGACTGTGGTTTCTTTCTATGATATTATATGGTTTTAGCTAGAGAAAAGTTATCTTTTCAAGCATAAGTTTGAGTTGTGTCAAAATGTAAGGTAATAAAATTATGAAACTAACAAAAAAAGGCTTATTTATTTTTACGTATTGAGTCTTTATTCAATGCTTTTATACTTAATAGTTTAATTCAATTATTTCCGTACTGAGTCTTTTATTTAATTTTATAGGCTACACAAAATTCTCAAGCTGAGTCTGATAAGATTATCGATCTAACTGAAGGTGCAACTTCATCTCCTAAACATGGTACTACTACTTCAACCATTGTAGACTCGAAAATTTCAAAAGAAGAGGTAAAATCTAAACTATATAAGTCTGAAATATGGACTCACTTTGATCAAAATTTTGCAAATCCCAGTGATAAGAAGTATCATCTAGTAGTTTGCAATTATTGTAAAAAGAAGTATGGAAGCAAGACATCCACTTCCACCCTATGGGGTCCTCTTAGATAGGTGTTTTTGCAATTATTGTAAAAAGAAGTATGGAAGCAAGACATCCACTTCCACCCTATGGGGTCATTTAGATAGGTGTTTTTCAAAAATGAAGAAGGGGAAAGCAAATTAGTGGCTTGGAAGTTTGATCGGTCGAAGTGTAGAAATGCTCTAGTAAAAATGATCGTTATGGATGAGTTGCCTTTTAGCTACATAGATCGTGAAGGTTTTCAGTTATTTTGTAGAATTGTTGTGCCTAGGTTCGAGATAGCTTCACGTGTTACAATTGCTAGAGATTGTTTGAAAATGTCTATTGAGTTGAAGAAAGAACTGAAATGTGCCTTGTCATTTAATGCTCAAAGAATTTGCCTCACCACCGACACATGGACATCATTGCAGAATCTCAGTTACATGGTCTTAACTGCACACTTTATTGATCACAATTGGAAATTACACAAAAGAATTTTAAATTTTTGTCCAATTTCATCTCATAAAGGTTCAGCAATTGGAAATGTTATTGAGTCATGTATGCTTGATTGGGGAATACAGAAGATCTTCACAATGACAATTGATAATGCATCTTCTAATGATACTTGAATTGCTCATTTGAAGAAAAAAAACTTTCCAAAAAAGAGGCTTTTGTCTTAAATGATGATTTCCTTCACATAAGGTGTTGTGCTCATATTCTAAATTAAATTGTGAGGGATGGGGTGAAAGAAGATAGAGGTTCAATTGAAAAGATTCGCTTAGCAATAAGGTATATTAGAGGTTCTCCACAAAGAAGTGAGCAATTTAAGAATTGTTGCGAGTTAGATGAAAATCCTTATAAAAACAATTTGATTCTTGATGTTCCAACTAGGTGGAATTACATTTTTCTTATGTTGAAGACATCACTTAAGTTTTGAAAGTCATTTGAGAGGTTTGAAGAAATGGATCCAAATTATGTTCTTGAGCTTAAAGATAAGGCTCCGTGCGAAGATGATTGGAATAATGCTGAGACTTTTTGCAAGTTCTTGCAAGCATTTTATGATGTTACCAATAGGCTCTCAGGATCTCTTTAAGTTACTGCTAACTCTTTTTTTCATGATGCGATACTTATCCAATTAACTATCAAGAGTTGGTTGATTAGTGATGATCCAGCTTTGCAATCAATGGATTTTAAGATGGAAGCAAAATTTGATAAGTATTGGGGAGACATTGACAAAATAAACATGATGCTTTTGATTGCCGTTGTGTTGAACCTTTGCTTCAAGCTCAATTATGTGATCTTTTGTTATACAAGAATTTACCCCAAAGACATGGTTGATAAGTTGGAGCGCAAACTTAGGGAGACATTGAATCGTTTGTATATATGATTGTTATCAAGCCATTAACTCTAGTTTGCGATCTACCAAGGTTGATGAGAGCTCATTTGCTAAGAAATCTCACAAAGCATGTATGGTCAAGGATACCATCATGTCTCTTAGAAATGCTTTTGCAAATGAGGAAGACAACACGGGGAGTAAGTCTGAATTAGAAGTGTACCTAGAAGAAGGGCTTATCAAGGATTGTGATAATTTTGATGTCTTACTTGGTGGAAATTGAATGGTTCTAGGTTTCAAGTTCTTTCATTAATGGCACGAGATGTCTTGGCAATCCCTGTTTCAACGATTGCTTATGAATCTGCTTTTAGTACAAGAGGACGGGTCCTTGATCAATTTCGTAGTTCATTGAGTCCGAAGGTAGTGGGGTGTTTGATTTGCTCTCAAGATTGGTTACGTGCATCACCTCTTCCAATAGAACTTGAGGCAAGATTAGATGATGTGATGGACCTTGAATCATGTAAGATTTAAATCTATTTTTCTGTTTATTTGCTATTAATTTTTGTTAAATGTTTAATCTAATTTGTATCTTATTGTTTTAGACTCATGTGAGTGTTTATACTTGTAACTTTGTATCTGTGTGTATCTGTTTCTCTAATTCTGTATGACTGGACTTGATCAATTTTGTAATTCAATTTTCACAGCAAATGAGAAGATGCATTGTCGGTGTTGTTATCGTTAGATTCAAATTTTCACAACTTGTTTGAATCTGCATTGATGCTGCTACTGCATTCTTAATGTTTTTCAATTTTCACAACTTGTCTATTGTTGTGCTTGAAGTGTTGTTGTGGTTGAAGACTTGAAGTGTTGCTGCCTTGCTTGTTGTGGTTGCTGCTGAGTGCTGACCTACTGTTGATGGCTTGATGCCTTATTATTTTGTTAAGTTGAAAGTTGCTGCTGTCAGTGAATGACTTGCTAGTTGCCACTATATTTTCATTCTTAATGTTTTCACTTTTCAATTACCTTGGATTCAAATTTTCAATTATCTTGTTTGATGATATTTGTAAGAAAAGTTTGAATTTTTGTCTATTAATGTTTGATGCTAACTTAGTAATTAGCCTAATTTACCAATTAAAATATATTTGTCTAATTTTTAATATTTTTAAAATGATTAATTTAATTTTTTGTCGAACCACGAAACCGAACTGAACCAAACCAAGCCGAGTGGTTTGATTTGGTTTGGTTCCAAGAATTGGATGGTTTGGTTCCAAGAATTGGATGGTTCGGTTCGGTTTGATATTTTTGAACCGAAGGGGTATAGTTCGATTCACGGTTTTGGCCTAAACCGAACCAAGCCGAACCATGTACACCCCTAGTGCATTCACATCCAATCCACAAAGTAAATAGATTATCAGATTCATATTCGTGTTATTGGACTATTAAAAAAATTCGTATGCGAAATTATACATTGGATTCACATAAAAAAATCTGATTCATGGCAGGCTTTGTCTCGCGTTTAATCTAATTTTAAAGAGACCTCTAGGCTTTCAGCTTTTAGATAAACCAAAAGAAGAACAGAAGATAAACCAAAAACATAACAAAAGAAACAATTATAATGCAAACACATAATATTTTAATGTTACATACAATCTCCACACAGAAAAATCTTGGAATATAGGGCTCCACAGATGAAGAATTTCATACTTTGAACCCAAATAAGAGTTGATGCTGAGGGGTGTAGACGGCGTAAATGAAAGACATAACGTTTTGACTTTTATATATTATAATTCATTGGATTGACACCCCTAAATTATATTTATATATGTTAATAGGTAAAAACTTGTATAAGATCATTATACGAATCTTCAATTTGTAAGACAAAGCCTTAAAAAAGAGAAAATGACACTGTTGGAGCGAGCAACTTATAGTAGAAGACTGTGGACTACCCAACAAGTAAACATATCAAATGAGAGAGGAAAAAGGTATGAAAATCAGGTGTGCGGGATAAAACCCGCAGGTCAAACCCAGAACCATTAACAAAACATGCAAGTCAACACAGGGAGTGCATGCCACGTGTCACGCACGCGCAGGTGGTGCCAGCACATTAATGAGATCTTTCTAATTTTCTCTGGTGCACTTGTTTTTCTAAGGTTGGTCAGTCGAAGTCCTCTTCCTCCTAGATCTTGCAATTTCATCATGTGTCAGCTCTATTAACATCATTTACCTTGATATGTTTGATAGACAATAACGAACTTTGATGAAATGCATTCAAAGACTAAAAATAACACATTTAAGAGTAATAGTGACATCTTTTAAGGTCAAAAGTGACACTTTAAAGGAAAACAAGTGATATTTTTTATTAAACGTTTAAAAACACAAAATGAAACTTTTATGGCCAAAAGTGACACGTTTTAATGCTAAAACGTGACCTTTAAAAACTAACATTGACGATTTTCATTTTTAAGATAACGTGACAATTTATTTGATCAAAATGACACATTTAATGCTTAAAATTGACATTTTCAATACTATAAAGTGACATTTTTAAAAACAAAAATGACACATTTAAAAGCTAAAAGTGACATATTTAGGTCAAAAAGTGACACTTTTTAAAGAAAAAAAGTGATATTTTTTAAGAAAAAAAGTGATATTTTTTAAAGAAAAAAGTGATCATTTTCATTAAAGATACATAGTGAGACTTCTAGGGCCAAAAGTGACACAATTAATGTTAAAAAGCGACATTTTTAAAACTAAAAATTGATATTCTTCATTTATAAATACGAGGGGTGGAATTGTAATTTTTAAAAGCTGAGAGGTTGTGTTGATATTTTTGAATTTAAACCCATTTAACATGGATAAATCTATTTTACGGATTCAGATGGGTAAGATCTCCTTACTCATCTTAATAATACTACTTGTAAATCAAGCTTTCTTAAACTCTTTAAATAATCTATAAATATTACTAAAACATAAGCCGCTACTGCCAAGTGGAGGCTTTTTATTTAAAGCTAAAAGTTTTAAAGGAATTTCGTGTTGCCACGTGTCACCTTCAAAATTGTAAGTTTTTTTTTCCTTTTTGAAAAAAATTGATTAGTTTAAGATAAAAATCATAAATCTAATTAGATATGATAAAAATCCTAAAACTAATTTGATAAGATAGATTTAGGATATAGTTTAACGAGTAAATTTATGATATAGATTTAAGATTTTGTTTTTATTTTTTTTCAAATATCGTTTAATTAAACTAGATTTTATCCTATACAACTTATACAAGTTAAATTTGACCGAAACTCTTCAATTTCCATCTCTTTTCATTTTCCTACTATTTAATTTATAAAAAATATCCACGGGATAATTTATGTTATATTTTTCTACTTATCTATATTTATTAATAATTAATTAATAATCTATCATTTATCTATTAA
This sequence comes from Codonopsis lanceolata, assembly GCA_013146195.2. Taxonomy (NCBI): domain Eukaryota; kingdom Viridiplantae; phylum Streptophyta; class Magnoliopsida; order Asterales; family Campanulaceae; genus Codonopsis; species Codonopsis lanceolata. Next base: position 10,596,493 of record CM028383.1, on the reverse strand, counting down.
TTATTATTAAAATAGAAGTCGCTGCTGCCACATGACGACTTTCTGTTGAATGCTTAAAGTTTTAAAATATTTTTGTGCTTTGACGTGAAACATTCTTGTGAAGTTGTAAAAAAAATTCTTTTTTTGTGCCGAAAATTAAAACGGGATAGATTTTAAAACCGGTACCTCCTTTATAAATGGTAAAAGTTTGTTTTATTATTTTTTGCTGCTAAAATCGGTTAGTACGAGATAGGTTTTATCACATTTGATTTAGACACATTTCACTTGATTAAGACTCCAAATTTTCATGGTAAAAATGTTTTTTTGGCAGATAGATTTTATCAATTCTCATAGATTTTAATATTTCAATTACTTATTCATACGATCAATTTTGAATATTTACCTTATTTTTTGTTTCTTTCAAATTATTCTAATTAAAAAAAATTAATTACTTATTACAAGTTAAAAAAATCAACTTATTATAAACAACTTTTGCACACAAAAAAATTATTAAAACCATGCATACGGTACTATTTTTTTTCCTGCCAAAAAATAAAACCGGATAGATTTTAAAACTAATGTCTCCTTTATACATGGTAAAAGTTTTTTTACCAATTTTTGTTGTCAAAATTGATTAATACAGGATATATTTTATCACGATTGAATTAAACGAGTTTCACCCTATTAGTACTCCAAATTTTCATGGTAAATTTTTTCTTGCGGGTAGATTTTATCAATTCTCTTAGGTTTTAATCTTTCAATTACATATTCATATGATCAATTTTGAATATTTACCTTATTTTTAGTTTTTTTATAAAATTATTCTAATTTAAAAAAATTAATTATTTGTTACAAATTTAGAAAATCATCTTATTATAAACAAATTTTGCAAAAAAGAACTATTAGAACTATGCACACGTGTAAATCAAATGTGAAAAAATATATCCGCGAAAAAACTTTTACCATAAAAATTTGGAGTCATAATTAAGTGAACCGCTTTAAAATCAAATGTGATAAAACCTATCTTGTATTAACCGATTTTAACAGTAAAAAATGGTTTAAAAAAAACTTTTACCATAGATAAAGGAGACACCAATTTTAAAATCTATCTACTTTTGATTTTTGGCAGCAAAAAAAATTAATTATAAATAAATAAATAAATGTATATATATATATATATATAATTCTCATGGTAATTTGTTTTTTTACGATTTTTTTCCTGCCAAAATTGGTTTTTTACCGGATATAATTTATCACATTTAATTTAGACAAGTTTCGGTTGGTAGAAGTTTTTTAATTTTTATTATTTTACTAAAACTCAATTAATTTAAAATAGAGTTTATCCAATTTGATTAAACATGTTCCACCAAAATTACAAACAACTACTGCAAAATACTTCCCCTCCATTGAATCCTCCTTGACGAGTCTGTCTTCAAGGTACTTCCCCTCCCCTCCCCTCCCTAAGAGTATTTGTTTGATTTTAATTATGATTCACATAAATTTTCAGTTTGATAATTCGGTGTGATCTCACGATATTTTTTAAATTTATTAATTATGTGAACAACTTGCTGTTGTTGATTCACTCAAATAGCTTACAGATTTTATCTACAAAATTAAGTTTCAGAAACAACACTAAATCAATCGTGCATCCCACGAGTAATAACCTAATTAAAAATAACTAGCACTCTTGCCCGTGCCGATTACACAGCGCCAGTTTGAAAATTTATCAATAAATGAAGCAGATATTGTAGAAATGAACTGCTAAAAATATTATTTTCTTAAAAAAAATTGACTTTCAAACGGGGCCTCTTTGCCCGGAACGGAGTGATTAATTAATAATTTGTATACGAAATTGCGGGCCAGACAAAAATTAAATTGTTTAAGTTAATTACGATAACAGTTAAAAAGAAAAAAAATTAAATATTTCAAATTACAAAACTTACGTTATTTTTTTAATTTTTTTAAATTTGTATACGAAATTACGGGTTGGAAAAAAAATTAAATTGATTAAGTTAATTACGATAACAATTAAAAAGAAAAAAATACAAATACAAATTTTCGCAACCATAAAAATGTAAAACCGTAAAATATTAACTGTAAAATCGTAATATCTCAGTAAAAGAGTAACTAATTTTTACAAATGTAAAATAATAACTGTAAAACCGTAAAATATTAATTATAAAATATTAAATGTAAAATAATAACTGTAAATCGTCTTGTAAACCGTAATATCTCAATAATTTTCGCAGTAATAAAATAGAGATGGAAAAAAATGTGATAAAAACGTTTGAGATTGTGAGATTAAACGTGACAGAGAGACATTCCTTATATTTCATATATATCAATATTACATTGAAATGAATGCCCGCACATAATTTTTCATTTAAAAATTTGACATTCATCAACTTTTTTAAAACTACAATGAAAATTCTTTAAAAAAAATTGAGAGACATTATTTGGAAATTGGTGTTGCAAAATAGTTTTTTATTCAATAGTCGTAAAATCTTGGTAAAACAGTAAATTGATTAATTTGTATACAAAATTGCGGGTCGGAAAAACGGGCCGGACAAAAATGAAATTGATTAAGTTAATTACGATAACAGTTAAAAAAAACAAATATTTCAATTAATTTGTATACAAAATTACGGGTTCGGAAAAAAAATTAAATTGATTAAGTTAATTACGATAATATAAATCTGTAAAACTGTAAAACCGTAAGGGGGGGGGGAGAGAAGGAGTCTGGAGGAATTGCAAGAAAGAGGGAAAGAATACTCGTTTGGAAAACCATCATTCGTATATGCGAAAGCTGAGGGAAATAAGGGCCGTTGGATCACCGTAAAACAGTAAATCTTGACCTCTTTTTATCTCAAATCAATTATAAACGTGCCACATTGACCTGTATAGTATTATAGATATTTTTGGAAACAAGGAATATAATGAAATAGCAAGATAAGCTGGTGTATCTTCATTTATTTTAGTTTGTGAAAAGAGTCCAAGGGACTAGGGAGTATGTTCTAGTACATGTGCCCCTAAGGGGGTGGCCCAGTGGTAGATATGGACTTCACAAAATGTGAGGTCTCAGGTTCGATCCCTTCCCATGTCCCCCTTAGGAAAAAAAAATTTTTTTTTTTTTAAAATGTTCTATTACATGTGCGTTCTTACACATGGATCATAAAGTATATTACATGTAGAGCTGTCAAGGTGGGTTGGTGGGGCGGGTCAACCCACAACCCGCTATAAACCACCATTTGGCGGGGCGGGACGGGTCAACCCATGAAATGTGGTGGGCCGGAAAATTGCCAACTCAACCCAACCCATCTTGGGTTGTGGGTTAGGCGGGCCAACCCACCAACTTTTTTCCCCAATTAATCTAAATAATAAAAATAATCATAAATAACACAAAAAATGTCACAATTCGTTAAAAAAATATATTTTCTACTATTATATTTTTAATAGTGTTTTCTAACAACTTTCTTTAATATTTAATGAGAAAAAAATAGAAGTAAGAAACTATTTTATCATTACTCTTTTTGTATGTTCTTATAATCATTTTTTCCATAAATATTGCGGTTAATATACCTTATTCTAACATCTTTAATTGTTATAAGTGTCATTTTTTGAACGAATTCAAAATCATTTACTAATATTTCAGATATAAAAAATAATCTTACATTTTGAGCAAAAAATGATTTAAACTAATTATTTCAAACTTATGACTTGGTTATTTGAAACTAGTATATGGCGGGCCAACCCGCCCCAACCCACCTCAACCAGCAACCCACCGCGGGCTCAACCATTTGACCCACCTCCTAATGGGTTCATATTTTCTCAACTCAACCCACCTTTTTTAAGTGGCGGGACAGACCAACCCAACGGGCCCAACCCATTTTGACAGCTCTAATTACATGCTTGTAGGGTTGGTCCCGAGGCTCAGGCCCTGACATTGTGGGGGCTCTTTATTAATTTTAAAATTAGGTCAATGAAAAAGAACACTTAATATTTAGAAAAAGGGATTGACCTACAATTTCTCCTTTAAATTATTCATTTTATTTTTATTTTTATTTTTTTACGACTGAAGTACCAAAATTTCCAAAACTCCAAACTATATATATCAAACTTTACTTGAAAATTTATCATCCTTCTAAAATTCTTTAAAGTAAAATATTCTATTAGGTTTTCATAATTAATTTTCAAGAGAAATTTGGGTGGGTCCCTTTTTAAAAGATTTTAATTGCTCAGCTCCCACCTTTTAAAAAAAAAAAAATTCACTTTATGTATTGCGATACAAAAAATAAATTACTTTTATGCATTGCGATGTACAAATTATATATTACGATATACTCCTTCCGTCCCTTAATAATCGTCCTGATTGACCCGGCGCACAGTTTAAGAAAAAACAATTGACTTGATTATTTATATTGGTTTAATGTGTAGTTTCCTTTAAAGCCCATGTGTATGTGACCCATAATTAAAGTATGATGAAAAAGTAAAAGTAAAGTGGTAAAAGTGATGTTCTAAAAAGATAAGTTTCAAATTGAACAATTCTTTTGAAACGGACGAAAAAGGAAAAAAATGACGATAATTTAGGGACGAAGTGAGTATTATTTTGTGCAATGCAATGCAAGAAGTGACTTAAAGAAAAAGCAAGGGTGATGCCGCTTTAATCGACATGGTAGGGTTCCTTGATTATCTATTACAAATTTGCAATCATCCATGTCTGATCTGGTTAGTCTTCCACTCTTCCTTGGCGTTTACTTCGTCTTCATGCAGTTGCTGCCCTAAGTTTTGAATTTTCTTCTTCAACTTCTTCTTCTTCTTGTCCGATTCTTGGATTCTTTCATCACTCTTTGTTGACTTTATTTCCTAATCTTTTAGTTGTTTGGATATTGTGATAAGATATTAGGACATATATGAAGATAGTACGAAATGGTTGTTGTGTTAGCAAAAACATAGGAAACACTTACTTAAGTTAACTTTATCTAACTCGGAGTGCGACTTTATTAAATGGATTAGGATTCGTAAGACGATCTTAAGATACTTTTTCAGTGCCGTATTATCTGTTGTAAAAGTTTATTTTTTCTATTTAGACAGTTTCTGAAAAATATTGACAGTTTCAAATTCTTTTTTTTTATCTGTATTAAGTGTGCCCGTCATTTTAGTCTTAATTTGAGATTTCACTTTAATTAGTGGATCTCACTCTCACATGCTCACATGTATAACTTTGAAAAATACACATTATGCTTATGGGAAATATTTGAGTCACTCTCATTTTGCACCAAAATATAGGTACTCTGTGATGTAATATACTTTTATTGGCTGGAGTGCTGGGACCCACAAAATATTCAACTAATGAGAGTATAACACATCATAGAGTACTTATATTTTGGTGCAAAATGAGAGTTGCTCTAATATTGCCCTATGCTTATATCTAAATAAAGTTAATTTTTTTTTTTTAATGCGGTGGGCCTCTTTAGTAGCCAATTCTGCACATCTTAGAAAATACTCCCTCCGTCCCTAAATTATCGTCCTCTTTTCCTTTTTCGTCCGTCCCAAATAATTGTCTACTTTGAAATTTACTATTTTAGAACATCACTTTTATCATTTTACCCTTACTTTTTCACTTTACTTTAATTATGGACTACATACACATGGAAATTAAAGGAAACTACACATTAAACCAATATAAATAATCAAGTCAATTGTTTTTTTTAAATTATGCGCCGGGTCAACTATGACGATTATTTAGGGACGGAGGGAGTAGTGTTTTATAAGTATTTTTAGGAAGACGAACCCTTGAACCCACCCACCATGTTTTGATAGGCTGATCTATGAGAGAGTGAAGATTTCGTTTTATGAATTAGGATCTGTAATACGCTGGAGACATGGTCTTTGATTTATTAAAAGTTGAATGTATACACCAACTTAATACTACATGTTTTACATTAATTAAGTTGTTGAATAAATCATTGTCAGATTAAACATAATTAACAAAGCATCTGTTTGTTATTTTTTCATATAACAATCAAAAAAGCTGAGAATAACAAGCGGAATTTATTTAGTGAGTTTTAAATTCATGTTATTGCAAATATTCTATGTTTCAAAAGTCGAATTATTAAAGGATATATAACCAACATTAAAGTTGATTATAATTACAAAAATATTTGAGCATAATCAATAGGTTAATAGCAAGTGTGTGAGTAGAGTTGAAATGTTATGGAGATGATAAAGCTAATGTTATAGTAGACTCTTTACCCGAAACTGATGAATTATTATGCATACTAAACTTACTATTCTTCTAAACTATTTTCTTAATCTTTACATGTACACTAATTAAAAAACTTAATTTACTTAAGAGTAGGTCTCGATCCTATGAGATCGGCAGAACTCTTACTCTCTCACAGCTCAATCCATCAACATATTATGGGTTGGGTCAGGGAATCGGTTTACAAAAATATCTGTAACACAATCTTTTCTAAGTTTTATATTTATTTAAATCATTTCACCTTTAATAATTACCAATTTCTTGTGATCACATTCATTCCGTGTGAGTGGTCCGATTTGGTTCGATTGAGGCCAAAACCGTAAATTGAGTTCATGGTTGGTTCATACTAAGATTTGAAATAAACAAACACAGCTTAATGCATGACATATTTCACAATGATTACATTGTCTCTGTTTTCGTTTTCTCCCTCAATGGGATGTAAAATAGTGGCAATATTTGACTAAATGCTTTTTGTTGGCATTTCGATGAAAAACAAAAATAAATTCCGATGCACAAACAAAAGTAAACAATAGGAGTACTCCATTATGGAATATGTATGTATAAATACACCCTTAAGGGCTGACCTAGTGATAAAGCTGAGTTTCACAAAGTATAAAATTTCAGGTTCGATCGATTCTCTTGTTCCCTTAAAAGGAAAAAAAATAAAATAAAAAATGTAGGTATAAATACAAACTTTTCTATTAAACTCAATCATATTCATGGCAAGTTTTTAAATGCAGAACATAAACTTTTGTCCACTAATCTTTCATTACATTACCTAAACTCTTGGAATTAGAATAGAAAAGTAAATTTTGATGAATAATTTTAGATTTGTAATGTATCATTTGGAATTAGAACACAAAAGTAAATTATGGTGCACATGTTTGATGTTACGAGGCACAAACTGGATTCCCAATGCAGTACGCATAATCCAATTTTATTAAGGGCATATTTGACTTTTCATCCTAAAAGTATTTTTTACCGGTTAAATAAAAGTATATAAAACATTTGAGGTTGAAAATTAGGTGAAGGGGATCATCCCGATTAGCACAAAAAAAAAACAATTGACTTGATTATTAATATTTGTTTGATGTGTAGTTTTCTTTAAAGCACATGTGTATTAGTATATATGACCAATAATTAAAGTATGACGAAAATTTAAGAGTAAAGTGATAAAAATATTGTCCTAAAAATGAAAGCTTCAAACACTACACTTATTTTGGGATGAATAAAAAAAAGAAAGACAATTATTTTGAAACATGGAGTATTACAATTTCATACACAAATAGAATAATTAATTGGGATCTAGCATGGAGAGAGAGAGAGAAACAGAGATGGAGCTGATGTGGCGTGGGTGAGACGGTCTCGATGAAGTTTGGGGCGAATTATTAGAGCATCACCATTGTTGCAAATTTCACTCTTCTTATTAAGAAGATAAAATTATACAATGGTGAGAGTCTTCTTCCTATTACCACGTATGAGAGAGGTAAGTTTTTCTTCCAATTTAGGAAGAAAAATTGGAATCTTCCTAAGTGTCATGTGTGTGTGGGGAGGGGGCAAAATGTAGGGGTGTGCACGGCCCTTAAATGCCCAGTATGGGCCCATCAGCAGCATTAGATTTAAAAGATATTGATCGGCCACGGGCATTAGTGGACGGACTTTTCCCATTTGTTTATGTTTTTAAATAATTTTTGTTTTTCTCATTCAAACTTTGAGTCTCAAATTTCACCCATCAATTCATTGCCATGAACTTTTTTTTTCAAACTATTATACTTGCAAATTTGAAATAAAACACAGTTGAAGTGAAAGAAAAGGAAGAGAAGCAACTAAGCTAAAATATAAATTCAGTATGTAGTAAACGGATTCATATAACTCGACATTACCGATGTCAAATTTTAATCTTGCATGTGATGAGATTGAGAATAGAATATCAATAGATGTATAGATGATTGAGTAATTAATTATTAAAATAATAGGGTTTGACTTTTAGGTTTTTATTTTTAGCAATAGCCTTATTAGTTGAAGTGTATTATACTATTACTATATTTATAGATTATAATTTATAACTTATAATATATAAATATAGTAATAGTATAATACACATAAATTAAATATATAGGATTTGATCAAAGATCTATAATTAAAAAAATTTAAAAAGTTATCATAGAAGAGGACGGGCCGAGCCGGGCATAACGGGCAGGGAGCAATTGAAGGCCCAGTAGAGCCCGAGACCACGTGCATTTGACTCATCTAAAGCCCAGTACTATGTAGTGCCCATGGGCTGGGCAGCGACGTAAAGCTTGATGGGCATTGACGGGCTCTGCTCACCCTTAGCAAAATGTAATATTTTTTTTATTGGGATGCGTTAAATTTATTTATTTATTTTTTTTGTATAATTAGATATGTAAGAAGATTATACAATGGAAAGATATATTCTTAAGTAGGTAAGAAGAGAAAAGTGTTTAGGTGACAATAAGACTCAGCTAATAAATTGTGTAAGAATTTTACACAACGGTGATGCTCTTAGGATATCTCTAATGATAAAACCCTTCGTATAATTTTTTATATATCACATCACAAAAGTAATAAACTTATCTATTCACAAACTTTTCCAACAATGGTTAAACTCATTATACAACTTTTCAAAGATCTGGCAATCACAAAATTATTAATTATGTCACTTCATTTAATATTTTATTTTATTTATTTATTTTCTTTAGAAATCACTCGTTCTTTATGAACCACTCACAATGGTAAAGTTTTTTATGAACCAGATCATATTTCTAAAATCGTAATAAGACTTACCATTGGAGATACCTTTAGGTTTTAGCGTCTTCCACGTAAACGTTAATTTTATGCCCTTTAGTTCTTCAGTTTGACATATAGTCCCCCTGTACATTAATTTCTAAAATAACATGAGGGCATTTAGTAATTTTACATGCCTCCATCACCGAAGTTAGTTTGCCTAAGTTTTTCGTACACCGACTTAACCTATCATATCTCAAGGCTTGTATAGTTGCTTCTGGTATATCAATCATATTTAATAAAGGGTTAGATGAGACTGCATAAGTTGCCAAAGCATTAGACAGGGAATACCACCTTTTCGACCACCGTACATATTAGGGAAATCCAATTTGACCAATAATATTTCATAATGACCAAATTTACCAATCAACTTTTAATGTGGTTAGAATGTCGTCTTCCTCGTTTCATAAAGACCAGAATTAATTCGATATCTTCCATGATAATTTCTTGGTCGATATTGACAAAGTTGGTGATCATTATAATAACAAGAACGATATTTCAACTAAATTAAAAGCATTATAACGTAAATTTGGTGGTCAAAATTGTGATTTTCCCCATTAGACATTAGTAACACTATCTATCTCTCTATAAACAAGGGTAATTACTGTATTTCCGAGCCAAATTTGACGTACTTTAAGGTCTCGTTTGGTGCATTGCTTTAAAACGTAACTTTTTTAAAACACAGTGTTTTGAAAACGTAATTTTTTTAAAACGCAGCATTTTTAAAATGTAGTATTTTTAAAACGCAATTTTTTTGTAAACACGTAAAATCATTTGCCAAAACAAAGCATCACTTTTGTCTCATTTGAATATGAAAATATACACGACTTTTTATGTCTCCAAAATCTAGATAATATTTAACATATTAATAAAAAAAACATAAAATATTAATTTATTGATTAGTAAAAAACATTTGGAATTTACGAAACCTCATTATATTTAGTTTTTACTCTTTTATTTATTTGAAACAAATTAATTATATGTTTGATACATGATAAATAAGTACAAAAGCTGAATCATTTCTTAGACAGTTGAAATCACTTTCATTGATCAATTTTCATATTCATTTTGCTTATTTACAGTTTAATTGAAAAAAAAACATATACCGTATGTTTAACTAACGGATACAAAAACTAGTTTATAGATAAGATTTGTTTCAAGATTACTGAAAATCCAACCACATTTGGGAATGTCTCCATCAACATATACATGACATGCATATATATACATACATATAATTACATAATCCCCTTGCTAGTTTCTCTCAAATAATTGACACATTAGGCTAAAAAATAATGTTGTAACTTTCCCACCATTTCGTGCCCCCCCTTTTGATGAAGACTTAAAAAAACAAGTGGACCATGGACGTGGAATGGAACACATATGCAAAGAGCCAATATCATGGAGGTGCCATCAATGGAGATGGTCCCTACTTGGAAACCTCAATGGCTAGATTGCCTACCAAATGGTATGATCTCAAAATCTCTTAATAACTTTTTTCCCCATTATCGTACTATGAGAAGGTGATGTATCTGACTTGAAAATTTAAGGGTTTCAAAGGTAGGTCCCTTAGACAACTCAACTGTTTCAATGTAAGGGCCCCACCATTAGATTGGTTGAATTTGTATCAAAATTTGTGGGTATTTTTTAATAAATGATATTACGAAATAGAGTTTGTGATATAATTTTGATTTTTAATGTTAAAGTTATTGAATGATTGATGATTCAGTTGGTGATAATTTGGAATATTTATATCATTACTTAAAAAATAATTTATTTGATCTCATGATGTGGAGATCTAAATAGATTTGTTTAACGACATTAACACTAAAGATTGTAATAATACCACAAGCTCTATCTCGTAATACGCATACCTGATGGATGTGTTTTATACGCATCTATTTAGTATATATCACTACTTAAATTGTGTTTTTCCATGAGTTTTAGGCTACTAATATGGGTTTGTAGTGTTTTTTATTAGTTTCAAGTTTTGATTGAAGTTATGGCAAAATTGAAGGTCTTTTCCATGCAGTTGAAGACTCCAGGGGCCAAAGTGCAAAATGTTGGAAGTAAAAATTATGAAGTCCGAAAAAACCTATGATCAAGCTACCGCCTTGTTCCCAGTAGCAAACCTCCGGAGAAGAATTGTTAGGCGCTCGCCTACTCAAACCTCTAGGCCCTCATCTAGATTCCAGTACTACACCTCAAGTGAAGAATTGTTAAGTGATCGCCTAGTCCCAATGACCAAGCGACTGCCTAACCCCGCTTTCAGCAATGTCCAATTTTATAATATCTCTAATTATGTAAACTTAGTATAAATACAACCTTAGGGTTTGTTTGGTAGTCGGACAAGGATAAGCAGTATTATTAATCACAGTATTATTAGTGCCCTCGCTATTAATCATCACTTGTATATCGGGGGTAGTTTTGAGATTACAAATGTTAATCTCAATTTTTTTTAGTGAGGGCGCTAATAATACTACCCTCTCCCTTGGTATTAATAGTGAGGGGATAATTACTTTATCCGGATAACTCGTGCTATTAGTCCCGACCACCTATTGCGTACCAAACATCAGGCAACTCGGCTTATTAATCTTATCTGACCTTAATCCTGACTACCAAACAGTACCTTAGTAGTTTAGGTTTGGGAGGACGTTTTTACTTCCGTTTTGTATAGGTTCTTAGCCTCTCTTAGGCTAGAATAATACAGTTACTTTGTGTTATTGAAGATTGATTATGAATTCAACATCCGCTTTCGTTCTTTTATCAATTGTGATGAACTAACTCCATCAATCTAGGAATTTGAGGTAATTTGTATCAACTTTTATTTTCTAGTACTTAATTTTATTTAATCAATTATCATTTATTACTTAGATTATCTCTGATCTTACATTGAAACTCTCGCATAATGGTTGCGTTTGTAGATGTGTAGACTATTGGGTATGACTAGCCGCACGACCGAATGTATAAATCATACATTGGACAACCTAAGTAATAATTAGATCGCTCTGGTTTCCTGATCAGGCTAAGGTGTAGATCTAGGTTCACTTGTGTTCTTAGTGTACTTAATAGACCCTCTAATTACCATGTGATCAGACTGAGAAAGCATGGCCAAGTATTGCGATCCGTGACCATTACGTTCCAATATTTACATAAGTGAACGAACCTTTAATTGATTGATACAAAAGATTTATGAACATAAGAAATGATACAAGTGAGTCCTAATTCCTAGACTTCCCACCATATAATCAATTTTCAGTAATTCTAAGATCTCTACTCAATTCACTTCTTTTATAAATTAGTTTTGTTTGTCAGTATTTAGTTTAATTATTTTTGCAAAACCAAACCCCCCCCCTTTAGAATAATTGTTATTTATTTTGCTGTTCCAAACTGTCTTTATTTTCTTTTTCTCCATGTGGTTCGACCCTTACTTCCACACATCTATACTCCAATAACTCGTGAGGTTAAAATAAACATACATCAATACCTCTATCCTTTTTAGGTAATTTTTCTCAACTTAAGTTACCACGTTACTCTTGCTAAAGTTGTAACCTGGATAGTAATTCTTGTGTAATCCTATTGTTTCTCTTTTGTATACGTGGTAATTACTCAATAATGCATTGAAGTGTCTTCTTTATGTATTGGGTATTATTCAATGGTGCATTGAAGTTAATTGTGTAAAAAAAGTAATACAAAAATTATAGGTTTACAACTATTTTTACAATTATTACTACAGCTGAACTTTGATTAAGGTCAAATGTGTTTTAGAGAAATATAATCTCGCCATTCACTAAAACTTAGTTGTAAACCTAGCATTGTTGAAAGTAATATGGATGACAAAGTTTGAATATGATAATACTGCATATATAGAAAAAATATCCATAATTCTTAACGAAATACTCCATCCTTCCTAAATAATCATTTTGTTGGTCCGGTGTCCTGTTAAAAGAAGCTAATTGACTTTATTATAAATATTGATATAATTTGTAATTTTCTTTAAAATCCTCGTGTATGCGACCATAATTAAAGTAAGAAGAAAATGTCATGATAAAATGATAAAATGATAAAAATGTTTTCCTAAAAAGGAAAGCTTAGAAACATGACATTTTTTCTAATAATGGATAAAAAGGAGAGCATGACAATTATTAAAGAATGAAGGAAGTAATAATCTTTCTGTAATATCACATCTTATATCGGGTAGATGTAAAACTTGTGTGTGATTTATAAGATTGTCATACACTACTACTAAATACCAATATCATCCGTGAACTTTTGGGTCAACTTGTGGTGAGTCTGATGCCCAAAAATGTTGCGTGCTCAGTGAATTAGTGTGTGCTGCGGGACTTTCACGTTCGAGCGTTACACTTTTCGTCCCAAAATATCATTTTTGTTCTTAAATAATTATCTCTTTTTTTCTTTCCCTTTTTTTGTCTGTTTCAATAAAAACTTCTAGTTTCTAAACCTTTTGTTTTAAGAAAACACATTTACCACTTTATCTTTATTTTCCTGACTACTTTAATAATGGTCTCATTAGCACATAAGCTTTAAGGTAAACACAAAACATATCAATATTTACAATATAATTATTAGTTTTTATTCATATACAATCAAGGATTAATATAATGTTTGGTCCCTGGACATGTCGAAAAAGAATGTTTTGGTCCCTGGACAAAAAAACAATAGAAGTTGGTCCCTGGACATGCTTTTTTGGACCAGTTTGCCCCCTCCCACCGTTAGCGTTACATTTTCCGTCCAAAAATTTACAATATGACTAAATTACCCTTCTGGACGCTTCTTAGTCAACAATCAACACTTTCTTATTTCCTTTCTCATTTGGATTTGGAAATGTATTGGATCTGGAAATGTAACATGCTTGCAATTTTGAAGCTTTCAATCACCCACAACAACTCAAACCACCAAATCATCATTGTTCCTTTAACCCACCAATATTTTGTTCTCAACATAAATCAACGACGATGTCGTTGGCACCGGCGGAGCTGGATGAAGCGGGGTCGTGGAGGGTGGTGAGGAAAAGGCGGCTGTGGGGGTATTTTATGCCTGAAATTGAGTTGAAACCCAAATCCGAATCTCTTTATCAAATCTCATATTTGACTCTCGATCTGGCCGATCTGGAGGTGAGGGGGAAGTCGGCAATGGAGAAGGAGGGTGTCGAAGCCAGAATAGGAGCCGGCAATTAAGATGGGAACTGGTGGAGGCTCGCCGGGAGGAAGACGACTGAATAACCCACCAATATTTTGTTCTCAACACAAATCGACGACGACTTCGTTGGCACCGGCGGAGCTGGAGGAAGCGGGGTCATGGAGGGTGGTGAGGAATAGGCGGCTATAAGGGTATTTTATACCTGAAATTGAGTTGAAACCCCAAATCTGAATCTCTCTATCAAATCCCATATTTGACTCTCGATCTGGCCGATCTGGAGGTGAGGGGGAAGTCGGCAATGGAGAAGGAGGGTGTCGAAACCAGAGCAGGAGCAGGAGCCGACAATTAAGATGGGAACTGGAGGAGGCTCGCCGGGAGGAAGACGAATGAAGGAGTCGGCAGAGATGAGAGGTTGTTTGGCCAGTGGTAGACCTGAGTTGGAGCAGAGCAATTGTGGGTGAAGGCCGGAGATGGAGCAGGAGGGTGTGCGCCAGTGCCATTGAGTGAAGAAGAATGGAGAAGAGAGAGATAACCAATAATGAGAACAAAATTACGCTGCCCCATATTCTTGAAATCCATATTTCTCTGCATAGAATCAATACAAGGTAGAAGAAGACAAAGATAACTTAATTTTTAAATTGGAGAGAGAAACCAAGATTTGAAAAATTAATTTTTAAACTGTTACATTAACCCCCTAAATTTTGAACATTTTGAAAAGTCAGCCCAATTAAATTTTTAAATAAGGGTATTTTTGGTATTTGAAATAATACTGGATGGAAAATGTAATGCTAACGGTGGGAGAGGGCAAATTGGTCCAAAAAAGCATGTCCAGGGACCAACTTCTATTGTTTTTTTGTCTGGAGACCAAAACATTCTTTTTCAACATGTTTAAGGACCAAATTATTATTTAATTCTAGAATAAAACAAAACAATTTGATAGGAACAAAAGGAGTACATGTTAATTATTTTCTCATTCTGTACGTCAGAAGGAATAATGCTACATATATAGCAAAATAATTCAAAATTGTTAAGGAAAATAATAATTACCCCCACCAAAATGATTGTCCATGTTACAAAAACAGATGCCAACTTAGAACCAGGGAATACTTCCCTTAAATATAGTGAGCAAAGAGAATGTTGTATACGTGTATATAAAGCCCAAACACAAGGGAGAATGGGTGAAATTCAGGCTGTATCATGTGATTAAATGTTAGAAAAAATTGCGGGTCGATGCCTTTTTTCAAATTTTATTCGCTAAATTACTCTATTTGTATTTTTTACCGTAAAAAGTTAATTTTACATAGGAAAAGACTATATTACCCTTAATAAGCACGAGATGCGTGTAACGAATAACTAACCTTTGAATTGTGGTTCATAGTTGTGTATACCGCGGTACAAAACCTATACTTCAAATTTAATGTGTACCGCTATATATAATAATATTGCACCGCGATATAAATTCTTATTTACTTACATTTCTCTATTCAAATACTGAGTGAATTACTATTTTTGTATAGCGGTGTATAGTTTTTATATATCGCGGTGCAAAACCTATATATAAAAACTATGAACCGTGATATATAAAAAACTGTACCGCGATACAAATATCTATTTACTTCAATTTTTCCATTAAAACTTAAATAATGCAAAAACTAATAAATATTAATTGCTATGAACACTGGTTAACAACATATGTGCACCACATTATATCTTTCAAAATCTTTGAATCGCGGTGAATATATTTGTGAACCGCGGTACAAAAATATGTAAAATTAATTGATGACGGAAACTTTGCATCGCGATATATAAATTTACACTTTATAAACTTTGCACCGCGACATATAAATTTGCTGTAAAAAATATTTAAAAATGAATCTTTGAATCGCGGTGCAAAAATATGTAAAATTAATTGATGAAAAAAACTTTGCACCACGATATAAACTTGCACTTTATAAACTTTTACACCACGATATATAAACTTGACGTAGCGCGATTATTGCTCATTAAGGGTATTCGCAGTCTTTTCGCGTCCAAAAGTGACTTTTTCCGGTTTTTAAAAAAAGTGTACTTTAGCGATTAGAAACTTGGGAAAGTAGACGGACCCGAATTTTGCCCTAAATGTTAATCGTAAAAGTTCATTATTTTTTTCAATCACTAAAGTACATTTTTTGGGATAAAATGACGACGATCCATTAATGAGCAACAAACGCGCGCATAAAACCACATCAAACGTGCTTTCATATTGGGTCTCGCAAAGAAAAAAATTGGGCGTCAGAATTTACAATTGACGTTCCGTCAAAATTAGGCATCGCAAAGAAAAAATTGGGCGTCGTATTTTTTTTTTCAAAAAATACACACATTTCTTTATTTAAACATTTTGCGTCGTTGTTAATTTAGTGGGCATCGCATCTTCCAATGTTGTATCGATGTTTTATATTGTTGCGTCGTTTAATAAATAAGTAACGACACATATTAAATTCAATTATAATTTTTTAAAAATATTAACTGTCATTTGAAGTTAACAACCCTACCAGTATGTATTTGTGAAGCCAACATGTACATTGGGCGTCGTTGTTTTTTAATCACACATCGCATCATCCTATGCTGCCTCGTTAATTTATATTTTTGCATCGTTGGCTTCGATTGTTGCGTCGTCGGCTCAGATTGTTGCATCGTTGGCTTCGATTGTTACATTGTTGTTTTATAATGTTGCATCATTGTTAAATATAGAGGCAGAATATTAAGATATGATGCCTACACAATACACAAGGAAATAGAGAAAAAACCAACCTGTTATGCTTGGTGTCTTTATTTTATACATACACAAACAAGAAAGAAAGAAAGAGATGAAGCATGCAAAAATTATATTTTTGCCTCGTTGATTTATATTTCTGCTTCGTTGACTCTGATTATTGCGTCGTTGGCTCCGATTATTGTGTCATTGGCTCCGATTGTTGCGTTGTTGGTTCTGATTGTTGCGTCATTGACTTCGATTGTTGCATCGTTGGTTTATAATGTCGCGTCGTTGTTAAATACCGAGACAAAATATTAAGATACACAAGTAAATAGAGAAAAACCAACCTAGTCTGCTTGGTGTCTATTATATTTTTATAGTATATTACATTGTAGACAAAATAAAAAGTTTGACCAAATCTCTTAAGGAGATTGGTTGTTATAATATATCCATAATTAACTCTTAATTAGACAATAAGAGCCAACGAATATAGAGTAGATTGATTCTCTAAGTTTAGAATGGAAAAATGCAATTGCAAAGGTTTGAAAAATATGAGAAAGAGATTAAGTATCAAAATCAAGGAGAGAATTAAGTAAATCATGAATTCAGTGCAACAATCAAGGAAAATTGATGGGCCTTAGAGGTGCTCGTAATTATTAATGACAGATTTCTTGAATTTTTCATTTTGAAAGGAAAAGTGTTGGAAAACTCATTTGTTAACTAAAATCAAGGAGATAATTAAAAGAAAGGAAAGATACACTGCAAATAATCTTCCTCTTCTATTATTAATAGCAAATTTGCTCTCAAATGAAGGTAAGGGAGAAAAAATTCTCGAATGAAGGACATTAGTCTCCGTATTTTTATCTTCTTCTTTTTTTTGTGGAACATTTTAGGACGAAAATTATGAAAATGAACTTATACGGTTGGAAAAAAATGAGGTACCTAAACGGTTTAATATTTTGGAAAGTGGATCGGCTCGCAATTATTCCAAAGAGGAAAGTATCAAGATAGCCCAAAATCAACAGGAAAAACAGGGCTTAAATTCGAGCCGTTCTCTTTTTAAAAGTTTTCAACCACTCTATTTTATCATTTTTTTAAACCAGAACAAGATATTTTTAAGGTGAAAAAACTACAATACCCTTAAACAATCGATCACGAGCACGTAAAACTACTAGTTCATGCATCGATTTTGCATCGCGATGCATAAATCGAATCCAATTTGTGCATTGTGATCCTATTTGTACATCGAGTTTTTCTGCATCATCAATTTTACATCGCGATTCACAAAATTGAATCCAATTTATGCATCAAGATTTTCTGCATCGGGAATTTAATTTTTGCATCGTGATTTTCTGCATCGCAGATCCAACTAGTGCATCACGATGCACTAGGTAAGTGATCCTTAGCGCGGCTACGGCTCATTAATGATATAGTCGTCTTTTCGCCCCCATAAGTGATTTTGTCCGGTTAACAAAAATATGTGGTTTAAAACTTATTAAAGGGACCGGACCGCAATATCTCAAAAAGCAAGTAATTGAAAAACCCAATATTCATGAGCTTTTAAAATTATTAAATTTGGGTCGGTCTACTTTCAAAAGTTTTCAATTGTTCCTGTCTATCACCTTTTTTTTTAATTGAAAAAATTTCTTTTCGATGTGAAAAGACTACGATACCATAAATTAGCCTGAGGCGCGCAACTGTTCACTAACCCAAATGCACCGCGCTGTATCCATTTAATTGTTTTAATTTTTACACCACGATGCATCAAATTATTTACCTAATTCAATGTTGCATCACGCTACATCAAATTTTGTTCCGCAATGCATCAATCTTAAATTACTTAATTCAATTTTGCAGTATGATACTGATGCGTCCAAAATATTCTGGATGCACTGTAGAAGCCCAATCTGGACACCTGGCTTTCAACGTGTCCTTAAATCCTCAAAGCCCAACTATGCAATAAGAATGAACAGTTGTGAACTAGGCAGGGGCACTCCCTGCAAAGGCCCTCCGGCGTAAGAATCAGTACCAGATTCTGCAAATGGGAAAACAATTGAGCAGAGTTTCAGCTAGAGAATATGATTGCGCGTACCTTTCTCCTTCATTTCCCTAGGTTTTTATACCTACCGGAGGGCATAGCGCGACAAGCGTT
Organism: Codonopsis lanceolata; assembly: GCA_013146195.2. NCBI lineage: Eukaryota > Viridiplantae > Streptophyta > Magnoliopsida > Asterales > Campanulaceae > Codonopsis > Codonopsis lanceolata. Next base: position 10,577,401 of record CM028383.1, on the reverse strand, counting down.
AATAGCGCCCATAATGGTTAATAACTACCCTGGCAGTCGTGGCCTTCAATGGCGGGCACATTAATTGGCCCATTAATGATAACGGTTTAAATGGAGAGTTTCCCGGACATAACTGTCCGGAACTGTAACTTGATCTTGCCCGGACATAACTGTCCTCAACTGATAGCATTTGGAACTAGTGAGCATTGTAAGTCCCGCTCGTTGGCTAAGCCCCCAGCTCGCAGGCAACTCGCCTAATAAAGGCCAAGGCTTTGCTCGTTTGTTCGGATGAAGGCTTTGCTCGCTTACTCGGGTGAAAACCTTGCTCGCTTGCTCGGATGAAATCCAAAAGCTTAGCACGTGACTCATGACTTGGGCCTATTGGGCCGGGCAGTTCAGTAGCCCCCTACTCCTTGTTTCATCGAGTATTCATACTCGTGACGAGGAGGAACTCAAAAAATTTCAAAAAGCGTTTCCCGGAATAATCAAATCTTTCAAATATATGATCCAAATAATCTTGGAGCCAAAATCTGAATGGACGGTTACCCAAAAGACACTTTAAAGAAGCGTTTCTTGAAAGTTTAAACCGTCAGCCGCCAGCCCTGAAAAGATTGGCCCAATTTTCCACGCTACATTAAATGCCGCCTCGTTCACAGCGCCGCGTTATTCGAGCCCCAATGATCCGTACTCTCCAACCGGCGATTTTGTTGAGTATAAAAAACAAAATTCACCTCCTTTCAAAGCTTTACCACTCACAAACTCCTGAAGAAACTTAATAGAGAACAAACCGATTGAGCAATCTGCAAACTCCAATCCAAATCAAGCTTCCAGATTCAATCTCTAGTGACGCCTACGAAATCGAGATCAAGATCCTCTGAAACTACCATGTATTTCTTTCTTCCTTCTCCAATTTTCATTTACACCTTCATCTCTCAACTTTCAAATTAGGGTTCATGTTGATTAAACCCCTTTTTTAACTCTTTAACGAATTGCTCAAACACTTAGATGTCACAAACCCATGTCTGATCCACTTTGCTCTTCACTGTCTATCAACCATTTCAATCCAAACCAATGGAATCGAGAAATTTATGATCGGTGCCACATTCAACGATCTCACAACTTTGTTTGCCATAGTCAATTTCACTTATGTCGTCGTTTCCCACCCGGTCAATGTTTAACCTGCACTTCTCGATTCCTCTTCCTCTAGGATGTCTAGCGAGGAAACTGTATCGGAAATTGAAGGCCAGTGTTACGACCACGGAGCTCCAGTAGAAGACTCACCATCCTCGAGTTCAAGCTATGAAGAAAGCGAGCAAGAGGAAGCTACACTGATTCCTCGCCAACGAAGAGCTGCGCAATCGGGCGAGCAAGCTATAGACAGTGGTTCCCATAACCCTTCTGAACCAGTGCGAACAGAAATTCCTCCCTGTTTAAACAGTCAACCACCTGGGCCAAGCCAAAATATGTTTGTTCCTGTCACCCCATATTCTCCCCCTTCAATCAGGTGGGAGGATTTGAATTCCGAGGAAGAGGTCAGTACTTGGTTCTACTCTCTAGGAATTGACCCCAAGCTTTACCGAGTTCATGCTTTCAACTTGGACATCGACACCAACGGCCACAACTTCCAAGGAGATAACATGGTATTCTATTTTGACTTCTTTCTGGTCGGACTTCGTCTCCCGCTTGATCCGTTTATCGTAGAATTACTGAATGCCTCCAATACTCTCCCCTGTGACTTGACCCTAACCACCGTTAGATTTCTAGTATCCTTCACTGTTGCTTGCAGGTCGCTCGGGTTTGAACCCGACATGACCTTGTTTCGAAAATTCTTCCTTCTCTCCCTTAACAAGAAGTCTGGTCGCATCAGTAGTCGGTCGAACCACAACTACTTCAAACTCCTCAATAAAGGACCCAACAAAGTCGATGGTTGGGATTCAAAAGCTTTACTCGTCGAATCGAGCATCGACTGGCCCTTTGCCCCTTACCTCTCCGACTATGGACTCCCCGAGCACGATAAAAACGCTTACCGAGCTGGCGAGCCTCGAATAGCTAAAGCTTTCAGGGCTCTACTTGGAGCGAAAGAAGGGCGAGCTGGACAGGACTTCGTGCTTGATTGGCGAACTCTTACCTCTGACCTCACTCTTCTTCGACTGGCTGTAATCTCCTACCTGCCCATAGAAGGAATTGAACCTCGAATTGTCCTTGATCTTGAAACTCCTCATCCATACTGGGGTTCTTGTCACGGGAAAAAATTCCCTAATGAGTGCGAGGAATGTGCTCGCACTGGAACTCTCTGCCGACCTTCTTTCTCGCTGACCGGTTAACACTTTGACTGCATCTTTTCTTCTTTTTAATAGACTTGCAAATCTATGTTTTCTTCTCTTCAACGCTCTTTCTATCTTGTGCAGATATGAGGCAATTAACTGACGTTAGCAAGTTCATGCAAGCCGCCAAGAAGAGCTCAAACAAGCGAGCCAAGCACCTCTCAACCCAACCGGCTGCCAATCTTCCGACTGTCCCAGCTAACACCAGTAGCCGGGGAACTAAGCGCCATCAACCGGAACCTAGCCAGCCTACCACAACAGCAGCACCAACTCCCACTACACAAAGGGTTGATCCAGCCCCCTCACCTGTCATTGTCATAGAGCCAAGTGAAAGCCCAAGAAGATCAAGGCGCCGAGCAGAGAAGGCTGCAGTCGAGGAAGACATCCCATCCTGGCAAAAGGAAAATTTTGTCATGCCCGACGACCAACCAAAAGCGGTTGCACTCATTAGAGAGCTTACCAATGTGCCCGACCTCAACAATGTCAACATCAACAAACGGAGTGGTTTTCAAGCCACTACCGGCCTTGGTCTGATGAAACGAATCCATCACAGTGGAGTCCAAAGAAGTATGCCGATCAAGCGAGCTGTCTTGATCGGCGAAATGTGCATGGCGAGGTAATGCTTTCTTCCTATAGCCTTATTTTCCGTGCATTCTCTCTCTCTTGAACAACATCTTTTCTTGCAGATTGCCAACAAATCAATCTTGATGTATGAACGCCTGATAACCAACCTCAACGCCAACAATGCTCTGACCAACGAAAAGAACCAGCTCGAAGAAAAAGTTAACAGCATTCGAGCAGCAAGGTGACTGAACTCTCCCAGCTTGAGGCCGAGAAGAAAACTCTGGAATCCCAGCTGAGCTTATCCAAAAAATCCGAGGAAACAGCCTTAAATAATATAACAGGAGTGCGCAAAGAACTTCGTTCTAGCCAAAGTGATTTGGAGGCAGCCAACGCCATGGTCGCCGATCTCGAGAAGAAGTTGATGGAGACCAGCTCTTTGACGAGCGAAGAACAAAAGCAGAAAATCATCGAGGATTACAAGAACTCTAACGACATTGCGAGTTGCGTGGAAGGTGAGGCATATACGTTCTTCCTGCAAGGTATGAACCATATCTTAAGACAGATTTCTTGCAGCGGACTGGAGATCCGACCCGAGCAACTTGCTGAGTGGGGTGCCAATCCATTATTCATCCCATCTGCCCGCCCTGGTCATGCCCTCGTGCCCTTCAACGAAGATGAATTGGAATCACTGGCCGAAGCATATGTCGAGAAGGGCCTGTCTCCATGGAATCCGCCTCCTGTCACCAACCCCACCGTTATCGAGTTAATGACCCAAATCTGGGGGTCTCAAGGTCCCCCACCAACAGATGAAAATGCTCCAGACCCAGCTGAGGACGAAGTTACAATCCTAGAAGCAACAACTGAAAGAACCGACGAACCAACTCCAACAACACATAATAACAATGCTGCTCCGAGTGCTTAAAAAACACTGTTATGGCATGCGTGCCTTTCTGGCCTCCGTGCCTTGATCTCAGACACAATTTATCTTTAATGTTTGTAATATTCTATTACTTGCTTCACCTGTTGATTGAATGCTTCCATTTCCTTGTTTTAACTTTGACCTGTTTAACCCTTCTTTCGAGCAAAACTTCATTTTCCAACAAAAACCACTACACCATCCCTATTCGAACATCAACCCTTTTCATGCGCATAAAGCCATTTATGCCCAAAAAAGAGAATAATCGAATACACAGGGAAATCCATTATCTCGAACACCAACTTTTTTCGCGAGCATAGACAATTTATGCTCGCTAAAGAGAGTAATCGAGATAACAATTCACCTCGAACATCAACCCCTTGGGCGAGCAAGAACAATCCCATGCTCGTCAAAGGGAATAATCGAGAAAGCAATAAAAACAACTCGAAGATCAACTTCCAAATATAAAATTGAAAGGCTAATCGAGTTTCACCATTATCATTTGCCATAAGAAAGGATCAATTAAAGAATTACATATTACGAGTCAATTACCAATAGTATTTCTTCAGATGATCCGCATGCCATGGATGTTTCAGCTCGTCACCATCCTTTGTTCGCAACATATAAGTGCCTTCCTTAATAATCTTGGAAATCTGAAAAGGCCCTTCCCAATTTGGTGAGAGCTTTCCCCACTCAGCTCGATGACCTGTTGCCTCAATCTTACGGAGGACCCAATCCCCCGCAGCAAACGACCTACCACGAACCCTTTTATCGTGGTGGGCTTTTGCTCGCTGCTTGTAATTAGCCATCCTCATCTTAGCTTCCAACCGTTTTTCCTCCAACAAATCCAAATCAGCTGCCCGGGTTGTGTTATTGGACTCAACGTCGTAATTTAAAACCCTATGAGTAGGCAGATACATTTCCACCGGAGCCATAGCATCGGCCCCATAAGCCAAAGAAAAAGTTGTTTCTCCCGTTGGACCCCGGACTGTCGTTCTAACCGCCCACAAGGCTGAAGGCAACTCGTCTACCCATCTGCCTGCCCTATCCTCCAGATTTCGCTTCAAAACATGTAGAATTTGTTTATTTGCAGCCTTAGCCTGCCCATTGCCTTGAGGGTATGCCACCGATGATTGCCAATGCTTCACCCTCATCTGCTCGCATGCCTTAGTAAACTTTTCAGAAAATTGAGTCCCATGATCAGACACAATTGCTCGCGGTACCCCAAAGCGACACCATATATGCTCATGAACAAAATCGATGACATTAACTTCACTGATGGTCGCCAGGGGCTTCGCCTCCACCCACTTGGTAAAGTAATCAACCGCAACCACTGCATACTTGAACTTCGAGCGAGCCACAGGAAATGGGCCGATTAAGTCTATTCCCCACAGGTCAAACGACCATGAAGCTACAACAGGAGTTTGCTCGGTAGATGGCAAGCGTGGTATATCTGCGTACCGCTGACATTTGTCATGTGACGACCCGACCCGGATCCCAATACGAGACCCCGAGGTCGTGCCGCCGAAAAAGGCACTTAACAAAAACAAATAGCAAATAGTGGGTAAGGCCATAACGGCGGTACGCCAAAAACTTTAACACATGCGGAAGCGTAATATAATTAAACGGTGGCGCCCGAGCTAACAAGCTCAAACTATGACAACCTTAGATATAATGAATCTCTTGGTCCAAAAATAAAATCATGTAATAACAATTTATAGCACTTATATACCAAGTCCTCGGCGACGTTACGGCCGGAACCCAACATTAAACTAAGTCTACAACTCTAGTCTAACATGCTTAATGGCTAAAAACATGCCGGATAACAAACATAATAAACTCTCCAATACATGGTTAAAACAACTAAAACATGAGCATCATAATTACATAAGGCACGACTAACACATGTCGACTCTCGAAAGATTAAGTGCTAATTAACATAAGTACTAATAATCAAACACATAAAGTCTTGCTACCCCTCATAAAGTTTATATAACTTTATGTTCCCATCGTCCTTGCCAAAAGAAAGGATTCTAAAATTTACAAGGTAGCAACCTCGTCAAAAGCTTCTCCAACGCAAATCGATACTCGCTTCGAACCGCTCGCTCGGCTCGGATCTAGGGAAAACAATCAAAACAAATAGGAGTAAGTCATAAAGACTTAGCAAGTTACTAACATAACTTCCTGTCATGGCATCATGCTCAACAATAATAATTCATGCTATTGGCATAATATACATTTCATAAATAATCATGTCAAGATATCCATACTTAACAATTTCGAGTATCATGTTATCAACAAGTATAACATTTCATTAATTCGTTCAACCATCATTTCATATCATATCATATTCACGTAGCACATTATTCACATATAAGCACTCGTGAGTCAATTCATATAAAAAGGGATATGATACCATTACCATTTCCTCCGCCGTGTCGCTCCTGCAAAAACACGTGCAAAACCTTTATGTGTCCTCGATATCCCTTTCGTGGATATCGACGTCCCCGAGACATTTCCCCGCTCGAGTTCCGATAGTTATCAAAGTCATGTTTCCATACTACAAGCGAGATCAACTACTTCCCTACCGTGGCCATCGATAGAGGGTGTGTGCAATCCAGGTAGCGGCGATCCATCAAAATCACGAATCTCACAATTCGTGAAGATGATGCATCGTCCGCCCCCAAAGACTCAACAAACCGACTTCGGACTCAAACTTCAAGCACACGTAATACATTATCATATGCTCAAATAAGTAGGCATGTACTCTACAATCATCTAGTCATGCTTTTACTTCACAACTAGCACATAATCACATTAGAGATAAAAATCAAGGCTCTAATCATCAAGTGTTCTTCATACACTTTAAAATGCTTGGAGGCTTAACCTCCATTAATACTACCCCAAAATTCGTAGGACTTAGGCATATTACTCCTTAATGTCATACTAACCCAATGGTCAACTCCGTTCAGTGTATAGAAGTCGTTGGCCTCAATACTCTCCTATGTCCATACTAACATGAATCAATAGGTTACTAAGGTCATTAAACCCATAAGATCCCAAATCAAACATTTAAGTAGGCAACATAGAATCACGGTCACAAGTTAGGCATATATACTCATTCACAAATCATCAAACATGCTTCCAACACTTAAACAAACAAGATAGAATGATTTATCATATATCTCTACCCTTGAATATCATCATAAACATACTTTACAATCTGTTTACTAAGGTTATTAAACCCATAAAACTCCACTCAAATAATTAACTAGTCAACATAGAATAGAAGTCACAAACAAGGCATATATATTCATTCTTTCTATTTCATCAAATATGAGTCTAACCATTTCATCAAATATGCTCCCAACACTTAAACAAACAAGATAGAATAATTCATCATCTATCTCTACACATGAATATCATCATAAACATACTTTACAACATGTTCATCCAACCAAAATTTCATCATCTAGCATATAGTGAAACATGGCATCTCTACAAGCCTAACCATTTCATCAAACATGCTCCCAACACTTAAACAACAAGATAGGGTTATTTATCATACATCAATACACATAAATAACATCATAATCATGGTTTATAATCTGATTATAATCTGTTCATCCAACCCAAAATGCATCATTTAGCATATACGAGAACATGGCATCTCTACAAGCCTAACTATTTCATCAAACATGCTCCCAACAATTGAACAACAAGATAGGGTGATTTATCATACATTATAACACCTAAATAACATCATAAATATGGTTATTAATATGATCATAATCTGTTTATGCAACCAAAAATTCATCATATAGCATATACGAGAACATGACATCTCTACAAGCCTAACCATTTCATCAAACATGCTCCCAACACTTAAACAACAAGGTAGAATGATTTATCATACATTACTACACATAAATGACATCATAATAAGGGTTTATAATCTGTTCATACAACCGAAAATGCAACATTTAGCATATACAAGAACATAGCATCTCTACAAGCTTAACTATTTCATCAAGCATGCTCCCAATGCTTAAACAACAAGATAGAATGATTTATCATACGTTATCACACATAAATAACATCATAAACATGGTTTATAATCTGTTTATAATCTGATCATACAACTAAAAATGCAACATTTAGCATATTCGAGAACATAGCATCTCTACAAGCCTAACTATCTCATCAAACATACTCCCAATGCTTAAACAACAAGATGGAATGATTTATCATACATTATCACACCTAAATAACATCAAAATCATGATTTACAATCTGATCATAATCTGTTTATACAACCTAAAATGCATCATTTAACATATATGAGAACATGGCATCTCTACAAGCCTAACTATCTCATCCAATATGCTCCCAACACTTAAACAACAAGGTAGAATGATTTATCATACATTACTACACCTAAATGACATCATAATCATGGTTTATAATATGTTTATAATCTGTTCATACAACCAAAATTCATCATATAGCATATACTAGAACATGACATCTCTACAAAGTCCTAAGTGCTCTCATTGACCTCATATAGCAAGATTGTTTTCCCTAGGGTCAATGAGGCTAAAATGAATAGAAAGAGATGTTGTAACCCACCTTAAATCAGTCCTACAAGATGTACAAAACGTCCATGCAAAGGTGGGTATGTGATCTCCTTGCCCTCCTCTCCTCTTCTATGGTTCGATTTTGGAAATGGCCTCCTCAAGCTTTGGCCACCATTGTTGATCACCTATGAACCTTCAAGAAAACCTCTCTAACCTTAGAGATATGATCAGCCACGTTTTTTGGAGAAGATGGCTGAATAGGATGGGTTTAGTGGAGGTAATGGCCACTCTATGGCTGAAGTGGGGTGGGAGGAAGTGTCCAATGCATGTTTGTGCATGTTGGTGTTCTTTCTTTGCCAAGTGTCTTGCATGCACTCAAAGCTCCCAAAACTTGTCAAGCATGCAGAGGAGGATAGATAGGACGAACTAGGGTGGTTTAGGGTGGGTTAGGTTGGGTTTGGGTAGGGTTAAGTTGGCCAAATAGAAAGTCTAACACACAATGAGTGGTCAACTATAGTAGACCAGAATTTGGGTCATTTTACAAAATGATCCTGTACCGAAATACACGTCCTAAAATTACACAAAAGATATGTTTAGAAATCTCTATGAGTCTAGTTTCTAACACATCAAACGGATCCGAATTCCGAGTTTCGTACACAAAGTTATGGCCAAAATACTACAGACCTATCGTGGCCTTCGGAAATACGCGAATTTCCGAAAATCAAACTCGAGCGTGTGTAAACGTTTACACGACCACTCAAAAATAATTCTAAGTTAATTCCCCAAGGTCCCATAGTCATCTAGGGTCAAAATAATACCAACCGAAAAAGTCGTACAAAGAAGAAGAACGACAAGAAGTAAAGTAGCAATCAAACCGTCGATTCGACAAGCATTCAAACAAGATTTAAATCATGTTAAGGATATTATGAATGATATCTAATACTTACATATATGCATCCATATAGAATTCTAACACATCTAAACATGTTATTTAATCATCATGTAAAGATCTAGGACCAAATCGAGGTCAGGAACACAAAAACCCGAGTAAACTCTCAATCGCGTCGCATTTCGATTATCGTCGAGTTACGACTTATGACTTTAGCAAGTTAACAACTAAATGACATCTCTTAAAAGTATTTTGGTCTTAATGTGATCTCTCATACACATCTAGACTCTCTCATAAATCAAATAAGCGATCAACAAGGGAAGAAGTGCGAGCATTGCACGCAATTCAAGCTAACCGGGAATCGGGGTCTTACATGTCACATCGGCGAACATACATCTCGGCATCTCGCCTCAGAGTTATCCAGTAAAACCCAGCTGCCAAGACTTTTTTGGCCAACGATCTTTGACCAGGGTGACCTCCGCATTTGCCTTCATGTACCTCTCCCAAGATTCCTTCCGTCATCTCTGGTCGTACACATCTTAACAAAGGTCGGGTATAGGATCTCCGATAGATAATATTATCCAGAATAACATAACGGCATGAGCGCTTCTGGATAGTTCTAGCCTCCTTTTTGTCCTCGGGTAACACCCCCTGCTCGATGTAGGCCTTGAGATCATCAATCCAACACTTTGGAGCCGGCTCAATGTCCATGATCACCTCCTTTTCAATAACAGGTACGTCTAGATGCTCGATCATGACTCCAGGATGTAAAGACTGAATTTCATCTTCAGCCATCTTTGACAAATAGTCAGCTCGCATGTTATCTTCACGAGCAATTCTCACCAGCTCCCAGTAATCAAAATCTTTTAAAATTTCCTTTACCATCGTACAATAACGGACCAAGATCGGATGGTGAACTGCATAATCTCCCCTGACTTGATTCACCACCAACTGGGAGTCACAATACACAACCAATGCTCGCACTCCTATATCCTGCGCGAGCTCAAGCCCAGCGATCAATGCCTCATACTCGGCTTGATTGTTAGAAGCTGGAAATTTGAAGCGCAATGCTTTCTCAAATTCCACATCTTGCTCGGGTGGGACTAACACCAATCCGGCACCACTTCCAAATCTGCTAGCTGAGCCATCAACATGAAGCTCCCAACAATATTCTGGACGTGGTTTTGGGTCTGGAATATCCGCCGATGTTGCTTTAAATGGTGTTTTTTCCTCGCCAAAATCCTGGAAACTTGTTTCAGCCACAAAATCCGCTAAGGCCTGTGCCTTGATCGCTCGCCGAGGTTGATAATCAATATCAAACTCAGTCAACTCGATCAACCAAGTGAGTAGACGACTAGAAGTGTCCGGCTTGTGTAAAATCTTTCTCAAAGGCAAATCAGTATACACAATGATCGAATGCACAGAAAAATAAGCTCGAAGTTTTCGAGCAGCAACAACAAGCGAATACGCCAATTTTTCTGCATTAAAATATCTTCCCTCTACATCCGTGAGAGCCTTTGAGACATAATAAACAGGTTTTTGAACATTGCACTCTTCCCTAACCAGGACAGCGGCTACCGCCTGCTCGGTAGCTGCTAGATAAACAAACAAATTTTCCCCGAAGACCGGGCTGCTCAACAAAGGAGGACTTCCTAAATATTTCACCGGGTCTTCAAAAGCCTTCTAGCACTCAGGCGTCCATTCAAACCCTTTATTACCTCGGAGAACTTTGAAAAAAGGTAAGCACCTTTATGCCGACCTTGAGATAAATCGACCAAGGGCGATCACTCTGCCATTAAGCCTCTGTACATCCTTTATGCAGCGAGGAAGCTTCATAGTAACCAAGGCCTTGATTTTCTCAAGATTAGCCTCGATGCCCCTCTCAGTCACCATAAAACCGAGGAACTTGCCTGCCTTTACCCCGAACACACACTTGCTCGGGTTTAACTTCATATTATTCTTCCTAAGATTAGCAAAGGTCTCGCCCAAATCCACTGTGTGCTCACGCCCTTTAGTCTTGACCACCATATCATCGATATAAGCTTCCACATTCCTCCCGAGCTGCGAGCTAAACACCCTATTCACCATCCTTTGGTAGGTGGCTCCAGCATTTTTCAAGCCGAAAGGCATCATCTTGTAACGATAACCCTACTGCCGCACTCTGAAAATTTGTTAGAGCCTTATCCCGGTCATTCATCTTTACTTGGTGATACCTGTGAGTAGGCATCTATAAAACCGAGAAGCTCGAACCCCGCAATGGCATCCACCAACTTGTCAATTCTCTAGAGGAGGATAACAATCCTTCTAAGTGTGCGGGCTTTATTCAAATCAGGTGAAGTCAACACACATCCGCCATTTTCCATTAGACTTCTTTTACCATGACCACATTTAGCCAACCAAGTTGGATAATGTATCTCTCGATTATGTCAAAGATTCAATAACTTCGACCTCCTCCCCGATAGCTTGGTCTTTCTACGCAGTAGACTCGAGGTCGCATTATTCTTTGATTGGTCGAAAAGCTGATCAAGATTCACCGGTGATGCAAGGCCTTGACGCTCACTTACTTGCACTGATATCCTCCGGGTCGCAAGCAAGCCAACATCCAAGCTGCCTTGTAATTGCTTGATCAAGCTTGCTCGTGCCTCATTGTCAAGGCCCCTGCCAATTTTTTATCGTGCGCTCGGGATAGGCGCACTGATTGATGATCACCTCCTCGAGCTCGTCTGGCCGAGTGAACTCGGCTCATCTCGCATTTGTAATGTGTCGCACTCCACCTTCTCATCCTTCTCACCATTTCGATCCTCAACCTTATCAAGCCGATCTAATTCCATGGCCTCGGCACTGTTTACTGATCCCCGACGCCAATGCAAGCATTGTGCGGGATTATCAACACCTTCTAAAATTCATCTTGTTGCGCGAGTTGATCCCCGAATCCCATGTCGGCAAAAAGGAGTTAATCTCACCATCGATCGACTCACTCTGCCGTTATCCATAATTATTTCATTCTCGCCTCGCCCGACTTCAATGTATGTAGAGCTTCGCATCCATCTTTAAATCTATTTGGCCACCATGCGACTATCGATGGTCCGATCACGTGCGAAGTTTCCTTAGTACCGACAGCTTATCTTCGCCGCCTTCTAAGGTCGGCTTTCTTTCTATGAGTATCACGAACGTATTTCAAGCACCGCTCGCTGCCTTAATGTTCCTACCTCGCTCAATATAAAACTTGCTCGCCGATGTGGAATGGACGCTACCATTTGAAACTTTGCCATGCTCGGCACA